>JAGFNQ010002531.1:102852-256882 GCA_024364735.1 Boesenbergia rotunda
AATTGAAGGCTGTAAATCTGTGGTTCCAAAAAGCTGGAAAGAAATCATGAAGCTGTAGCTGCTGAATTCTGAAGCAGAAGAATGCAGATACGAGCAGAAAATTGCAGCATAAATCTGAAGCAATTACAGCAGGTTCAGCAATGCAGGGATGATCATAGAAGCTGCCGAGTGCTAAATCTGAAGCTGAATTGCAGCTGTAAGTGAATTGAAGTTGAAAAATCAGTAACATGTTGCTACACTCTGATGTGAAGCTGCAAAGTGCTGAAGAATCCATGAAAAGCTGCTGTAAATTTCTGCATTCGAAAAGAATCAGTGGGAAAAGATAGTAAGGCAGTTTTATACCAATTTCCAATTGAATTCATGCTTTCTAAATCAGAAATACCTGGCTGCCTTCAAACCGAACTTGCAGAATGATTTTTGATTGCACTTTGATTGCACTGAACTTCTTTGGAGCAGAATTTTTGAGGAAGCAGTTTAAATGCTCCACTAATCCTAAATACCAACTGAATTGAAGAAATTAGAGTGTTGCAAGATCTGATATGCTCCAGCTAAGACCAATTGCAGAAAAGAAAAAAAAAACAGAACACAGTTTGAAGAGAAATCAGAAGAAAAAAAAAAGAGAGAAACAAGAGCAAGTTGGCACACCATTGACTTGGCACCATAAATCAGTGAAGATTTCTCTCATCCGAATTAAAAGCTTTGCTCCACTATATTTCTTGACCCTGCTAGAGAGAAAGGAAAGAGAGGAAAAATCAGAAACGAGAAGAAAGAAGAAAAGATAGCAAGCAAGGTGGAAAATGGCACAAAGGGACTAGTGAGGAATTTTCATTGAATTTTTGAAGGGCAAGCAAAAGTTTTACTCCATCAAACATTTGAGCACATTAGAGGACTGACAAGAAGGCAAAGTTCATTGGAGACATCCTCAAGCACTCAAGTCTTCCACTTTATCAATTTTCTATTTCCTTGATTTTTACTCCATTTCTTATCATTTTCCATGTTTACACTTGTTTTTATAGATTGTGATCCTAATCATGATAAATGGTAGAGAGTAGATAATAAGTAAGCCTATGGTAGTGCAAGAAGCATATGTGTAAGAGTGAGCTCCACTTCCATCATCAAGTTAGAAATTAAGAAGAGAGCCACCAATATTTTCCTTGAAAGGCTAGAGATTTAAATTCATCTCAATGACTCATGATAGATGAAAAGGCCAAGTTGTTGATTTAAGGACAAGATAGTAATCCATAGAGCTTAGATTTATGAGAATTGGCAACCCTAGGTAATTTCTTTTCAATTGTTTCTAATTATGCTTAAGAAAAGCCTAAGGGATACTTATTTAGTTGTTTCGCGAGACGCTCAAGGTTAAGTGTGGGGGAGTTGATAAGTACCATTTTTGTGATTATTTTAGATGTTAGAATCCATGTTTGACCTATGTTTTTATTGCTTAATTATGATTTAACCCTAGGTTTTGGAACTTTATCTTATTTTGGACTTAATTGCAAAATTACACAATTTTTGGATTATTTGGCCACTAATTTTCTGATATATTTTTGTAGACATGAAAGGATCCTGGACCTAGGGCATATTGGGTCAAACTTGAGTCGGAAGTGACCCGGATCCAATTATCAAGCCTACGATTAATCCGGGTCGTCCGATTCAAGAGCGGCTAGATCTGAGCCATCCGGGACGATCTGAAGCAATCCGAGCTAGGGTTAGGGTTGATCAAGCTCTATGATCAAGATCTGAAGGTTTCATCCCAATCAGAGCTAAATCAACCGTTGGATCAAGCTTGGAGGGCTCTAGAGCGTCCATTCACAGATTGAGTTGATCTGGACCATCCGTTGCATATCTGGAGGATCCGAGCTACCACAAGGAAGATCCTGACCCCAGATCAACATCCTCAAAGTTTGGGTCAGATCAGATGAAGATCAACCGTTGGATTTCTCAAATTAATCACAACCGTCCATTGATAGCTATTTAATCAGATTTTCCCAGCAGCTTTTCCTCGTCGCGTCTCCGCCGCTACAGTAGCCTTCACCGTTTCTTCTTCGTTTTCCAGTCGATTTTCTCCATTTCCGGGGCGCGACCCCTCGATTCTTCATCAAGATCATCTTCTGGAGCTTTGGAGGTCAGTTTGATTGGAGAATTAAGCTCGAATTCGCGCCGGACAGAGTTATTTGAGGGTTTCGGTGGCTCTGTGGTCCGAACACTGAGATCTTCGCCACAGTCCATTTCCGATGATCTGAGGCACTTGTAGGGGTTCTCAAGTGACCTCAGGTTGTTCCCAAATCACCATCGCAGCTCCACAAACGAAGATCGAAGCGTTTGGATTGGAAATTCCCAGCTTGCGCAGTTTGAGCAGAGTTCACTAATCCAATCTGATTTCCACTGATTTGCTGTGCCTAGGGGTTCGAAGCCAGCTCTTGCTTGACGACCAAGAAGAATTTGAGCTTAGGGAAGATTGAGGAGTAGCTTAGATAGTTTAATTTCAATGTTTCATAGCTGTAATTTGATTTCTGTCCTGTTTTCTGTATCTGCAGTTTTATCAGCCACTTAGTTCAAGTTTTCTGAATTGTTTAGCTTAATCTAGTTTTTAATCTTCAAGTTAAGTAGATTTAGAAGCTTGTTTAATGAACAAATAGACCAATTTACAGTTTAATTTCTGTTTTTAGTTTGCGTGCCAATTGTATCATTGCTTGCGTATCAATTAATTTCAGAATTTTCAGTCTTCGACTGTAGTTAGCAAATCAGATTTGTCCAAGCTATTTCTGTAGTTAACAAGTTTCGATTCAGAAATTCTTAGCAGCTAGGTAGTTTGTTAGTGAGTAATTGCAATTGTTTTAGTTTGTTTCGCATAGTTTAACTTTGCATTTCAGTTTAAATCATTGCGTATCAGCTTGTTCTGCAAAGTTCACTTTGGTTTCTGAATTTCGAAGCTTGCTTCCAATTCGATTTATTTAGCTCACTAACTCAATTGATTTGAGTTGTTTAGCAATCTGATTCTATTTCTGCATTTGATCTATTCCTGCACTTGCATAAATTCTGCACCATTCAACTCTGCATCTGCATTTTCCTGCACAAGCTGTTTTAGATTCAGCTTTCGTATCCTGGGGATTTCTGCATGCTTAGTGTAGTTTCTGATCTCAAGTTTCAAGCATACATTGGTGCTGTTAAATTCTACGTGAACATTAGATCAGTGCCTCTGAATTTGGATGTTCTATTTTTCTTCCTGCAATTTGAACGATTCTGGATTTCTGCACCTCTCAGCTCACTGTTTCTGCTCGTTGATCCCATTTATACCATTCCAGTCATCAGTTTTGCAGTTCAGATCAGTGAAGTTTTGCATTGAAACCTTATGGCAATTGAAATCAATTTTCTTGTATGATTTTTGCATCCCAATTTCTGCTGCATGTCATTTCTGCATATAGGTTTGCATTCCCATTTCCATTTCTGAATTCAGCCTTTCTTTTCTGCCTTAACCAGTTTCGATTTTTACACATCCCTATTCAATTGCAGCAGATAATCTCATTAGCCCTTTTTCAAGCTGAATTAATCAGCTAATAACCATGCAAACAGTTTCAAGAATTGGCACATAAGTTTCCTTTACTTGTGTATCAAGTTGTTTCAATCCCTTGCCTTGTATCGAGCTAGGTTTTGGGCTTTAATTGATAACCTTCGAAGTTAAAATTTAACTGTGGTGTACTTTTGCATCTGAATTAAGTGTGATTCCTGAGTTGTGCCAAAGTGCTTTAGATGATTGAGTGGTCCCATGGCTTGAGTTACTAATTGTTATCACATTGTTTAGTTCAATGGGTTAAGTTTCTTCTCTTTAATTGCGACTTCATTTCTGATTGCAACCCAAGACCCAAATCACATTCGAAACCCACAAACACAAACGACACACAAACACGAGCTTGAATCAAGCAACGTCAACTAGTCCCCGAGAAAAATACGACCTGTGGCCCCTATATTACATTTTCATACTTTTGATTGTAAAAGGGTTTCCAGCATTCATTTCATTTATTCATATTTAAATTTGATGAGCCCATACATTTTGTGACAAATTAATTAGTATATTTTGGGCCCGTCAGTTTTCAAGAAGAAAACCGACATGGAAGGTAATGTTGTTACCTTTAAAGCTAGATTAGTGGCAAAAGGATATCGTCAGAAACAAGGAATTGATTATGACGAAACCTATTCGCCAGTAGCTATGCTTAAATCCATTCAGATGCTCCTAGCCATAGCAGCTTATCATGATTATGAGATATGGCAAATGGATGTGAAAACAGCTTTCCTTAATGGAAACCTGCTTGAGGATGTATAAATGATACAATCTGAAGGTTTCACATCGGTTGACAAAACCAAAATATGCAAGCTTCGACGATCCATATATGGACTGAAGGAAGCATCCAGGAGCTGGAACATCCGTTTTGATGAGACAATCAAAGAGTTTAATTTCTCACAAAATCCTGACGAACCCTGCGTGTACAAGAAGGTTAGTGGGAGTGCAGTCGTATTCCTAGTGCTATATGTCGATGACATATTGCTTATAGGAAACGATATATCAGTCTTACAATCAGTTAAAATTTGGTTGTCCAAAACTTTCTCCATGAAAGACCTGGGAGAAGCAACCTATATCCTTGGGATTAGAATCTATAGAGATAGATCAAAACGGTTGCATGGTCTTTCGCAGTCTACGTATATAGACCGAGTGCTAAAAAGGTTTAGCATGTCAGAATCCAAGAAAGGTTACCTTCCCATCAGGCATGGGATCAACCTTTCAAAGTCTATGTGTCCGCGCACAGAAGACGAGAGGATTTGCATGAATAAGATTCCCTATGCATCCGCGATAGGATCTATCATGTATGCTATGTTATGTACAAGGCCCGATGTATCGTATGCTTTGAGCGTCACAAGCAGATACCAGTCGGATCCAGGAATGGATCATTGGGCGGCTGTCAAGACAATCCTTAAGTACTTAAGAAGAACTAAGGATGTGTTCCTAATATATGGAGAAGGAGATATGGTAATACGTGGGTATACAGATGCCAGTTTCCAGACAGATAAGGATGACTCCAAATCTCAGTCTGGATACGTATTTACTTTGAATGGAGGCGCAATAAGTTGAAAAAGTTCCAAACAAGACACCGTAGCGGATTCTACCACGGAAGCAGTCTGGATCAAGAAGTTCGTCTCCGAACTTGGTGTGGTTCCAACCATTGATGAAGCAGTGCCGGTTTACTACGACAACAATGGAGCTATTGCACAAGTAAAGGAACCAAGGTCTCATCAGCGATCCAAACACGTGCTACGCCGCTATCATCTGATCAGAGAGATTATAAGTAGGAATGATATACAAATTGAGAAAATTCCCACTGAAAGGAATTTAGCGGATCCTTTAACTAAGGCCTTGCCTCAGAGCAAGTTTGAGGGTCATGTTAGAGCATGTGGTATTGGATACCGTAGCGATTGGCATTAGACCAAGTGGGAATTTGTTAGTGATATGAGAGAAGTGTCCTAAGGCAATCGCCTTATGATTGTAAACATTTATTTTAATAAATGAAAATTCACTATTTGAGTATACATGTTTGTGTATTTGATTGGGATCTTAAACTCATCTACTGAATGTCCGCAATACAATTCATAGCATAAGAGAATTTGTGATGAGATCACAACTAGTGATTATCTCTACATGTGCAATTGTGAAGTATTGAAAATATCCCTAGTCGATGAATTGATAAAAACGGACACTATCAATTCTGTTGAGACTAGCATGGGTTATTCTCTAATCAGCTGATTCTCACTGGCTGGTGACATTGGGATGTCCGGAGATAAACATGGATGCTAGTTAAGGGAACTAGTTCATTGGAGTGACTAGCTGTAAAACTTCATATGATAATCTATATAGACATGTCAGTGAAGTTCTTACTGCAGCTTAAGTGCGATGTTTCTTTGACTTGCGGTGTTCAAGTCATCTTGGTCATGGAGACTTATACTTTAACATCTTAAGCAAGCATCTCCAAGGAGGTGTGGACCTAGGATGATTGGGTATAAGCCGAAGTGCCCGAAGATGTTTGAACAGCCTACAAAGGATTCACCACTCCTTGCGAGGAGATGTATACCCAGGCCTATCGTCGGATTGTTACTCAAAGCCTCTGGCCAGAGCATGTCATGTTTAGAGTATGAGTCTCTTAAATACATGAGAGTAATTAGAAATCCAAAGGACGAGAAAGACACTACTTGGGCTAGGTGTGACGTAGTCAGCTTAGTGGGGACTGACACACACAGACCATGTCCTGAACCAAGTGGGTATAAGATGGTGAAGGGAATGAGGCACGATTCATTAGAGCTGCCTGAAGGGTTTCAGAATTACTTCTGAGGTCAACCGTTGATCTTTCGATTAATTTGGGGTCATGATGTACTACTAGGTGCCACTCATGATCGTTCTATAATTAGTTGATTATAGACGGCCAACATAAATCGAAAGACTATTTAGTCACACGCACTACGAGTAATCCGAGGGATTTAAAACGAGTTGAAAATTGGATTTTCCGATCAAGAGAAATAAGTCGAATCTGAGTTAATCAGAAGCGCAACGGAAGCTAAAAATGGCTAAGTCTTTTGAAGGCTTATTGGGCGAATTAAATGAGTTTAATTCGCGATGCGTTTTGGCTCGGTTTGGCCGGCCAAAGAGGGTGCCAACCCTCTTTGGTTTGGCCGGCCACCACTTGGGGAGAAACCAATTTATTTGGTTTAATTAATAAAATAAATCTAGTACGATTTGTTTTATAAATTATGGATAAATAAATTTGTATAAAGAAATTTATATAAAGAAATTTATAGAAATTTATTCTTTTTTTATGGAAATTAAAATGATCCATGGAATGGTTTATTTTAACTTTATAAAATCAATTATGAATTGATTTTTCCATAATAAGAAAATTTATAAATTTCTTGTAAAATTTATTCCATAATAAAAGGAGAAATGTATTTGTTTTATTATAAAATTAGTTATAATAAAACTTGGTTTAAACGGAATAATTCATAAAGAAAATTTATAGGATAAATTTCTTATGAAAAATTCCGTTAAAGGGGAGACTTGGCAAGCGAGAGGCTACTATATAATGGAACCAAGGCTAGGCTTGAATTCCTTAATAGATTGATCAAGAGATTAACTCTCTTCCTCTCTCTCTTAATCTCTCCCTCTCCTTCTCCTTTCCTCCTAGGGCCGGCGCCCCCCTTTGCTCACCCTAGGGCCGGCGTCCACCCACCTAGGGCCGGCGCATCACCCTCCCAATCCAAGGGATTGCCGTGAGTTGTCATCACCAAGAAGGAGCCAACGAAGAAGAAGAAGAAGCGGATCGCGTCTCCTTCCTTCCCGGAATTTAGATTCCGTTTCTTGGTGGTTAGTTTCCTTTCTTCTCTCTTGATCTTATAGTTGTGCCTTTAGAGAATCTAGTAGTTCTCGTCGGCACAAAACTCGTGACTTTGCGAAGTCATCCCGAAGAGAACTCGGCGTGGACGCGAATAGAGGCGGAGCTTCCAAGGGACGCTACGGTTGGATCTCGTCCCTTTCTTCGAGTTACGCGAGGTACAAAGTAAATTAGTTTATTTTCCCGCAAAGTTTTAATTTATGATCATGTCCACACATCATAAGGTTGCATGCTAGATACGTGGTTAAAATAATTTGAGAAAATATTTTATGCTAATTCTTCCGCTGCACGTAAAAATTTAAAATTTTACGAACCCGTATCCTTGTCAACATGCACCCGGTCCCAACATCTTCAATCGCCATTTCCTCTAGCTTTTTGCTCTCCCGGCGATTAGTCCATAGCTGAGCGAACCCGACTCTGATACCACTTGTTGGTGTTGGTGCAGCAGCACCCAAGTCAAACCTGTATTTTGATAAATGGCAAAGGGTTCAAAAGTTAAGTCTTATTTGTTTTCTAACATGCTACGTGAGTGTGCAGATTCAAGACCTAGCGAAGGACTGCTAGGCACCTGGCGAAGGAATGCCAGGAGACAAAGACCTAGCGAAGGACTGCTAGGCACTAGGAGAAGGACAGCATGGATCCGAAGACCTGGCGAAGGGCTGCTGGGCACCAGGCGAAGGACAGCTTGGTACTAAAGACCTGGCGAAGGAATGCTGGGTAAAAAGTCCAACCGGAGGAGACAGTTGGCGATAGGTAAACTCTCCTGAGAGGAGTAGGTGAGGATGCATTCCCCGTCGAGGGAACAGTAGGCGTCAGTTCGACCTAGGGTTCCATTTTGGAGACCCAAAGTCAGAACCAAGACAGCTAAGGCTGTATAAACTCAATACTCTATTGCTTCATATTGTTTTGGACTAACCCTGGATGCAGGACCGAAGGAACGTGTGTTTGCAGCTCAGAATGCCCAAAGGAGAGAGGCAAGTAGCTGAGCAGGGCGCCCCCAGTGTTCAGGGCGCCCCCAAGGCTAACACAAAACAAACGAAGCAACAAGTTCTTCGGCTGATTACTGGCCGGGGCGCCCTCAGCGCCCAGGGCGCCCCCAGCACCCAGGGCGCCCCGCGCCTAAGCCAGCGAGGCCGATTACCCTTATCCAACCGAGAAGCCCGCGCTGAAGGAGTCAACCAGGGCGCCCCCAGCGTCCCGGCGCCCCCAGCGTCCCGGGCGCCCCCAGTGTCAAACCTCAGCCCTATTTGGGTGGGATAGAGGTTGACCGAGCAAAGCTCAGATCACGTGACACATGGGGGGGGGAGCGCCCCCGACGTCCAGGGCGCCTCGAGGTGCTATAAATAGCACCCAACACCAAGGCTTTCGAACATCGAAGTTCCCGAATGCATTCACGCTCTTCTGCTTCCGCGCTCTGCTCCGGCAACCTCTCGACTCAAGATACAAGCGCCGACGACGTCCTACTGCTCCGGAAAACGTAATCTACACCGGACGTCGGTAAAAAGAAGAGTTTAATTTTAATACTGCACTTGAACTGTAATTCTATTTCTGTATCTGATTTTGCACGATTATAGTATTGTCCTCAGTAAACGGTTAGCGACCGTGGGCCTTGGAGTAGGAGTCGACCTAGGCTCCGAACCAAGTAAAAAACTTGGTGTTTGCATGTTTTTGTTTTTACTCTTCCGCTACGCATTCTCTTTTCCAATCCGAACGTTTTACGATATTCACCCTCCCTCTATCGTTTCTCTCGATCCAACAAGTGGTATCAGAGCGGGGAAGCTCAAATTTGGTGCAACCACCAATTTGAGAATTTTTTTTTGGATTTTTACGATTTTTTATTTTTTTTCTTCATTCGAAATTTCTCTCGTAAGTCGAGGTTGGTGCAACACCCCTCGACAAATATTTCCTTCTTGATCCCGCACTACTAATCCAAGACCAAGTCTTGGGATATCTCTATCTTTTCCTTAAGTTTCAGATAAATGGTCATGCAAGAAGGATTCAGCACTGTAAGACCACCTCTCTTCAGTGGGGAGGATTTCTCCTACTAGAAGAGCAGAATGGAGGTCCACCTGAAAACTCAGGTGGACATGTGGATAATCATCCAGTCTGGGCTGGAGATTCCAAAAAATGCTGAAGGAGTACCTCAGACCTACTCAGAATGGAACACTGCTCTAAAACGCAAAATTGAAGCTGATGCAAAGGCGACCCAGACCCTCCAATGTGGCTTAACAAAAGAGGAGCTGAACCGGGTCGGCCCATTCAACAGTGCCAAGGAGCTATGGGGGAAACTGATCGAGCTGCACGAAGGAACATCTGACACTCGGATCAGCAAGAGAGATCTCCTCCTGAACATGCTGTACACGATCAAAATGAGCGACAACGAAACGGCAGCGCAGCTTCACGTCCGAATTCAAGAACTAATGAACGATCTACATACTATTGGTCACAAGGTCAAAAACCGTGACCTAATAAGGTATGCTTTAAATGCTTTCCCAAGAAACACCTTGTGGGCATCCATGGTAGATGCATACAAGGTTTCAAGGGACCTCTCTAAAATTAAATTAGATGAATTGTTCTCTGAATTAGAATTACACGAACAGACTAACTGCAATCTGGCCGAGAAAGGTATTGCCTTTGTTGCAGGAAAAACTGGAAGGACAACGAAGAAGAAGCCTCAACCTGAACCCGAGTCTAACTCAGACTCAGACTCAGAAGACCAAGAAGGAGATCGACCTAAGCTGGTCCGACTGGCCCGAAGCTACTACAAAGAATTGAAGAACCAAACCAACAGACGGAAAACAAGCCGAAGAAAGGACGAACCAGCTGAACCCGCAAAAGAAAAGAACAAGCCCAACGTGACCTGCTACGAGTGCAAGAAGAAAGGTCACTACAAGATGGAGTGTCCAAACCTAAAGGAGACCAAGAAAACAAGAAGAAAGAAAGCACTCCAAGCAACCTGGGACGAATCTTCCTCAGAAGAAGAAGAAGAGGCACCCCAGTCAAACCTACTAGCCCTGACTGCCTCCGAAGAACTTGAGACCGAGTCAGAATCAGAGCAGAATGATAGAAAACTCACATTTTTAGAAAATGGTGAAATCACTGTAAGTGGATTTTCTAGAGTACAATTATGTGAATTGATATCCTATCTTTCTCGAGATTTGGCGAAAGCTAAACTCCAAGTTGAATCTCTCCGACAGGAAGTAAAACTCCTGAAAGAGAGAGCAAACTCTGAACCCTTAACTGAGAAGGTTCAAGAAGGAACCTCTGCTCAAGTTGAAAAACTTGACTCAGAAAACTCTTTCTTGAAAACTCAAGTTAAGGATCTTAGATCTGCCTTAGAACGATTCACTTCTAGTTCCAAGGGTCTTGACATGATTCTTGGAAAACAGAAGTCGGTTCTAAATCGATCCGGACTAGGCTATAGAACTAAATCTAGGCAAAGATCCTATTATGCTGTACTGAACCAATCCAGACCTAAAGTTCAGGCATGGGTACCTAAATTGTGCCTGAACAAACAAACTGGATCAAATTAGTATTGGATCCCCAAGGACAAGATTCATATCTTGCCAAACCATTATCGTGGCTTTAGTCCAGGGGGAGCCAAATTAAAAACCATATTTATTGTTACATAAAATCCTACTTTCATTGTCCTTAAATTGCATGTTTGCTTGTTTATTTAATTTCTGCAATTTGCCATGTTTAGAATTAGGAATGGTTAGTTTAAGGACAGAACCAACTTAACTAAAATTTGACAACATAGTATTGGGTGGCGGTGAGATGATAGTACGTTAGGGAAACCAATTCTAATAAGGTCAAGTATACTTGGTCTCTTTAGACTGGTGAAACTAGCCGAAGCTACCGATCCAAGACCCAAACTAGTTAGACCAGAATTTTTCAAAGATTGATTTTGAAAATGAAATTTCATTAAAAGGCTTTGTCAAGGAAAGGGTTGATGATCCAATAAGGCTACAGCCAAAGAAGGCCTAGTGCCTCGCCAAAACCTGGAACCCAATTTTTGAAATTTAAATTCAAATTATTCTTTGTCAAATTCAAATCTAACACAAATTTTCAGTTGCTTATAGACTTAAACTCTCTTTTCAAAATAAATTTAATTGTTTACAAAATTAATTAAGTTTTTCAAAAATAAATCATGTCTTTCAAAATTCTATCTAACAAAACCTGTCTCACAAAACCTATAAGGCTAACATGATTGCTAACCCTAGATTGGGTGAGATAGACTAGGTTGTGAAAATCAATTTAAGCTATTCCTAATTCTAATTGGATCCAAATCAACAAAACTCTTTATGTGTAGGAACATAAAGATTTGGACCAATGGATGCTGGATAGCGGTTGCTCCAGACACATGACTGGAGATAAATTGAAATTCACCAAACTCAAGTTTAAGAACCTAGGTTCAGTAGCATTTGACAACAATGCTACACTAAAGGTAATTGGGTCAGGTAATATTGAACTTAAGTCTGACTTTATTATTAAGAATGTCCTTTTGATTGAAAATTTCAATTTTAACTTGCTTAGCATAAGTCAGTTGTGTGATTCTGGTTATATAGTTACCTTCAACAATTCTAACTGCCTGATTAGAAACCTACAAGACTCTGAAATCATGCTTAAGGGCACTAGGAAAAATAATGTTTACACTATAAACCTACCTCTAGTACCTAAATGCATGTTAACTCAGTTAGAACAATCAAACCTCTGGCATAGGAGACTAGGTCATACTAACCTAAGAACTATTTCAAAAATCACCCAACTAGGATTAATTAAAGGTATCCTTAAAATTAAAAATCATGAAAACTTAATATGTGAATCATGTAATCAAGGTAAACAAACCCAAGTCTTCATTGACAACATAAGCTCGATTAATCTAACTAAGAATCCAATCCAACATTCCAGGACTAAACACATAGAAGTTAAACACCACTTTATAAGAGACCATGTAGCCAGGGGTGAAATAGTCCTTAAGCATGTAGACTCTAAATCTAACTTAGCTGACATTTTCACTAAACCCCTACCTGAGTTTGAGTTCAGCTCACTAAGAAGGCAGTTAGAACTGTGCTTAGTAGAATAGGTTTACAATTTTTTTTGTTTTCTTACTACTTTACTCATTTCAAAATCAGTTTTAAAGCAGTGTTTAAATGCTTTTAAAATCAACTTTTATTCAGTTTTGAAAAATTTAAATGTTTTTCGACTTAGTTTTATTCTAAAAACTACCCCCTTCAAAATTAGGGCTTTTTCGCAAATGGACTTAGACAAGGCCCTAACCCTAGAACTTGCATGCACCTATAGATTTAGAAGCCAGCATATCACAAGCACCTTAGGGTACTTTTGATTGATAACCTAGAATGGGTTGAGATGCTTAGGTCTTTGCCTTAATTCAAGATGCTTTAAGTCAGTGCATCTGCAGTAATTGGGGCACTAAATACAACTTATACAGTAATCAAGTTAAGTGTCAAGTTTAGAAAATCTAACTTGAACAGAACACTTAACTTGACTAACCCTAGCAAAAGCTACTGTTTATAACAGATAGTAAGTAGCTAATTGGGTTAGACAGGACCCTAAAAGAGAAATTGAAACTGATTTGATTGAGTTCATATCTTGAATTGATTCAGTACAGCAAATTATGCAATTTAATTTTTTATTACTTCTGTTTGTTAGCTATATTTCTTTATTTTTGATATATGGCAAAGGGGGAGAGATAGGAAAGGAGAGAGTTTAAATTCTTTTCAAATTTTTTTTCAAAATTCAAATTCAATTTTGTTTCAAAATTCAAAAACTCTATCCTTTATTCAAAAAGCACTTGAGCTTTAAAAGTCAATTTTGTTTCAAAATTCAAAAACTCTATCCTTTATTCAAAAAGCACTTAAGCTTTAAAAGTCAATTTTGGTTCAAAATTCAAAAACTTTATCCTTTATTCAAAGAGTTTTTTAAGTACTTTTAAACTTAAGGTTTTAAAATTTTTCTAAGTACTTTGAACTTAAGTTTTCAAAATCTTCAAAGTACTCAAGATTTCAAAAATTTTCTAAATACTTTAAATTTTCAAAATCTTCAAAGTACTTAAGATTTCAAAATGTTTTTAAGTACTTTTAAACTTAAGGTTTTAAAATTTTTTTTAAGTACTTTAAATTTTCAAAATCTTCAATGTACTCAAGATTTCAAAATTGTTCTAAGTACTTTAAATTTTCAAAATCTTCAAAGTACTCAAGATTTCAAAATTTCTCTAAGTATTTAAACTTAAGTTTAAATTTTTGTTAAGTATAAATTTTCCAAAGTACACAACCAAAATTATTTTTGAAAAATTTGACTCTAAAGTTTCTGTTAAAAAGTGTAAGGAAAACCCATCTTTAGACTTAAAACTTATTTTCAAAAACCTCACGAATTTTTGAAAAATCAAGGGGGAGATTCCTTCCAGGGGAGGGAACTAAACTAGTATATCATATGCTATGATTAAACTTAACTGTTTGAATCGGGTTGCCATAAATCAAAAAGGGAGAGATTGACCTAGTGGGATAAGGCTTTGTTGTTGTTGTATTGTTGGTGCAGACAGCACCCAAGTCAAACCTGTGTTTTGATAAATGGCAAAGGGTTCAAAAGTTAAGTCTTATTTGTTTTCTAACATGCTACTAAGTGTGCAGATTCAAGACCTAGCGAAGGACTGCTAGGCACCTGGCGAAGGAATGCCAGGAGACAAAGACCTAGCGAAGGACTGCTAGGCACCAGGCGAAGGACAGCTTGGATCCGAAGACCTGGCGAAGGGCTGCTGGGCACCAGGCGAAGGACAGCTTGGTACTAAAGACCTGGCGAAGGAATGCTGGGCAAAAAGTTCAACCGGAGGAGATGGTTGGCAACAGGTAAACTCTCCTGAGAGGAGTAGGTGAGGATGCGTTCCCCGTCGAGGGAACAGTAGGCGTCGTTTCGACCTAGGGTTCCATTTTGGAGACCCAAAGTCAGAACCAAGACAGCTAAGGCTGTATAAACTCAATACTCTATTGCTTTATATTATTTTGGACTAACCCTGGATGCAGGACCGAAGGAACGTGTGTCTGCAGCTCAGAATGCCCAAAGGAGAGAGGCAAGTAGCTGAGCAGGGCGCCCCTAGTGTTCAGGGCGCCCCCAGTGTTCAGGGCGCCCCCAAGGCCAACACAAAACAAACGAAGCAACAAGTGCTTCGGCTGCTTATTAGCCGGGGCGCCCTCAGTGCCCAGGGTGCCCCCAGCGCTCAGGGCGCCCCGGATGCCCAGGGCGCCCCCAGCACCCAGGGCGCCCCGCGCCTAAGCCAGCGAGGCCGATTACCCTTATCCAGCCGAGAAGCCCGCGCTGAAGGAGTTAACCAGGGCACCCCCAGCGTCCCGGGCGCCCCCAGTGTCAAACCTCAGCCCTATTTGGGTGGGATAGAGGTTGACCAAGTGAAGCTCGGATCACGTGACACGTGGGGGGGGGTGCCCCCGACGTCCAGGGTGCCCCGAGGTGCTATAAATAGCACCCAACGCCAAGGCTTTAGAACATCGAAGTTCCCGAATGCATTCACGCTCTTCTGCTTCCGCGCTCTGCTCCGGCAACCTCCCGACTCAAGATACAAGCGCCGACGACGTCCTACTGCTCCGGAAAACGTAATCTACACCGGACGTCAGTAAAAAGAAGAGTTTAATTTCAGTACTACACTTGAACTGTAATTCAATTTCTGTAACTGATTTTGCGCGATTACAGTATTGCCCTCAGTAAACGGTCAGCGACTGTGGGCCTTGGAGTAGGAGTTGACCTAGGCTCCGAACCAAGTAAAAAACTTGGTGTTTGCGTGTTTTTGTTTTTACTCTTCCGCTACGCATTCTCTTTTCCAATCCGAACGTTTTACGATATTCACCCCCCCTCTATCGTTTCTCTCGATCCAACAGTTGGGACATTGTCGTTTAGCTAGAGGGGGGTGAATAGCTACTTTTTCGATTTTCTACCTACAAGGGTTAGCAAGCGCAAGATGAAAACTAACAAAAACAAAATAAAACAATGCTAACACAACCTTTACGTGGTTCGGAGATGAAACTCCTACACCACGGCTGTCCGTAAGGTGGACAATCCCAATCCTTCGGTGGATGACTCCCCGGAGCACCTCCAGCTAGTTATTGTCGCTCCTTGTGGGTGGAGAAACCTTGCCACAAACCTTGACAATATCTGAGCACGTTTAGGCTACTAACAGGATTTACCCAAGCTTATTTCACCAAGGAAGAACAGCCGAAAACGAGCTCTCTTAAATAGTGCTCGATACTGTTCTGACCATTACCAGTCGACTGGTGCTACATCAGTTGACTGGTCCCCGCGAATTTGAATGTCACACCCTGACGCTTCAAATTCTGGTCGACTGGGCCAGTCGACTGCATCAGTCGACTAATATTTCTGTGCTCTACCTCAGTCGATTGATCAAGCATCAGTCGACTGCCACCTAAGGTTTTCTTTCCCGAGTACAATTCTCTCAGCACTCGAACCCTAGGATTTCCCTTCCCGAGTACAGTTCTCTCACCACTCGAATCCTCACGACTTAGCTGACTCTTCATCTAGCAGCCTCGATCTGTTGTCTTCAAGCCCTCTTCAACTTTGGCTCTCGTGCCTCGGATGCATGCAAGCCCACGGCTCGTCTCCCCATGCCATCCTTCACGTATGCATCGAAGTCCGCTTCCCTCGGCTCATCGTTCCTGCTCCAGCAGTCTCGACCTGTTGCCTTCAAGCCTTCATCGACTTCGGCTCTCGTCCCTCGGATGCATGCAAGCCCACGGCTCGTCTCCCCATGTCATCCTTTGCGATGCCTCGAAGTTCGCTTCTCTCGTCTCATCACCCCTGCTTTGTCAATGGTCCCTCGGATGCATGCAAGCCCACGGCTTGTCTCCCATGTCATCCTTCACCGGTCCGGAAGACGTCTAACTAAGTCCATGTGTATCCTGCAAACCTGCACACTCACATACACATATTAGATCAACATGAAACCCTAACTTAATCGTATTGACACACATATCAAAACCCATGATCTACCCAATCAAACATAGGTCGATTACACCAACAATCTCCCCTTTTTGATGTGTGGTAATATGTTTATGTTTGGTACAACAATAACAAATGAAAATTACAGACATAGTAAGTTAAGCAGCATAAACATGCATCCTCCCCCTTAACCTATGCCCTCCACATAATTTTCAATTTTGCACAACCACAACTTAAGTTAAAAACTAACTCCACAAGTCAAGTTAAAACCTAACTTAAAACTACAAGTTCTCCCCCTTTGACACCATCAAAATGATTGCCCCAAGCAATATTAACCATTGGTATCAATGAGAACACCTTTGTATTTCTGAAAAACCCCAGACATTAAAAAAATAAAAGCAACAGTCGACTGCGTCAGTTACCAGTCGACTGGTGCCTTCGAACTGCAATCCCACAGAAAGATCAGTCGACTACCCAGAGGTAGTCTACTGATACACATCAGTCTGAAATTTTAGCCGAAATTCAGAACCCCCTAACATATTCCACAAAATTCAAAAAATTCTGAAAGTTTGCAAGTATATTTCTTATGATATATTCTAACCTAGAAAATACATTTTCATGAAAATACCAAATATGATTGAATTTTTGACAAAAATTCAAATTCTTTGAAAACATTCCATTTTGTATCAATCTTCCCTCCTAGATTTGAAACCATGTGTTTTCCAAGTTTATCCTATACCATTTAACCATAGAAATGTTTTCAAACCTCCCTCTTTTTCTCATATAAATACTCAAAACAAAACAAATGATGAAAGCTCCCCCTTTATACCATAATCTCTAGATAGAAGATATATTGAAATTTTTCCTACAACTATAATAACAAGGTAACAACACTACACATAGGCAATATTAAGATATGAATTAAAAGTTCATGGGGAACCATAAGTAAGTATAAGTAAGTGTTACAAAAATCTCCAAATATTACAATATAAAACATAGTGTTTGAGAGATAATAAAAGACATGCTCAATCTAAACAGACTCTCAACACCATCAGAACCAAATCATGCTGAGGCTATACGTCATCACCAGGAGGAGGAGGAGCCTGATACATAAGATCCCAACATTGCATCATCTCATACATATCATCCTGTCGCTGCTGGAAACTCTGAAAGTGCTTCCTGAGACCGTGAACCTCCCCCTGAAAACTCCGGAAGTCCTCCCTGAGCCCATGAACCTCTGCCTCTAGTTGGGAGAACCACTCCTGTGTAATCCTAGCAGGAGCAGCAGCAGGAGCAGCCTCCTCATCCACATCATCATCAGAGCTGGAGGCTACACGATGACGTCGCCAGACCATCACTCCCTGCCACCTCTCGATCCCAGCCAAGGATAGCTGCCGAGAACCTATCTTGTCGTAGTCCTTTGACAGCTGATGAATCTGACCTCTAATGACTCTAGATGTAAAGAATTCGATCAAAATATGACCGAATGACATGTAGATCTTCCTATTGACGTCATGCGAAAAATTTACAATATATGCGAATACATGACGGGCGATGTCAATGTCTAGCTTCCTCTCTAAAGCATACATTATCACCAAGTGAGGTAACCGAATCTTTGACCTCCCCTTGGCGACAATAGGTAGAATGCAGTCTAGAACAATTTTATACAAGATGTTGCTAACTGGACTCATGTGCCTAGCTATAAAGATACGCTCCAGAGGAGTTCGAGGATTATCAAAATGATGACGATGAATCTGATAAATGGTTACATTAGGCAATGTTAATGACTCAGTGACATTGGGGAAACATATAAATGGATTTTTTGAAATCCGACACCTAAGAAGGATCCTAATAATGTAGATGAAAAAGGAATGGTAACTCCCTGTATCATAGACTCATACATCCCGTCATCGGGACTACTACATGTAAGATTGGCATAAAACTCCTTACAGAGGTCAAAGTTCACATAATGCTGACAGTATACTAGCTTTTCTAATTCGAAAATATGATTGATTGTCTATGCATGTGTCTCCCTTTCTTTGGATTAATGCCTTGGTCCTTAGGTTTAAAAATTCTAGGTTTATCATGATACATACATTCCTTAGGGTTTTGAGATACAACATTAGCCCTATTTTTATCACAATATCTAAAACAAATATTATGCATAGGTAAATAATTCTCATTATTTCTAACATGCATGGAGGAATTTGAAAAATACTTAAAGTTAGGGATTACCTCCCTTAACCTTGTAGCTCCCCCTTGATATGAGCTTTTCTCCTTCTCCTTCTTCTTCCACTTCCTCAAATGCTCCAATTTCTTGAATTTTCCTTTCCTTAAGCATTTGGTGTGGTAGTGTCCTAGCTCACCACACGTGTAACACCTAATGTGCTTTTTCTCTTTCTTTTCCCTACAACCCATGTTAGATGTTAAAGAAATTTACTTGGCTTTAGGGTTTACCTCCTTTTTACCTAATGGACACTTGTCCTTGTAGTGTCCCTTCTTGTTGCACCTAAAGCAAATAACGTGATCTTTTGACTTTGCTTTTGTAGAGGTGGATACTTCTTCTTGCTCCGGTATCGATGATGGCCTCTCCTCCCCCTCAATTCATGAAGTGGAGACTTCTTCTTCTTCCTTTGATGAAGCGGATGATTCTTCACTTTGTTGTGCCACTTCACTTGAGGAGATGGACGAATCTTTTTCCTCTTTCTTCTCCTCTTCGGATGTTGAGCTTCTTTCTTCATCCGAATGGTTCTTCTCCTCTTCTTGGACCATTGAGCTCACTTCCTTGGACACTTCCACTACTTGAGCTTGTGTAGGATTTTCATGAAGTGCTAATATCATACTCCATAATTCGTGTGCGTTCTTGTATTCACCTACACCACTAATTATATTATTAGGTAAAATATTAAGTAATATTGAATTTACCTTTTCGTTTGCCTTTGATTGCATTTGTTGCTCCTTATTCTAATATCTTGTCGGAGCCTTTTATCGTGTTTATCTTTTGGAACTTCAAATGACTCTTCTAGCGCGATCACGAAGTCCCAATCCATACCGAACCATGTCTTTGTTCGCATCCTCTAATACTCGAAACTCTCGCGATCGAAGGGAGGTGGAACATTGATATCATCTCCTAATCTTTCTTCAATCGCCATTTCCTCAAGCTTTTTGCTCTCCCGGCGGTTAGTCCGTAGATGAGCGAACCTGACTCTGATACCACTTGTAGGGACCTTGTCGTTTAGCTAGAGGGGGGGGGGGGTGAATAGCTACTTTTTCGATTTTCAACCAACAAGGGTTAGCAAACGTAGGCGGAAAACTAACAAAAAGAAACTAAAACAATGCTCAGACATGAAACTCCTACTCCACGGCTGTCCGTAAGGTGGACGATCCTGATCCTTCGGTGGATGACTCCCCGGAGCACCTTTGGATAGCTCTTGTCGCTCCCTGTGGGTAGAGAAACCTCTCCACAAACCTTGGTAACCTCTGAGCACGTTTAGGCTACTTACAACCTTTACCAAAGCTTGTTTTGCCAAGGAAGAACAACCAAAAACGACCCCGCTTAAATAGTGGTCGATACTGTTTTGACCGTTACCAGTTGACTAGTGCTACACCAGTCGATTGGTCCTCGCGAATTTGAATGTCACAGCCTGATGCTTCAAATTCTGGTCGACACCAGTCGACTGCGCCAGTCGACTGAATCAGTCGACTGATCTAAGCATCAGGCGACTGTGCTCTACCTCAGTCGATTGATCAAGCATCAGTCGACTGCCACCTAAGGTTTAAAAATATGACTGATTGTCTACATGTGTCTCCCTTTCTTTGGATTAATGCCTTGGTCCTTAGGTTTAAAAATTCTAGGTTTATCATGATACATACATTCCTTAGGGTTTTGAGATACAACATTAGCCCTATTTTTATCACAATATCTAAAACAAAAATTATGCATAGGTAAATAATTATCATTATTTCTAACATTCATGGAGGAATTTGAAAAATGCTTAAAGTTAGGGATTACCTCCCTTACCCTTGTAGCTCCCCCTTGATATGAGCTTTTCTCCTTCTCCTTCTTTTCCCACTTCCTCAAATGCTCCAATTTCTTGAATTCTCCTTTCCATGAGCATTTAGTGTGGTAGTGTCCTAGCTCACCACACGTGTAACACCTAATGTACTTTTTCTCCTTCTTTTCCTTATAACCCATGTTAGATGTTAAAGAAATTGACTTGGGTTTAGGGTTTACCTCCTTTTTACCTAATGGACATTTGTCCTTGTAGTGTCCTTCTTGTTGCACACATAGCAAATAACATGATCTTTTGACTTTGCTTTGGTAGAGATGGATACTTCTTCTTACTCCGGTATCGAGGATGGTCTCTCCTCCCCCTCAATCCTTGAAGTGGAGACTTCTTCTTCTTCCTTTGATGAAGTGGATGATTCTTCACTTTCTTGTGCCACTTCACTTGAAGAGATGGATGAATCTTTTTCCTCTTTCTTCTCCTCTTCGGATGATGAGCTTCTTTCTTCATCCAATTGGTCCTTCTCCTCTTCTTGGACCATTGAGCTCACTTCCTTGGACTCTTCCACTACTTGAACTTGTGTAGGAATTTCATGAAGTGTTAATATCTTACTTCATAATTCATGTGCATTCTTTTATTCACCTACACTACTAATTATATCATTAGGTAAAATATTAAGTAATATTGAATTTACCTTTTCATTTGCCTTTGATTGCATTTGTTGCTCCTTATTCTAATATCTTGGTCAGAGCAATTTATCGTGTTTATCTTTTGGAACTTCAAATGACTCTTCTAGCGCGATCATGATGTTCCAATCCATACCGAACCATGTCTTTGTTCGCATCCTCTAATACTCGAAACTCTCGCGATCGAAGGGAGGTGGAATATTTATATCATCTCCTAATCTTTCTTCAATCGCCATTTCCTCAAGCTTTTTGCTCTCCCGGCGGTTAGTCCGTAGATGAGCGAACCTGACTCTGATACCACTTGTAGGGACCTTGTCGTTTAGCTAGAGGGGGGGGGGGGTGAATAGCTACTTTTTCGATTTTCAAGCTACAAGGGTTAGCAAACGCAAACGAAAAACTAACAAAAAGAAACTAAAACAATGCTAACACAACCTTTACGTGGTTCAGAGATGAAACTCCTACTCCACGGCTATCCGTAAGGGGGACGATCCTGATCCTTCGGTGGATGACTCCCCGGAGCACCTCCGGATAGCTCTTGTTGCTCCTTGTGGGTGGAGAAACCTCGCCACAAACCTTGGTAACCTCTGAGCACGTTTAGGCTACTTACAGCCTTTACCAAAGCTTGTTTTGCCAAGGAAGAACAACAAAAAATGAGCCCTCGTAAATAGTGCTCAATACTATTTTGACCGTTACCAGTTGACTGGTGCCACACCAGTCGATTGGTCCTCGCGAATTTGAATGTCACAGCCTGATGCTTCAAATTTTGGTCGACACCAGTCGACTTTGCCAGTCGACTGAATCAGTCGACTGATCTAAGCATCAGTCGACTGATCTTTCTGTGCTCTACCTCAGTCGATTGATCAAGCATCAGTCGACTGCCACCTAAGGTTTCCCTTCCCGAGTACAATTCTCTCAGCACTCGAACCCTCGGATTTCCCTTCCCGAATTCAATTCTCTCAGCACTCGAATCCTCACGACTTAGCTGACTCATCATCAAGCATCCTCGATCTGTTGCCTTCAAGGCCTCTTGGACTTCGGCTCTCGTCCCTCTGATGCATCCAAGCTCACGGCTCGTCTCCCCATGCCATCCTTCGCGTATGTCTTGAAGTCCGTTTCCCTCGGCTCATCGTTCCTGCTCCAGCAGCCTCGACCTGTTGCCTTCAAGCCTTCTTCGACTTCGGCTCTCGTCCCTCGGATGCATGCAAGCCCACGACTCGTCTCTCCATGCCATCCTTCGTGTATGCCTCGATGTTCGCTTCCCTCGACTCATCGTCCCTACTTTGTCAACGGTCCCTCGGATGCATGAAAGCCTACGGCTTATCTCCCATGTTATCCATCACCGGTCCCGAAGACGTCTAACTAAATCCATGTGTATCTTGCAAACCTGCACACTCACATACACATATTAGATCAACATGAAACCCTAATTTAATCATATTGGTACACACATCAAAACCCATGATCTACCCGATCAAACTTGGGTCGATTGCACCAATACCTTGGTCACTCCTCATTTGCTGTGCCTTCTTTATTTTTCAAGTTTTTTTCCATGTCGTGGTTAGTCAAATATGTAATCGTTTGAGTCGTGCATGAAAGCATCTCATGGCTTCCTGTGTCCTAATTAATTTCTTGTCCCATTTGCTTATTCTAAAATGATTGCCCCGGCCCGAGGATCCATCCGATTATGTAGCCAGCGCCCAGTTCAAAGCAAGGAACCCAGGTTCCTTCCTGACTTAAAAGGGTGAAGTGGCAAACACACCCACTGTAGTGGTAGTAGGTTTTTGTAGCTCTTGGCCGGGCATGTGCAGCATTGAGGCCAAGCCTACTCACTGCGGAGGTAGTAGGGTATTGCAGCTCTTGGCCAGGCATGTGCAACACCGAGGCCAAGCATACTCACCGCGGAGGTAATAAGGTTTTGCAGCTCTTGGCCGGGCATGTGCAACACCGAGGCCAAGCATACTCACCGCGGTGGTAATAGGGATTTGTAGCTCTTGGTCGGGTATGTGCAACACCGCAGCCAAGCCTACTCACTGCGGAGGTAGTAGGGTTTTGCAGCTCATGACCGGGCATATGCAGCACCGAGGCCAAGTCTACTCACCGCGAAGGTAGTAGGTTTTTTCAGCTTTTGATCGGGCATGTGCAGCACCGAGGCCAAGCTTACTCACGACGGAGGTAGTAGGGTTTTTTAGCTCAAGGCCGGGCATGTGCAGCACCGAGACCAAGCCTACTTACAGCGGAGGTTGTAGGATTTTGTAGCTCTTGGCAAGGTATATGCAGCACTGAGGCTAAGCCTACTCACCGCGGAAGTAGTAGGGTTTTGCAACTCATGGCCGGGCATGTGCAACATCGAGGCCAAGCCTATTCACCGTGGAGGTAGTAGGGTTTTGCAACTCTTGGTCGGGTATGTGCAGCACCGAGGCCAAGCCTACTCACCGCGGAGGTAGTAGGGTTTTTCAGCTCTTGGACGGGCATGTGAAGCACCGAGGCCAAGTCTACTCACTGCGGAGGTAGTAGGGTTTTGCAGCTCTTGGCCGGACTTGTGCAGCACCGACGCCAAGCCTACGGAGTAGGGTTTTGCAGCTCTTGATCGGGCATGTGCAGCACCGAGGCCAAGCCTACTCACCGCGGAGGTAGTAGGGTTTTGCAACTCTTGGCCGGGCATGTTCAGCACCAAGGCCAAGCCGACTCACCGCGGAGGTAGTAGGGTTTTGTAGCTCTTGGTCGGGCATGTGCAGCACCGAGGCCAAGCATACTCACTGCGGAGGTAGTAGGTTATTGCATGACTTGACGGGGCATGTGCAGCACCGAGGACAAGCCTACATACCACGGAGGTATTTGGTCGGGCTTGCGCAGCGCCGAGGACATGCCTACTCACCGTGGAGGTAGTAGGCTTTTGCAGCTCTTGGCCGGGCATGTGCAGCACCGAGGCTAAGCCTACTCATCGCTGAGATAGTAGGGTTTTGCAGCTCTTGGCAGGGCATGAGCAACACCGAGGCCAAGCCTACTCACTGTGGAGGTAGTAGAGTATTCCAGCTCTTGGCCGGGCAAGTGCAGCACCGCGGCCAAGCCTACTCACCTCGGAAGTAGTAGGGTTTTGTAGCTCTTGGCTGGGCATGTGCAACACCGAGGCCAAGCCTACTCACCATGGAGGTAGTACGTTTTTTCAGCTCTTGGCTGGGCATGTGCAGCACCGTGGCCAAGCCTACTTACCGCGGAGATAGTAGGGGTTTTCAACTCTTGGCCGGGCATGTGTAGCACTGACACCATGCCTACTTACCGAGGAAGTAGTTGGGATTTGCAGCTCTTGGTCGGGCATGTGTAGCACCGAGGCCAAGCTTACTCACCTCGGAGGTAGTAGGGTTTTGCAGCTCTTGGCTAGGCATGTGCAGCACCGAGGCCAAGCCTACTCACCGCGGAGGTAGTAGTGTTTTGCAGCTCTTCTCCGGGCATGTGCAGCATCGAGGCCAAGCCTAGTCACGCGGAGGTAGTAGGGTTATGCAGCTCTTGGTCGGGCATGTGCAGCATCAGGCCAAGCCTACTCACCGCGGAGGTAGTAGGGTTTTACAGCTCTTGATCGGGCATGTGCCGCACCGAGGCCAAGCCTACTCACCGCGGAGGTAGTAGGGTTTTGCAGCTCTTGGCCGGGGATGTGCAGCACCGAGGCCAAGCCTACTCACCGCGGAGGTAGTAGGGTTTTGCTGCTCTTGACCGGGCATGTGCATCACCAAGGCCAAGCTTACTCACCATGGAGGAAGTAGGGTTTTGCTGCTCTTGGCCGAGCATGTGCAGCACCGAGGCCAAGCCTACTCACCGCAGAGGTTATCACGCCCCGAGACCCTGGAGCCGCTGATCCAATAGAAAATCGGACAACATCTCCCCTGTCCGGCGAACAATTTACACATACACACAGATACAAATAGCACAACCACGCAGTTAAATGGCCTCAGGCCTCAAATCCATGTAGAAACAACGGATATATGACTATAACCATCGTAAAACCAAAGTACGAACTCACCTGAGCTGCCAGGAGGCAGGAACAAAGCCAAAACCCCATGAAGTCCAACATAGGACTTAAAATACAATCCCATTGAATAAAACAGGAATACATGTCCAAAACAGGGCAACGGAAGCAAAGTACATAATACAGGGTCCATAACCGTAAATCAACATAAAAAAATGAAGCAGAGCTCCTCTCGAGCTGGGGACTGGCGGCTAGGGCTCTCCTGGCAGACATCAACCTGAAATTAAGGAAAATAACCAACGGTGTGAGTCCAAAGGAACTCTGCGGATTCCCAGAATAGCTATGCATAGAAAGTTATACTAACATTAAGAGTTCTGCTAATACAGTCTCATATCAACAGTAGGGAAAGACTAGTACTGAAAATACTGAGGTAGATACATACCAGAATCCATCTAACCTGAAAAGAGGGTAATAAATACCAATGGAACACCAATAGACATATAATCTCAGATAACAAGTTTCCAGTATATGCATGTCAAACAAATGCAAAAATCAAGTGCAACAAACAATGCACGATGTAAAATATGCACATGGTGCAATGACATGTGTCACCCCTGACACCAGTCAGATCATCGTACACCTGTCATAGGTGACGTCTGAGAGGGTAGAGCTATGACAACTGTACGCACCCTGCTATCACTGCTCCTGAGCGACCGGGTGGACAGGATGCTGGTGGAGACTCCGCTCCTACCCCAAGCAATGGGGGAGTCTAGCTCTCATCTCCTCGTGGCTCAGTACGAGAAGGGATCCCTGGCTGCTACCACGCCCGGACCCACCCTCCAAATAGTGGTCGAACGGAGCAATACAGGGCAAGTGCACACATCCTACGGTATCCACTAACCCATGAGTGGCCGTGTGCGCATATCGTGTACCGGAAGACGATAGGCTCAACCACAAGGGAGTCGCTGATCGCCGGCATGCAACAATGCAAAGATGGTGTATGATAGGTACACATACCTCCCTCACCAAGTCCTCAGTATACTAAGTCTCAGTCTGAATCCTATAACAGGAAATACAGGTAACCTACAAGGTATACTGGCCGGAAACTACTGATCCCTCAATGTCAAATGCAAGAGATACATCCCGATATCTAAGCATACATATAGATATGACAATACTTGAGACTGTATGGAACTAACCGCATAATAACTCAGGGATAAACAATAAGTATCCAGAACAAGCATAATAAACCAGGATAGCGTATAATCTTACTACTATCTATAACAGTCTATGCATAACAACATGACAATATCAGAAAAGATAAGTCAAAAGGTACCCGCCTCCAATGAAAGAGAAGTCCGTATCAAAAGGAGATAGAACCAACCGCCAATAATAAATAGCAATAAATCCAATCAAGCTCCTGTATCAAGGATGTATTTAATTAGCTATTATACAGAAAGATAAGTAGCTAATTACTCCCTAAACCAAACTAGGTTAACTTAATCATTCCCTTTTCAGTTAATTTTATCCAATTAACTGATTGTTCCTTAATTAGCCCACGTAATTAAGGTTTAGATTCATTTGAAGTTATTTCACACCCCAGTTCATCTAGCTTAGTTTATTAGGTTTAAATTTCAACTTAAACCTATCCTCAAACTAACCATCCATGGATCAACTAACAGTGTTCAATATAATTCTTCTAATTATAACTTAATCAAGATTATAATCCTAAAGCCCATAACTTGGCTTCAAAACCCACACATCCATTTGAACTGAACTAATTCATCTAACCACACAGTTCATTAGACAACTCCATAACTAAGTCACGGTGACTAGAGGAAAACATTTACCTGAGATCTGTCGATCACTGCAAGCTCCAAACATTGTATGGCACAGAGTCAGCCCCTTACAGAAGAAGCAACACACTTCCCACAGCCAAGTTCTACACAGAATCGAATATCTTAAATAGATTATGAATCAACTCCAATCGCAGCTGTACATCCACATAGGTACAAACCAATCAGGGATTCGGATCCTTACGTCCAGTAGGCACTGACCACGGCTCATCAGAATTGGACAGGTTAGTGTTCTTCTTCCTAGCAATACCTCTATGAACCCTAGATCTGTTCCAAGGGGTTGGAATCCCAATCTCCACTGGGATGGGCCACAGCGATCCCTAATCAAAACCACAATGAAATCAATACTCCGTATCGAGATAAATCCCAAACTTACTGAACCCTAACTCACGTCCGGTGGCCTCGATAGCGCGATGAACTCGTCGGCCTGAGGAAACCACCGCGCTCCCAAATCGCCCAAAGTGGAATCTCTAGCTCCCGTTCACGAGAGAGTTTTAGGATCGAGGGATTTAAGCTCAACGCCGGTTGGATTCTCAAGATAGGGTTCGCCGGAGAGATGGAAGCCAAAGGAGGCGGTGTCGTCGGCTCTCGATCGGGAGAGGCGCAGCTAGGGCACGCGGGCGAGAGAGGTGGAGCGGCGATCTGTTGTGAAGGAAGCGAAGGCTGAAGGGTGACTTAAGTGGTGGGACTTTTACACTTTAGTCCATTCATGTTTGGGCATTTTGCATTCTCGTCCTTAGGGTTTAGAATCCTTGTCTATCAAACCCTTAAAGTATTTAAGTTTTAACCAATTTAACCCCTTAAATTTCGTCCAAGAGCCCGGAAAATTCCAGGACCTTTCATGAAAACTTCCCGGAGTGAAATAAAAATGTCGGATTTAACAGAGGTAGTAGGGGTTTTCAGCTCTTGATCGGGCAGGTGCAGCACCGAGGCCAAGCCTACTCACCGTGGAGGTAGTAGGGTTTTGCAGCTCTTGGCCGGGCATGTGCAGCACCGAGGCTAAGCCTATTCACTGCGGAGGTACTAGGGTTTTGCAGCTCTTGGCCGTGCATGTGTTGTACCGAGGCCAATCCTACTCACCGCGGAGATAGTAGGGTTTTGCAACTCTTGGCCGGGCATGTGCAGCACCGAGGCCAAGCCTACTCACCGCGGGGGTAGTAGGATTTTGTAGCTCTTGGCCGGGCATGTGCAGCACCGCGACCAAGCCTACTCACCGTGGAGGTAGTAGGGTTTGCTGCTCTTAGTCGGTCATGTGCGTCACCGAGGCCAAGCCTACTCACCGTGGAGGTAGTATGATTTTTCAGCTCTTGGCCGGGCATGTGCAGCACCGAGGCCAAGCCTACTCACCGCGGAGGTAGTAAGGTTTTTCAGCTCTTGGTCGGGCATATGCAACACCGAGGTCAAGCCTACTCACCGTGAGGTAGTAGGGATTTGCTACTCTTGACCGGGCATGTGCTGCACCGAGGCCATGCCTACTCACCGAGGAGGTAGTAGGGTTTCGCTCAGGTAAGGATTCAATGCTTTTCGGGTAATATTCCGTTTACTCTTTTTATTTATTGATCTGCAAGGCAGTCTAAATAACGAATCCAGCAGGTAGGCAAACAACTCAACACCTCAGCAAGTGTGATAGGGGCGGCGATGGTTGGCGTGCCATGGCCATTCCAGCCTCTTGCCTTTGTCGTCTTCTAGATAGTAGCTACCCTCTTTGAGCTTTTTGATGATAACATACGGTTCGTCCCACTGCGGCTCCAGCTTCCCAGGGTCGCCGACTGGCTTGATCCTCTTCCAGACCTTGTCACCAACCTCAATGCTGTGGGCGATCACCCGGCGATTATAGGCTTGCTGCATCCTTCGTGGATATGCTTCCAACCGAGCCGCGGCTCTATCCCGCACCTCGGAGATGAGGTCTAGGTCAATCAGCCGCTCTTGATCATTGTCCTCCTTGTGATAGTGTTGTTGTCGAGCGAACTCCTCCCCTACCTCCACTGGGATGATGGGCTCAACCCCATATACCAGCTGGAAAGGGCTCTGACATGTTCCTTCTTGTGGGGTGGTACGGTAGGACCACAAGATGCTAGGGTGCTCATCGACCCAGCTGCCTCCGACGTGATCTAGCTTTATCTTGAGTCCCCGAGGGATTTCATGATTGACGACCTCGGCCTGTCCATTGTCCTGTGGGTAGGCTATTGAGGTGAAGGCCTGACGAATCCCCAACCCTTCACACCATTCTTTTAGCTTGCGTTCCGGAAAATTGTCTTCCATTTTTCCGACACCAGTTTGTGGGGGATGTCGTATCTGCAAACGATATCCCTCCATAGGTCTTTCATTACCGCGGCCTTTGTGATGTTCGCTAGGGGTTCTACTTCTACCCATTTAGAAAAATAGTTGATGAGAACTAGTAGGAACTTCTTCTGCTGAGGCCCGATTGGGAAGGGGCCTACAATGTTCATTCCCCACTGATCAAAGGGGCAAGACGCCATAGAAACCTTCAAGGGCTCAGTCGGTCGATGAGTCACATGCTGATGCTTCTGGCGAGCTTCACACCCGGCCACAAACATAAGAGTGTCAGCTTGGAGAGTGGGCCAAATGTACCTGACCAGGATAATTTTCCTAGATAGGGATCTTCCCCTAATATGGCTTCCACAGATGCCTTCATGTATTTCCCACATCACGTAGTCAGCCTCTTTCGGTCCGACGCATTTGAGGAGCGATCAAGCAAAGTCCCTCCTGTATAATTGGTCGCCCACCAGCGTGAATCTGGCCGCCCGGCGGAGGAATAGTCAACTTCCTTGGTCTAGGCTTAGAACGTTCTCATTGCTCAAGAACTCCACATACGGGTCTCTCCAATAGGTCCGGGCATCGTCTTCTACATCCTCCCCAATCTGCGCTACCGTCCCTTCTAAGGCGCTAGACTCATCTAGCTGCCAGGTTGAAATGGAGTTGGCGAGTTTGGCTAGTTCGTCGGCCTTGGCATTGTTTGCCCTGGAGATCATTTGCAAGATAACCTCCATGAAGGAAGCCTTCAGCTGCACGTAGAGGGCCACATACTTTCGCAGGTGCTCACATCTATCTTCGACGTCACCCTTTATTTGTTGTGCCACGAGCTGGGAATCCGAGTGTACAATGACCCGAGTAGCCCATATGTTCTTGGCTACTTGCAGGCTTGCCAGGATCACCTCGTACTCAGCTTCATTGTTGGTAGCTTTGAATTGGAGCAGGATGGATAAATGTAATGTGTCCCCCCAGGGTGAGACCATTAACACCTCGACCCCGCTGTGCCAGCTATTGGAAGACCTGTCCATGTAGATCTTGCATATTCCTTCGGCCTCTGACTCTGGAACAGTCTCCAGCATGAAGTTTGCGAGGGCTTGCACCTTGATAGTGGCCCGAGGCGGGTACTCAATACCATATTCGTTTAGCTCCGTTGTCCATTTGATCAGCTGACTCGAAGCCTCAGGGTTGGTGAGGACCCATGCAAGCGTGCTGTTGGTGAGGACCACGATGGGATGTGCTAGGAAGTACGACCTTAACCTCCGGGCCTTAACCTCACGTTCAATCATCCTTTAGGAGATGTCCAAAGAAGAAAATGTGATACTGCACCATGCCTTCTTCGTGGACCAGCGCCGAGCTTACCACTTATTCTGCTGCAGATAGGTAGACAAATAAAGTCTCTCCTACCACCGGTTTGTAGTGGATGGGGAGCCCGGCGAGATAGGTCTTCAGGTCTGCGAACGCTTGCTCGCATTATTCATCCCACTCAAATTTGACTGAATTTCTCATAATCTTGAAGAATGGTAGGGTCTTATCTGCAGACTTGGAGATGAATCTGGATAGCGTCGTGATTCTCCTGTTTAGCCGTTGTACTTCCTTGAAGTTGGGAGGGGCTGACGTATCCAGAATAGCCTTTACCTTTTCCACATTAGCCTCGATCCCCCTTTCCGTCACCATGTGGCCCAGGAACCGACCGCTTTTCACCTCGAATAAGCATTTGGCTGGATTCATCTTTAGTTTATTGGCCCTCAAGGTGGCGAACATCTCTTCTAAGTCGGCTATCATGTCTTTTCCTTTGTCCGTTTTGACCAGGATGCTGTCCATGTACACCTCAATGTTTCTCCCGATCTGATGCCTGAAGACTTTGTCCATCATCCGCTGGCACATCACCTTAGAGTTGTGCAATCCAAAAGGCATGACATTATAGCAGTATGTGCTGTCGGCTGTCACGAAGCTAACTTTCTCCTGGTCTTCGAGCGCGAGGGGGACTTGATGGTAGCCTTGATAAACATCCAACATCGAAATGAACTCGCAACCGACCGTAGAATCTACTAACTGGTCTATTCGAGTCAAGGGATAGCAATCCTTGGGCCAGACTTTATTTAAGTCGCGAAAGTCAATACAAACCCGTCATTTATCTCCTGGCTTAGGGACGAGGACCACATTGGCTAACCAGGCCGGGAATTGAACTTCTCTGATGTGCCCGACCTCTAACAACTTATGGACTTCGTCCTGGATAGCCATGTCTTGTTCTGGTGCAAAGTGCCTCCGCCTCTGCTTCACTGGTCGGGTTCCCAGGGTAATGTGCAGGTGATGCATGGCTAACCCTGGGGGAACCCTCTGATTTCTTCGGCGGTCCAGGCGAAGACATCTTTATGACTCCGCAAGCAATCAAGAAGGCGACTTCTTAATTCCGGTGCAAGGTCGGTGGTGATTGTTGGGGCTGGCAGCACCTAAGTCAAACCTGGGTTTTGATAATGGCAAAGGGTTCAGAAGTTAAGGTGTTATTGTGATCTAACATGTTTATTGAGTGTGCAAGAAAATGTTGGTGCAGAAAGCACCCAAGTCGAACCTGTATTTTGATAATGGCAAAAGGGTTCAAAAGTTAAGGTATAATGTTTATCTAACATCTTACTCAAGTGTACAGGAAAAGTCTTAGCGAAGGACTGCTAGGCACTTGGCGAAGGAATGCCAGGATACAAAGCCATAGCGAAGGACTGCTAGGCACCTGGCGAAGGAATGCCAGGATACAAAGCCCTAGCAAAGGACTGCTAGGCACCTGGTGAAGGAATGCCAGGAGACAAAGACCTAGTGAAGGGCAGCTAGGCACCAGGCGAAGGACGGCTTGGTACTGAAGACCTGGCGAAGGACTGCTGGGAAAAAGTCCAACCGGAGGAGCCAGTTGGCATCAGGTACATTCTCCCGAGAGGAGTAGGTGAGGACGCGTTCCCCGTCGAGGGAACAGTAGGCGTCGGTTTGACCTAGGGCTCCATTTTGGAGGCCCAAAGTCAGAACCAAGACAACTAAGGCTGTATAAAATTAATATATTATTGCTCTGTGTTGTTTTGGACTAACCCTGGATGCAGGACCGAAGGAACGAGTGACTGCAGCTCAGAGAGCCTCAAAGGAGTGAGGCAGCAGCTAACCAGGGCGCTCGGAGTGTCCCGGGCGCACCCAAGGTGAACACAAAACAGATGGAGCAAGTGTTCGCTTCAACAGCTTACTGGGCGGGGCGCCCCCGTGCTCCCGGGCGCCCCCCCATGCTCCTGGGCACCCCCAGTGTCCCGGGCACCCCTAGCTCAAGCTAATGAAGCAAGCCAGCGAGAAGCCAACAGGATAAGAGCCTGACTCGGTCAACCCGGGCGCCCCCAGCGTCCCGGGCGCCCCCAGCGTCCCGGGCGCCCCCAGCGTCCCGGGCGCCCCAATCAAGATCTGATCTCGAGTTTGAAGGGATCAGAGCTGACCGAGAAGAACTCGGATCAGTTGACACGTGGGGGGGGGGGGCGCCCCCGACGTTCCGGGCGCCCCAGGGTCTATAAATAGGCCCTCGACCCCAAGGCTTCGGACAACAATTCTTCCAACGCTCCTACGCTCTTCTGCTCCTCTGCTCTGCTCCGGAAACCTCCCAACTTGAGATACAAGCGCCGACGACGTCCCTCCGCTCCGAAAATTCCATCTACACCGGACGTCGGTAACGAAGAGTTGTTTTTAAGTTTACTATACTACATTTGTAATATCTCTCTGTAAACTGTTTTGCGCACATATAGAATTGCCCGTAGTAAACGGTCAATGACCATGGGCCTTGGAGTGGGAGGTGACCGCGACTCTGAACCAAGTAAAAAACTTGGTGTTTGCGTGTGTTTGATTTAAATTTCCGCTGCGTAATTGTTCTAACTTTAATCCGAACGTTTTACGATATTCACCCCCCCTCTATTGTTTCTCTCGATCCAACAAGTGGTATCAGAGCGAGGAAGCTCAAATTTGGTGCAACCACCAGTTTGAGCATTTTTTAGATTTTTTTTAATTACTTTTCTTCTACTTTTTTGAAGTTTTCTCGTTAATCGAGGTTGGTGCAATACCCCTCGATAATTATTTCTCTTTATCCCGCACTACTAATCCAAGACCAAGTCTTGGGATATTTTCTTTTCTTTTAGCTTATTTTTTGTCAGATAAAATGGCCATGCAAGAAGGCTTCAGCACCGCAAGACTACCTCTCTTCAGTGGGGAGGACTTCTCCTACTGGAAGAGCAGAATGGAGGTCCACCTGAAAACTCAGGTGGACATGTGGATAATCATCCAGTCCGGACTGGAGATTTCGAAAAATGCTGAAGGAGTACCTCAAACCTACACAGAGTGGGACACCGCTCTGAAACGGAAAATTGAAGCTGATGCAAAGGCGACCCAGACCCTCCAATGTGGCTTAACAAAAGAGGAGCTGAACCGGGTGGGTCCTTTCAGCAGTGCCAAGGAGCTGTGGGGGAAACTGATCGAGCTGCACGAAGGAACATCAGACACTTGGATCAGCAAGAGGGATCTCATCCTGAACAAGCTGTATACGATCAAAATGACCGACAATGAAACAGCAGCTCAGCTTCACGCCCAAATTCAAGAATTGATGAACGGACTACACACCATCGGTCACAAGGTAGAAAACTGTGACCTAATAAGGTACGCTTTAAATGCTTTCCCTAGAAACACCTTGCGGGCATCTATGGTAGATGCATACAAGGTTTCAAGGGACCTTTCAAAAATTAAATTAGATGAATTGTTCTCTGAATTAGAATTACATGAGCAGACTAACTGCACCCTGGCCGAGAAAGGCATTGCCTTTATTACAGGTAAACCTGAAAAGAAATCCAAGAAGAAACCTCAACCAACACCTGAGTCTGAATCAGACTCAGACTCAGAAGACGAAGGAGATCGACCAAAGCTGGTTCGACTGGCCCGGAACTACTACAAGGAATTGAAGAACTAAACCAACAGAAGGAAAGCCAGCCGAAGAAAGGATGAACCAGCAAAACCCTCAAATGAAAAGAACAAACCCAACGTGACCTGCTACGAGTGCAAGAAGAAGGGCCACTACAAGACCGAGTGTCCGAACCTAAAGGAGACCAAGAAGAATAGAAGGAAAAAGGCACTTCAAGTAACGTGGGATGAGTCCTCCTCCGAAGAAGAAGAAGAGGTCCCACAGTCGAACCTGCTCGCACTAACCGCCTCAGAAGAAGTCGAGACCAAGTCAGAATCAGAACAGGACGACGGAAGACTGACATTCTCAGAGGACGGCGAAATCAAGGTAAGTGGTTTTACTAGAAGTCAGTTAAATGAGTTAATTTTGTATCTTTCTCGAGATTTGGCGAAAGCTAAACTCCGAGTCGAATCCCTCCGACAGGAAGTAAAACTCCTGAAAGAGGGAGCTGACTCTAGACCCTTAACTGAGAAGGTTCAAGAAGGAACCTCTACTCAAGTTGAAAAACTTGAGAAAGAGAACTCCTCCCTGAAAACTCAGGTTAAGGATCTTAGATCAGCTTTAGAACGATTTACTTCTGGTTCCAAGAATCTTGACATGATTCTTGGAAAATATAAATCAGTTCTAAATCGATCCGGACTAGGCTATAGAACCAAATCTAGACAAAGATCCTACTTTGCTGTACTGAATCAGTCCAGAAATAAAGTTTAGGCATGGGTACCTAAACTGTACCTGAACGAACAAACTGGATCAAATCAGTATTGAATCCCCAAGGACAAGATTCACATCTTGCCTAACCATTATTGTGGCTTTAGTCTAGGGGAGCCAAATTGAAAACAATATTTATTGTTAGATAAAACTCAATTCTTGCCTGAAATTTGCTTGTTTGATTGTCTATTTAATTTCTACAATTTACCATGCTTAGAGTTAGGAATGGTTAGTTTAAGGACGGAATCAACTTAATTGAAATTTGAACAACATAGTATTGGGTGGTAGTGAGATGATAGTACGTTAGGGAAACCAATTCTAATAAGGTCAAGTATACTCTACTTGGTCTCTTTAGACTGGTGAAACTAGTCGAAGCTACCGATCCAAAACCCAAACTAGTTAGACCAGAATTTTTCAAAGACTAATTTTGAAAATAAAATTTCATTAAAAGGCTTTGTCAAGGAAAGGGTTGATGATCCAATAAGGCTACGGCCAAAGAAGGCCTAGTGCCTCGCCAAGACCTGGAAGCCAATTTTTGAAATTCAAATTCAAATTATTCTGGGTCAAATTCAAATCTAACACAAATTTTCAGTTAGTTGTAGATTTAAACATTCTTTTCAAAATAAATCATAATTTTTCAAAATAACTTTACTTATCAAAACCTGTCTCACAAAATCTGTAAGGCTAACGTGATTGAAAATCCTAGATTTGGGTGAGACAGACTAGGCAGTGAAAATCAATTTAAGCTATTCCTGACTCTAATTGGATCCAAATCAACAAAACTCTTTATGTGTAGGAACATAAAGATTTGGACCAATGGATGCTGGATAGCGGTTGCTCCAGACACATGATTGGTGATAAATTGAAATTGACCAAACTCAAGTTCAAGAACCTAGGCTCAGTGGCATTTGGCAACAATGCTACACTAAAGGTAATTGGGTCAGGTAATATTGAACTTAAGTCTGACTTTATTATTAAGAAAGTTCTTTTGGTTGAAAACTTCAATTTTAACTTGCTTAGCATAAGTCAGTTGTGTGATTCTGGTTATATAGTTACCTTCAACAATTCTAACTGCCTGATTAGAAACGTACAAGACTTAGAAATCATGCTTAAGGGCACTAGGAAAAATAATGTTTACACTATAAACCTTCCCCTAGTACCTAAATGCATGTTAACTCAGTTAGAACAATCAAATCTCTGGCATAGGAGACTAGGTCACACTAACCTAAGAATTATTTCAAAAATCACCCAACTTGGCCTAATTAAAGGTATGCCCAAAATTAAAAACCATGAAAACTTAATATGTGAATCATGCAATCAAGGTTAACAAACCAGATCTAATCACAAACTAATTCAATCTGATCTAACTCAAACCACACTTGAGCTCCTGCACCTTGACCTATTTGATTCACATGGAGCCAAGTCACTAAGCGGAAACCGGTACTGCTTAGTAATAGTTGATGATTACTGAAGGTTTGCTTGGGTCAGGTTTCTAAAGACCAAAGATGAAACCCTAAACCTATTTAATGAATTCTGTAAGTTAATTGAAAATCAAAACGATACTAAAATCAATAGACTTAGGAGTGACCACGGGGGAGAATTTGAAAATCAACGGTTCGAGGAATTCTATAAGGTAAATGGATACATACATGAACACCAAAGACTACTTAGGAAAATTCCAGTCTAAGTCAACCCCATACATCTTCCTAGGATATTCAACAACAAGTAGAGCCTATAGGGTTTACAACAACCAAACCAAGAAAATCGAAGAAACAACTAATCTAATATTTGATGAAGAAATTAACTCAAATCCAAATCTAACTTCATCAAACACTGATCAAGAAGATAATCAACAAGTTGGTGAATCCTTAATTGAACCCATAAACGAACTAACTATTGAACCAACTAGTGAGTCAAATGAACCAATTATTGAACCAACTCAAAGAGTGGAATCAAATAATGAACCAAACCGACCAGCCGGACCTGAGGCTGAACCAAGTTCTAGAAAAACCAAGAAACCCAGACTCAGTCACCCAACCGATCAAATTGTGGGTGATCCAACTCTAAGAGTCAGGACTAGATCTTCCTATAGAAACCTTAGTCAAATAGCAATGATTTCAAAAATAGAACCTAAGACTATAGATGAAGCCCTACCTGATCCTGATTGGATCATAGCTATGCAAAAAGAATTAGCCCAATTTGAGAGGAACCAAGTCTGGGAACTAGTACCTAAACCTGAAGGTAAATCCATCATTGACACTAAGTGGGTCTTTAGGAATAAGCTAAATGATCAAGGAGAAATAGTCAGAAACAAAGCCCGCTTAGTAGCAAAGGGGTTCAGCCAAGTAGAAGGGTTAGATTACGACGAAATATATGCCCCAGTAGCTAGAGTTGAGTCCATTAGGATGTTATTAGCCTTTGCATCCAATAAAGGATTTAAGCTATACCAAATGGATGTAAAGTCAGCCTTTCTAAATGGATTCATTAAAGAAGAAGTTTATGTAGGACAACCCCCTGGGTTTGAGGACTTAGAAAGACCTGACCACGTATACAAACTTACTAAAGCACTATATGGATTAAAACAAGCACCTAGGGCCTGGTATGAACGCTTATCAACTTACTTAATTTCTAAAGAATTTAAACAAGGTCAAATTGACTCAACCCTATTTATTAAGACCCTAGGAAAAGATATATTTATTGCCTAAATCTACGTAGATGACATAATCTTTGGGTCCACCAACTCAAACTTTCTAAAAAAATTTGTTAAAATAATGGAAAATGAATTTGAAATGAGCTTATTGGAGAGCTTAACTTTTTCCTAGGGTTACAAATTAAACAAACTAGGGATGGAAACTATGTCCATTAATCCAAATACGCTAAGGAGCTAATAAAGAAATTTAAAATGGATAACTCTAAAAGCGTAAGTACCCCCATGACCACCAATATAAAAATAGATAGTGACCCTGATGGTAAACCAGTAGACCTTAAACTCTATAGAAGTATGATTGGAAGTCTACTGTACCTTATAGCAAGCAGACCTGACATCCTTTTTGCTGTAGGAATGTGTGCTAGATACCAAACCTGTGCTAAGGAAACGCACTTAGCCGCCCTAAAAAGAATACTAAGATATGTCAAGGGCACCCTAAATGTAGGGATTTGGTATCCTAGGACCTCAACCTTCGACTTGTCAGGATACTCGGACTCTGACTACGCAGGTTGTAAATTAGATAGAAAGAGCACAAATGGAAGCTGCCAACTATTAAGTAATAGCCTAGTAAGTTGGTGCAGCAGAAAACAACACTGTGTAGCTCTATCCACAACTGAAGCTGAATATGTAGTTTTAGGAGAGTGTGTGACACAACTCTTATGGATGATGCACACTCTCAAAGACTTCCAGTTTAACTACAATCAAACTCAGGTCTACATTGACAATATTAGCACAATCAACCTGACTAAGAACCCAATCCAACATTACAGAACTAAACACATAGAAGTTAAACACCACTTTGTAAGAGATCATGTAGCCAGGGGTGAGATAGTCCTTAAGCATGTAGACTCTAAATCCAACTTAGCTGACATATTCACCAAACCCCTACCTGAGTCTGAGTTCAGCTCACTAAGAAGGCAGTTAGGATTATGCTTGGTAGAATAGGATTAGTCTACTTTTTGGTTTTCTTACTACTTTACTCATTTCAAAATCAATTTTTAAAATAGTTTTTAAAATGCTTTCAAAATCAGCTTTTACTTACTTTTGAAAAGTTTTAAAAATAAATAAATTTTTCGACTTAGTTTTATTTTAAAAACTACCCCCTTCAAAACTAGGGCTTTTTTGCAAATGGACTTAGCCTAGGCCCTAACCCTAGAAATGCATGCACCTATAGATTTAGAAGCTAGCATCTCACAAGCACCTTAGGGTACTTTTGATTGATAACCTAGAATGGGTTGAGATGCTTAGGTCTTTGCCTTAATTCAAGATGCTTTAAGTCAGTGCATCTGCAGTAATTGGGGCACTAAATACAACATACACAGTAATAACGTTAAGTGTCAAGTTTAGAAAATCTAACTTGAACAGAACACTTAACTTGACTAACCCTAGCAAAAACTACTGTTTATAATAGTTAGTAAGTAGCTAATTGGGTTAGACAGGACCCTAAAAGAGAAAATTGAAACTGATTTGGTTTAGTTCATATCCTGAATTGGCTCAGTACAGCAAATTATGCAATTTATTATTTCTTATGCAATTTATTTAACATGTTTTTGCTATATTTATTTGTTTTTGATATATGACAAAGGGGGAGAGATAGGAAAGGAGACTTTAAAATTTTTTCTCTAAATCCAAAATTTCAAACTCTATATTCAAAAAGTACTTAATTCATTTTCAAAAGTACAAAGTTTTTTTAAGTGTTTAAAATTTTGCCAAAATTTTTCAGATTTTTCTAAGTACTTAAAACTAAAATTTCTTCAAACTTTCCTAAGTACTTAAAACTAAATTTTTTTTTGCAAAGTTTCCTAAGTACTTAAAACCAAAATTTTTACTTAAAACTAAAATTTCTTCAAATTTTCCTAAGTACTTAAAGTTTTTCAAATGTTACTAAGTACTTTAAACTTTTTGAGTACTTTAAACTTAAGGCTTCAAAATTTTTCTTCTTAGTACTCAAAATTAAGTTTTCAAAATCCTTCTTAAGTCTTCAAATTTGTCTGAGTATTTACAAGTATAAATTTTCCAAAGTGCACAAATGAAAATTAATTTGGAAAATATATCATTAAAGCTTAAATTGAAAATTTTCTAAGAAAAAATTAATTCCTTCTTTAGACTTAGAATTTATTTTCAAAAACCCCACGAACTTTTGAAAAATCTAGGGGGAGATTCCTTCCAGGGGGAGGAAACAAAATTTCATTTTACTTGTTCTAATTAACTTAACTTTTTGAACCAAGGTTGCCATATTCAAAAAGGGGGAGATTGTTGGTGCAGAAAGCACCCAAGTCGAACCTGTATTTTAATAATGGCAAAAGTGTTCAAAAGTTAAGGTATAATGTTTATCTAACATCTTACTCAAGTGTACAGGAAAAGTCCTAGTGAAGGACTGATAGGCACCTAGCGAAGGAATGCCAGGATACAAAGCCCTAGCGAAGGACTGTTAGGCACCTGGCGAAGGAATGCCAGGATACAAAGCCCTACCGAAGGACTGCTAGGCACCTGGCGAAGGAATGCCAGGATACAAAGCCCTAGCGAAGGACTGCTAGGCACTTGGCGAAGGAATGCCAGGAGACAAAGACCTAGCGAAGGACTGCTAGGCACCAGGCGAAGGACGGCTTGGTACTGAAGACCTGGCGAAGGACAGCTAGGCACCTGGCGAAGGACTGCTGGGCAAAAGTCCAACCGGGGAAGCCGGTTGGCATCAGGTACATTCTCCCGAGAGGAGTAGGTGAGGACGCGTTCCCCGTCGAGGGAACAGTAGGCGTCGGTTCGACCTAGGGCTCCATTTTGGAGGCCCAAAGTCAGAACCAAGATAGCTAAGGCTGTATAAAATTAATATATTATTACTCTGTGTTGTTTTGGACTAACTCTGGATGCAGGACCGAAGGAACGAGTGTCTGCAGCTCAGAGAGCCTCAAAGGAGTGAGGCAGCAGCTGACCAGGGGGCCCGAAGTGTCCCTGGCGGACCCAAGGTGAACACAAAACAGATGGAGCAAGTGTTCGCTTCAACAGCTTACTGGGCGGGGCGCCCCCGTGCTCCCGGGCGCCCCCCATTCTCCCGGGCGCCCCCAGCGTCCCGGGCGCCCCTAGCTCAAGCTAACGAAGCAAGCTAGCGAGAAGCCAACAGGATAAGAGCCTGACCCGGTCAACCCGGGCGCCCCCAGCGTCGCGGGCGCCCCCAGCGTCCCGGGTGCCCCAGTCAAGATCTGATCCCGAGTTTGAAGGGATCAGAGCTGACCGAGAAGAACTCGATCAGCTGACACGTGGGGGGGCGCCCCCGACGTTCCGGGTGCCCCCTGGGGCTATAAATAGGCCCTCGACCCCAAGGCTTCGGACAACAATTTTTCCAACGCTCCTACGCTCTTCTGCTCCTGTGCTCTGCTCCGGAAACCTCCCAACTCGAGATACAAGCGCCGACGACGTCCCTCCGCTTCGAAAATTCCATCTACACGACGTCGGTAACGAAGAGCTATTTTTAAGTTTAGTATACTACTTTTGTAATATCTCTCTGTAAACTGTTTTGCGCACATATAGAATTGCCCATAGTAAACGGTCAACGACCGTAGGCCTTGGAGTAGGAGCCGACCGTGACTCCGAACCAAGTAAAAAACTTGGTGTTTGCGAGTGTTTGATTTAAATTTCCGCTGCGTAATTGCTCTAATATTAATCCGAACGTTTTACGATATTCACCCCCCTCTATCGTTTCTCTCGATCCAACAGAAAAGTCCTAGGTACACTAGGCAAGAAGTCCTGGCAAAGGGATGGGCAATGAAGTCTTGGTCAAGGACTGGTCAAGAAGACCTGACCGGAAGTCGGGCAAAGAAGTCCTGGTCAAGGACTGGGCAAGAAAACCTGACCGGAAGTCGGGCAAAGAAGTCCTGGTCGAGGACTGGGAAAGAAGTCCTGGCAAAGGGCTGAGCATCGATGACTTGACCAGAAGTTGGGCAAGAAGACCTGACTGGAAGTTGGGCACGAAGACCTGGTCAGGTGGATTGGGCAAAAGTCCAACCGGAGGAGCCGGTTGACAAAAGGTAAACTCTTCTGAGAGGAGTAGGTGAGGATGCGTTCCCCGTCGAGGGAACAGTAGGCGTCAGTTCGACCTAGGGTTCCATTTGGGAGACCCGAAGTCAGAACCAAGACAGCTATGACTATAACTATTGCTTGGTATGTTTTGGAACTAACCTGAGTTGCAGGATCGAAGGACTGGTTGTCTGCAAGTGAGGTGCCTCATTGGGCCTAGGCGCCCGGATGGACTCAGGCACCCGAATGGGGTCAAGCGCCCGTATGGATACGAGCGCCCAAGTGAAGGCAAAATCCAAAACACAGTCGTGAAGCCTCTGAACCAAAGCAGTTCAGGCGTCCGTGAGGTCACGGGTGCCCCTATCAGCTCAGGCGCCCAAGTGGAGATGTATAAGCGCTGACCGAGCCTGCGGATAAGGATTCGCGCAGGGAAGGCCATGTGTTAGGCACCCCCATCGACACAGGCGCCCATATGAGCACTATAAAAGGGGGTGCAACCCCAAGGCTTCGACATCCATTGCTCTCAACTCTCCAGACACTTTCGCTCAAGCACTATGCCCCGGCAAAGTTCGATTTCGAAATTCCAGTGCTGACGTCGACCCTCTGCTCCGGAATTCGATCCACCTCGGGCGTCGGTAAAATTTCAATTTATGAAAGTGTTGTTATTTAATTTTCCAAATTCTATATCTGTACTATCATCTTGTAAAAATCTTATCGAATATAGAATTGCCCAAAGTAAATGGTCAAGGACTGTGGGCCTTGGAGTAGGAGCCGACAGTTACTCTGAACCAAGTTAAAAACGACTTGTGTTCTTGTGTATTTTGTGATTTTCCGCTGCGCATTTACTCTACTACTCCGAAAAATTTTACAACGATATTCACCCCCCCCTCTATCATTTTCTTCGATCCAACAGCGATCCTCGTGACTCCCCCCTCCAGTTGAGGGTGAATCTGGACCTCCTCGCTCTCGACCTCCCTCCGCTCTTCTTTAGATCCCTCATCCTCTCACGGGTGAGCGAGATCAATTTGCAAGACTTTGTAGGACCCCAATAGGACTTCTGGTGGGGCACCTCCGAAGACCACTGGGATCTCCTCTTGCTCAGAAACCCCTTGCTTTGAAGCGGCTGACTCCATTTGTTGTTGATGGAGTGCCTCTTTAATGGCGTTGTCCACCAAGAGATCCAGTTCCTCCTTTGTCAAAACAATGGGTTGTCCCGTCGGCTCTACCATCGGTGCTCCTTCAAGTGGTTTACTGGTTTCCCACAGACGACACCAAACTTGTTCTGGAAGGAATCGACGTCGACGACTAGTCACCAGGGTTCAGCCCACGCGGATGCTGACACTAGAGGAGGAACTCCACGCCCTACGAGATTAACACGAGCATTAGGAGAGCACGCCAGAGGTTGTCTGGCGGAGCCACTCCGACGCCCAAGTCAATGCCTCGATAGAGTAGATGAGAAGAAGGCAAGAAGTTATTGAGTAGTAGAGAATGTGTAACCCCCGTACTAGAGGGGTTGGAATACCTTTTATACCTGCGGCGGCTGTCTCAAGCGTCTCCACGATCTTCACCACGTCCTCCCCGATTATCAGTTACTAGATCATCCTGGTAATAGTCTTCACGACTCTTCAATCTGGGGTCGTTGCGATGATTACAACTTTGATGTTCGTGAATCACAGGTTGTGTTTACTCCGTAATAATGGATGATGATGATCCACCGATTTGAGGAAAATGGACCGCTACTTGAAGTTGAGTGCTCCTTGGGCTCCGACACCCCGAGGTGATCTCGTGGCTGTTTGGCCCGGGGGAGGGGGGCGTTCATCCTCCCGAGGTGGTCTCGGGGACCTGCCCCCGAGGTGAGCTCGGGGGTGCATCCTTCTGGATGTATCCTCAGGACTATGCATATTCGAGTTAGTCTCGGGATTCCCCTTACCGAGGGGATCTCAGGCATCCCGGCCAGAGAGCCATTCTGACTCGACTACTGTTGTCACACAACTTCTTCAGTCCATGTGCCAGCCACGGGGTACTCAACCCCATCAGATAAAATTAAAATTTCCTAGTCATAAATGATGAAAATCCTACATTGTCAATGGAATAAAGTGCAAAAATTAAAAGAACTTCCTTTTTCATAAATCATCAAAAACATCCCTCATCCCATTTTAATATTCAAATTACTTCTTTTTACCCGACAAGTCCAAATGCATGAAAATTGTACAACATGTACCCATGTTGTAATGAATGTTATAACAACGTTATAACTTTGTAGTGGATGGACTCCCTACAGAGGGAGGGAGAGGGAGAATTCGAATTTACATTATATTCTCAAGTACATTATATTTGAAATGTTTGAATTATTTGTCACATTGAATCTCTCATCAGGACTCATTCCTTATTTATACTAGTCACCCATGAAAAGTTTTCATGGCAGGTATCTCCATTATTATTACAATGTTATAATAACTATGATTAATACCTAATATAATATTCTATAAACTAACACTTTGCATATATATTACAGTAGTTATGATTCATAATTATTATTCCGGAAGGAATCGACGTCGACGGTTAGTCATCATGGTTCAACCCACATGGATACTGACACTAGAGGGGAACTCCATTGTAACGACCCGGAAAATTCTCTTAATATTTTCTTAAAATATTGAACATGTCTAGATAATTTTCCGAGGGGCCCAGAAATAATTATGTAAAATTGGGCCTAGAAATCCATGTTTTCTCATTTAAATTGAGAAAAACTAGGTGCTAATGGGCTTTAAATGGGCTCCAAAAATAGATATTAATTAGGTAAAATTAATATAAATTAGGTAAAATTAATATAAATATAAAAGAATTTTATTTAGGAATATTGGCATAATTATGGATGATTTTAGGGGAATTTTCAGAATTATAAAAAAATAATAATAATAAAATAAATGAAATAAAAATAAAAATAAATGTGAATGAGCCAAGGATTGAACCTTGGACCTCTTGTACAACCATGTAAGCTTTAACCAACTCACCTAGCAAGGGAATCTTGTGTGGAAAGGAAGTGAATGGTGGTTAAATGGTAGAAGAAGATGAAGGGTCATGGAAAACTCTTCATTCACCACTTTAATGGTTGATTAATAAGGGGGTTTGGGAGTTTCATTCTTCATGCCATCAATTGCATTTGCTTCTCTCTTCCTTCTCCATTCTTGCCGAGCACTCAAGGAGGACTTCTCCCTTGAGAAAACTTCACAAAAAGTCTCATCCTCCAAGATCTAAGGTCTTCTAAAGTTTCCAAGGGCTAGGTGTGGTCAAGTCTTCTTCCTTCTTTCCATCCAATGTCTAAAAATCAAGAAATCTAAAGAAAGACTCCCTCACCTGTGGTATAATAGTTACCTATGATTTCCATGATTTTTGGCATGATATATGGGTTAGTTTTCGGATTTAATGTTGAAGAGAAACAAAATCAAGGTTCCTATGTTCAAAGGTTTCGGCCAGCATGTTTTAAAGGTCCATAATTATGCTAAAAATCATGATAATGTTGTTTAGTGTTCCCTTATGATTTTTAGACATTAATTATAATTTTTGGGAATTTTTGGGATACCCTAGAGGCCCCATATGTTTCGGCCAACATGAAAGAAGCAAAACCCAGAACCTTAAGTTCAAGGGTTTCGGCCACCATGTTTTAAATGTCTAAAAATATGTTAAAAATCATGATAATGTTATTTAATGTTCCCTTATAATGTTTAGACAATAAGTATAATTTTTGGGAATTTTTGGGATACCCTATAGGCCCCATATGTTTCAGCCAACATGAAAGAAGCAAAACCCAGAACCTTAAGTTCAAGGGTTTCGGTCACCATGATTTAAATGTCTAAAAATATGTTAAAAATAATGATAATGTTATTTACTGTTCCCTTATGATTTTTATACATTAATTATAATTTTTGGGAATTTTTGGGGTACCCTAGAGGCCCCATATGTTTCGGCCAATATGAAAGAAGCAAAACCCAGAACCTTAAGTTCAAGGGTTTCGGCCAGCATGTTTTAAAGGTCTAAAAATATGCCAAAAATCTTTAGAATGTTATTTAATGTTCCCTTATGATGTTTAGAAGTTAAGTGAAATTTTTGGGAATTGTTGGAGTACCCTAGGACACTCTAGGGTTTCGGCCAATATGAAAGGGACAAAACCAAGGTCCCTATGTTTATGGCTTTCGGCCACCATGATTTAAATGTCTATAAATATGTTAAAAATCATGATAATGTTATTTAATGTTCCCTGATGATGTTTAGAAGTTAAGTATAAATTTTGGGAATTTTTGGAACACCCTATAGGCCTCATATGGTTCGGCCAACTCCAAGGACCCAAGGGTTAGGGTTGAGTCTTTGACTTCAACTTATGTTTATGTGTTGCCATGATATAAGGATGATGGATGGTGATTGTGTGAATTTTCACATGACCATGGGACTTCATAAGTTTCGGCCAATAAGGGTTAATAGGATAAGAGTTAAGATTTATTCCAAGTAAGGGTCCCAATGGCCCTATGGTAAGATGTGATTTATGTTTATGAATGATATGCTATGTTATGAATGATATGCCATGCTTACGAATGATATGCCATGGTTATACATGATATGCTATGCTTATGAATGATATGCTATGTTATGAATGATATGCCATGCTTACAAATGATATGCCATGTTTATGAATGATATGCCATGGTTATACATGATATGCTATGCTTATGAATGATATGCCATGTTATGAATGATATGCCATGGTTATACATGATATGCTATGCTTATGAATGATATGCCATGTTATGAATGATATGCCATGTTTACGAATGATATGCCATGTTTATGAATGATATGCCATGGTTATGCATGATAAGAATGATGTTACGACAAGTATGTTATGATCATGTTCATGATAAGAATGATGCCATGATAAGTATGCTATGAATGTCTTATGAATGATGAAGCATGCAAAGTATTTTACTTTATGTATGGGCTTGTACCGGACCGAAGTATGGGTCCAAGGGATGGGCACCTTAAGAACGCACCGGTTATGGACTACCGAAGCTGTCCACGGTTCTGGCACTACCGGAGCTGTGCAACAGGGATGAGCTCCTTAAGAAGCGCCTCGGTTCGGGGACTACCGATTATGCTGTCCTTACCCTAGTAGGTCGGGGCTAGCTACCTCGGATTTACTAGGGATGTGCGCTATGATGTATGTATGTGGTACAAGCCGGGGACCCCAAATGATGTTATGATGATTATGTTTAAGAAATGAAAAGTATGTTTTTAAAGATTAAGCATCCTTATGATATATATATGCATTGCCCATGCATTCATTATGAAAAAGTATGTTTATGAAAAGTATGTTCATGAAAAGTATGATTTTAAACTAAGCATCCATATATGTATATGCATTCCACCCATGCATTCATACATGTTATGCATTATGTTATGATAATGACGTGTTATGCTTATGCTCCATGTTAAAAGATATGTATGAGAATGAATGATCCATGTTATGATTATGGTAAGAAGATGCTCTTATGATATCCTAGAATGTATGCCTATGCTTATGCCATATAGGTTGGTTTATATCTTATGTTTATATTCATGCCATGAAAGATGCCATGCTACTATGTTTATGATTTATGCCATGAAAGATGCCATGCTACTATGTTTATGATTTATGCCATGAAAGATGTCATGCTACTATGTTTATGATTTATGCCATGAATTATGCCATGCTACTATGTTTATGATTTATGCCATGAATTATGCCATGCTTAGAAGGTTTACCATGTTTATGTGCATGCCATGCTAAAGTGATTTAAGATGTTATGTTTTAAGTAGAGCACCAAGTATGTTAAAGTTCATGTGCTCATTATGAGATGATGAACGATGAATGTTTTAGTGAGTAGGAAAGAGTCTTACTAAGCCTGTGTGCTTATAGTCTTCTTTCCTTATACCGCAGATCATGCAAGGGGATAACGAGGAAGCAGCAGGAGGGCCTGAAATATGTGTGTGATGGTGACTTGGCCCATGAAATCGAATGTGTTAACCGTTTATGCTAAGAACTTTATTTTTGCTACCTATATGCTCGACTAGTGACTTATGAAACTTTACGATAAGATGTCAAGTATGATATGATATGAACCTTATGGTATGATGTTAAGCATGTTATGATATGATGTTAAGTATGACGTTCATATGTTAAGTTCCATGTCATTGTATGAGGGATGGTAGTAGGGGCATGTATATGTAAGGTTTAAGTTATTCCGCTGCAGTATGATGTTACATGCCTTAAGTATGTCAGCGTAACGCCGCTTTAGGAAAAAAAAAAAGCGGGCGTTACAGGTTGGTATCAGAGCAGTAACCATCTCACTACACACACATCAAGCCCTCTTCCTGCAGCTTCCAAGTAAGTACCCCTATGCATGTTTTATGATAGTAAGCATTTTTAGGATGCTTTATTGTTTAAGATATGCAAGTATGAACGATAGGTATGATGAAAAGTACTTTACGATATGTAACGATGAATGATGTTTTATCTTCTTTTAGGAATTAAATGTTCAGAATAATATAGGGGTAGGAATAGCAATCACTTATAGTAGCCTTACTTGTATTTTATATGTGAGTGATAGAGAGCGAGGGTGATCCGTAGAGATTTAACTTAAGTAGCTACCGTCAGGTAGAATGGATATAGGAAATGATTGAGTGGTGGCAAAACGGAGTAAATCGGAAAAGGAGAGCAAGTAGATGTGAGAGGAGGAATGCGTAAAGTAATGAGGACATTATCTGTATGAGTGTCATGACTGGTTGGAATTAAGAAAAGTGGTGGACCAAAGCAAGTTTGTACTGCTGATAAAAGGTGTATGTTAATATTTAGTGATGAGCATAGAAGTAAAGAAAGGATGGTGCTTTATTAAGGGAGACTTATTAACTGTAGTATTAAGGGAGTAGAGTATTTGGTATGGGTATTCTAAGAGATTGTAGTGGTTATGAAATGAAGACATAGTGATGTATATCTATTAGGAATAGATTAATGTGATAAGTTATTTGAATTCTCAAGCAGATATATATATAGTAGTAGCCATAGGGTAAAATTCTTGATAGAGAAGTGAGATACGGAGATCATAAGGATGTGATTTTTGCGATTAGAGTGGAGAAAGCATGGCTGATAAATGAGAAAAGGTATTTGGATACGTGAAAGGAGACTATGGAATGATAGAACAGAAAGTTAGAAGTTTAGTATAAGATGTGGTTCAATTAAGATAGTAACAGTTCATGCAAACAGTAAAGAATGGACAGTAAAGTAATTTGGATTGAGCGAAAACAATGAAAGGAATACTCCAAATCATCTTTCTTACAAGTGTAAGTGGTATTTTCTTTTAGATTATGATGGGTAGAGTTAGGCAATGAATATTTAATATAATTTATTAGTAAGTAAAATATAATCGGAATTCTTGTTGTGTCCTAATAAAAGATAGTATATACAATAGTTGTAGTTTGTTAGTAGAAACTTTGAGAATAAAAAAATAACCATTATAGAAGTAGGTTAAGTTAAAAGCAATGTCAATGTGTTATTTCAGTGAAAGGTAAGTTGAAAGCCTCGATGAGACTTTGCCATTAATTTTACAAGATGAATTATGAGTACCAGAATTAGTATGTAATGATAATATAATGTAACAGATAGGATATATCAGAAACGATACATGTGAGTAAAATAGACCAACATAAAAGATAATAGGCTAAGATGAATAACGCAAATTCACTATGACGAATAGGCATTATAGCTAAGATAATAAGCTAGTTTTATGAATTTAATTGAGAAATTTTAGTATAATTAACAGGGACGGTATGCATTATAGGTTAGGTAGTTAAAACAGAGTAAGTAGCTCAAATAACGAGAATAGGAAGTAATAGGACAAACGATACATGAGTTTATGTACTATGAGAAGTTATGTTACATAGAAACAAATATAGAATAGACAATAATAAGGTAAGAGTGATTCTCAGGAAAAGAAGGAGATGAGGCTCGCAACGGATGTTATTAACAGCGCCACCCGAGCTATTCAAAATATTTGACAACGGATAGAAACTGCTCAGAGCCGGCAGAAGAGTTATGCCGATGTCCGGCGCAGACCATTGGAATTTAATGTGGGAGATCTGGTATTTCTTAAAGTGGCTCCTATGAAAGGGGTGACAAGATTTGGGAAGAAAGGAAAGTTGAGTCCGAGATATGTGGGGCCATACTTATTTCTGAAAAGAGTTGGTAAGGTGGCATATGAGTTGGAGCTGCCTCCAGAGATATCAGCTATCCATAACGTATTCCACGTATCCCTGCTTAAAAAGTGTATCCCGAATATGGACCAAGTGATCGAGCCGCAGATAGTACAAGAGGACCTAAGTTATGAGAGCAGACCCATCCAGATTTTGGATAGGGAAGTCAAGAAGCTGAGGAATAAGGAGGTACCTCTAGTCAAGATCTTATGGCGAAGCCAACGGTTCGAGGAAGCTACCTGGGAACGCGAGGACGAAATGAGGCGCAAGTACCCGGAGTTATTCTAAGTTCGAGGACGAACTTTCACGAGGTATGGGGGATTGTAACGACCCGGAAAATTCTCTTAATATTTTCTTAAAATATTGAGCATGTCTAGATAATTTTCCGAGGGGCCCAGAAATAATTATGTAAAATTAGGCCTAGAAATCCATGTTTTCTCATTTAAATTGAGAAAAACTAGGTGCTAATGGGCTTTAAATGGGCTCCAAAAATAGATATTAATTAGGTAAAATTAATATAAATTAGGTAAAATTAATATAAATATAAAAGAATTTTATTTAGGAATATTGGCATAATTATGGATGATTTTAGGGGAATTTTCGGAATTATAAAAAAATAATAATAATAAAATAAATATAAAAATAAATGTGCATGAGCCAAGGATTGAACCTTGGACCTCTTCTACAACCACATAAGCCTTAACCAACTCACCTAGCAAGGGATTCTTGTGAGGAAAGGAAGTGAATGGTGGTTAAATGGTAGAAGAAGATGAAGGGTCATGGAAAACTCTTCATTCACCACTTTAATGGTTGATTAATAAGGGGGTTTGGGAGTTTCATTCTTCATGCCATCAATTGCATTTGCTTCTCTCTTCCTTCTCCATTCTTGCCGAGCACTCAAGGAGGACTTCTCCCTTGAGAAAACTTCACAAAAAGTCTCATCCTCCAAGATCTAAGGTCTTCTCAAGTTTCCAAGGGCTAGGTGTGGTCAAGTCTTCTTCCTTCTTTCCATCCAAGGTCTAAAAATCAAGAAATCTAAAGTAAGACTCCCTCACCTATGGTATAATATTTACCTATGATTTCCATGATTTTTGGCATGATATATGGGTTAGTTTTCGGATTTAATGTTGAAGAGAAACAAAATCAAGGTTCCTATGTTCAAAGGTTTCGGCCAGCATGTTTTAAAGGTCCATAATTATGCTAAAAATCATGATAATGTTTTTTAGTGTTCCCTTATGATTTTTAGACATTAAGTATAATTTTTGGGAATTTTTGGGATACCCTAGAGGCCCCATATGTTTCGGCCAACATGAAAGAAGCAAAACCCAGAACCTTAAGTTCAAGGGTTTCGGCCACCATGTTTTAAATGTCTAAAAATATGTTAAAAATCATGATAATGTTATTTAATGTTCCCTTATGATGTTTAGACATTAATTATAATTTTTGGGAATTTTTGGGATACCCTAGAGGCCCCATATGTTTCGGCCAACATGAAAGAAGCAAAACCCAGAACCTTAAGTTCAAGGGTTTCGGTCACCATGATTTAAATGTCTAAAAATATGTTAAAAATCATGATAATGTTTTTTAATGTTCCATTATTATTTTTATACATTAAGTATAATTTTTGGGAATTTTTGGGGTACCCTAGAGGCCCCATATGTTTCGGCCAACATGAAAGAAGCAAAACCCAGAACCTTAAGTTCAAGGGTTTCGGCCAGCATGTTTTAAAGGTCTAAAAATATTCCAAAAATCTTTAGAATGTTATTTAATGTTCCCTTATGATGTTTAGAAGTTAAGTGAAATTTTTGGGAATTGTTGGAGTACCCTAGGACACTCTAGGGTTTCGGCCAATATGAAAGGGACAAAACCAAGGTCCCTATGTTTATGGCTTTCGGCCACCATGATTTAAATGTCTATAAATATGTTAAAAATCATGATAATGTTATTTAATGTTCCCTTATGATGTTTAGAAGTTAAGTATAAATTTTGGGAATTTTTGGAACACCCTATAGGCCTCATATGGTTCGGCCAACTCCAAGGACCCAAGGGTTAGGGTTGAGTCTTTGACTTCAACTTATGTTTATGTGTTGCCATGATATAAGGATGATGGATGGTGATTGTGTGAATTTTCACATGACCATGGGACTTCATAAGTTTCGGCCAATAAGGGTTAATAGGATAAGAGTTAAGATTTATTCCAAGTAAGGGTCCCAATGGCCCTATGGTAAGATGTGATTTATGTTTATGAATGATATGCTATGTTATGAATGATATGCCATGCTTACGAATGATATGCCATGTTTATGAATGATATGCCATGGTTATACATGATATGCTATGCTTATGAATGATATGCTATGTTATGAATGATATGCCATGCTTACGAATGATATGCCATGTTTATGAATGATATGCCATGGTTATACATGATATGCTATGCTTATGAATGATATGCCATGTTATGAATGATATGCCATGGTTATACATGATATGCTATGCTTATGAATGATATGCCATGTTATGAATGATATGCCATGTTTACGAATGATATGCCATGTTTATGAATGATATGCCATGGTTATGCATGATAAGAATGATGTTACGACAAGTATGTTATGATCATGTTCATGATAAGAATGATGTCATGATAAGTATGCTATGAATGTCTTATGAATGATGAAGCATGCAAAGTATTTTACTTTATGTATGGGCTTGTACCGGACCGAAGTATGGGTCCAAGGGATGGGCACCTTAAGAACGCCCCGGTTATGGACTACCGAAGCTGTCCACGGTTCTGGCACTACCGGAGCTGTGCAACAGGGATGAGCTCCTTAAGAAGTGCCTCGGTTCGGGGACTACCGATTATGCTGTCCTTACCCTAGTAGGTCGGGGCTAGCTACCTCGGATTTACTAGGGATGCGCGCTATGATGTATGTATGTGGTACAAGCCGGGGACCCCAAATGATGTTATGATGATTATGTTTAAGAAATGAAAAGTATGTTTTTAAAGATTAAGCATCCTTATGATATATATATGCATTGCCCATGCATTCATTATGAAAAAGTATGTTTATGAAAAGTATGTTCATGAAAAGTATGATTTTAAACTAAGCATCCATATATGTATATGCATTCCACCCATGCATTCATACATGTTATGCATTATGTTATGATAATGACGTGTTATGCTTATGCTCCATGTTAAAAGATATGTATGAGAATGAATGATCCATGTTATGATTATGGTAAGAAGATGCTCTTATGATATCCTAGAATGTATGCCTATGCTTATGCCATATAGGTTGGTTTATATCTTATGTTTATATTCATGCCATGAAAGATGTCATGCTACTATGTTTATGATTTATGCCATGAAAGATGCCATGCTACTATGTTTATGATTTATGCCATGAAAGATGTCATGCTACTATGTTTATGATTTATGTCATGAAAGATGCCATGCTACTATGTTTATGATTTATGCCATGAATTATGCCATGCTACTATGTTTATGATTTATGCCATGAATTATGCCATGCTTAGAAGGTTTACCATGTTTATGTGCATGCCATGCTAAAGTGATTTAAGATGTTATGTTTTAAGTAGAGCACCAAGTATGTTAAAGTTCATGTGCTCATTATGAGATGATGAACGATGAATGTTTTAGTGAGTAGGAAAGAGTCTTACTAAGCCTGTGTGCTTATAGTCTTCTTTCCTTATACCGCAGATCATGCAAGGGGATAACGAGGAAGCAGCAGGAGGGCCTGAAATATGTGTGTGATGGTGACTTGGCCCATGAAATCGAATGTGTTAACCGTTTATGCTAAGAACTTTATTTTTGCTACCTATATGCTCGACTAGTGACTTATGGAACTTTACGATAAGATGTCAAGTATGATATGATATGAACCTTATGGTATGATGTTAAGCATGTTATGATATGATGTTAAGTATGACGTTCATATGTTAAGTTCCATGTCATTGTATGAGGGATGGTAGTAGGGGCATGTATATGTAAGGTTTAAGTTATTCCGCTGCAGTATGATGTTACATGCCTTAAGTATGTCAGCGTAACGCCGCTTTAGGAAAAAAAAAAGCGGGCGTTACATCCATGCCCTGCAAGATTAACACGAGCATTAGGAGGACACGCCGGAGGTTGTCCGGCGGAGCCCACTCCGACGCTCAAGTCAGTATCTTGATAGAGGAGATGAGAAGAAGGCAAGAAGGTATGTGAGTAGTAGAGAATGCGTAACCTCTTTACTGGAGGGGTGATAATTACCATTTTGTTGATAAATTTAGGCTCTCAAATCCATATTTTGATCCACTATTATATGCTTAAGTTTGTATTTACATAAGGTTTCATGAATTCTTTCTATTTTGGCTTTTGATTCAAATCATTATATATTTGAGATATTTTGGCATTAAAATGTGAATCTAATTTTGTAGGCTTCAAATGATCATGGACCTAGATCAGATTGGATCAAACATGAGTCAGAATTGGATCCGGATCAAGGTAATCAATCATCGGATTAATATGGGTCGTCCATTCAAGAGAACGGCTAGATCTGAGTCATTCGTCAACTTCTGATCAATCCAAGATCAAGATAGAGTTAATCAAGTCCATGAATCAAGATATGAAGTTTGGAGCCAAATCAGAGTCCATTTGACCGTCGGATCAAGTGTGCGGGAGTTTCAACAGTCCATTCAAGAGGGCAGAGAGATGTGAGCCATCCATTGCAGATCCGGTTGATCCCAGCTAAGGAGAGGCAAATTTGACCGTTTGATGGAGATCTGGAAACTTTGGTTCAGATCTGAGGAGATCTGACCGTTGGATGAAGCCAGAACGATCTCAGCCGTCCATTCCTAACTATTAAAACTGTTTCTTCTCCCGATCAGAGTGGTCGTCGCGTGTCGCTAAGCCACTGTTCTTCATGTTTTCTCCACAGTTTCTTCATTGTTTTTGCATCAGTTTTTTTCATCCGATCGCGCGACCAACATCAACATCTGTTTTGTTCGCAAGACTCAGATCACTGAGGTAAGATTTCAGTTCAGTTTCGCTAATCAATCTTCGCAGCTGAAGGAGCTCGGTGAGGGTGTCGCAGGAGCTGTCCAACGATCGATTCCAATGAGCGTTTGTGTCTTCATCGAGCTGATGCAATCATAACTTTAGAGGGTTTCTCCGAAGTAATCTGAGTGTGTTGGAGCGAGATTGGCACTCGGCGCAAGGAGAAGATCGCGGATGTTTCATCTACTGACCGATCACGGTGACCGGACAGAGATGACTCTGATCGGTCCCGTGACCGATCAGAAGAGGACCTAATCGGTCGATTGATCGATCAGGAAGAGCAGAACCAGCAAATTGAGCTAGGAAGTCTTCCTTCGTTGGTTTTTGAGCTAGGGGGTTCATAGTTCAACCTTTGTGTGACGGCAAAGGGTAGTTTTGTTGATAAACTGATTTGGTGTTCAATTTAGAATAGTTTTTGTTTTAAACATGTATTCCTTCAATTGCTCTAGTTTGCTTACATTACAATTCAAGTCAAGTTCTTAAGCATTGCTTCGCTAAGTTTTAATCCCTTGCAATTAGTTTCCTGCAATTAATTCCCTACAATTAGTTTTTTAATTTCAATTCAATCGTTTGAATTTAAGTACTTAGTTCTTGCACTAGGTTAAGTATAGTTCTTGCAATTTCCTATTCATTCTGTACTTTAGTTGAGTTCATTCTATTCCATTTCATATTGTCATTTCCTTATCGCCAAAACCCCCCATTCTATTAGAAAACCCAAATAATCAAACGACAAACCATTTCAAGCTCGAATTAAACATTCAATCAACTAGTCCTTGGAAAAATACGACCTGAGGCCCCTATCCTACTCATTTTAACTTTGTTAGCCAAGGGTTTTTAGTTTATAAATATCTAAATTTGAGGCTCATTCGTGACACGTGTTGTGGGCAACATCAAAATTTTTGGCGCCGTTGCCAGGGAACCACTAGTTGAGTTTATTTAATTTGAGCTTGTGTTTAATATTTATATTCTTTGGTTCCATTCTCATTTGCTTTATTTTTTTGTATACAGTTGCTGCCATTGTGTTTGTTTTATGACAGGACTGCAGGTGGTGACCTTGTGGAATTGGACCCTGTGATTGAGAGGGCATTCAAATGTTTTCAAATGAACAATAGAGATCAAAAGTTCATTATTAGAGTTAGCCTTTTTGGTGAAGGAAATGGAATTCCAACAAACACCCAACATTTATTCGTCTACTTACAATTCGGGTTGGGGGGATCATTTTAATTCACAACAACCCCCACAATAAGGACAACAGCCATTTCAAAGTTTTCAGCAGCCCTATTCAAATTTCCAGCAACCAAATTATTAATTTCAGCTTTAACTTCAACAATTTCAGCAAGATTTTCGGCCAAGTCAGCCTTTCCAACAATTTCAGCAGCCTATTCAGAGTTTCCAGCAGCATTCTCAAGCATTTCAGCAACCCTATTCGAATTTTCAGCAAATCCAACCCTTGAATCAACCACCACAGCAATTTTAGCCACAATTCCAAAATTTTCAGCAAGGTTACAATCCTAATCAGCAAGGTTTTTAACCATACAATCAGAGTTTTCAACCTCAACAATTCCAGCCCTCACCCCAACAAATTCAACCTCAAAACCAGAATTTTCATTGCTTCAATTCTCAGCAATTCCAACCAAGTTTCCAGCCCAATTTTCAACAATTTTCACAGCCAAATCAACAATTTAATCAGCCCCAACCACCTTATTTTCAGAATTCACAGCCTGGTCATGATTTTGAGCAACCTAATGCTACATTTCAAGTTCATCAAGAGTCCTATATCAATCAAGAAGACTTTGAGGATTCTAGTGAGCTTGAGGCTCAACAACAAAGGCTTGGGGAGATTTTGCAACAAATCATACAACAACAAAATTCACAACAACAAGAGTATGATTCTACGCTTCAAAACATTGAGAGACACATGGGACAATTGGTTAGTGGAATGAATCAAATGTAAACCCAAGAATCAAGTCAATCTCCTTCTCAAGCTACTCAAAATTTTAAGAGGCATGATTGTGAACTAACTTTGAGGAATGAGGAAATTGTTTCAAGTCTAAACATTCCAAGGGTTGATTTTTATGAAAAATTTCTAGCAACCTATTTTCCATCTCAGATCAGTCCCGAAAATTATTCTACATCAGTTCCAAGTGACCCTAGTGCAAGCCTAAGTCCTTCTTCAGTTGATCTTGCAATTTTGGTGGAAGAAGAAGAAGAAATCCATAAACAGCCGCTATTCCTCCTGAATTTCCTATTCAAGATTCATTTCCAAAATTTTTAGCTCAAGTGGAGGAACCAAAGGACCCTTTACCATTCCCACAGTACCCCGGAGAGGATCCTTCTGTCATTAGCATGGGTATTTCAGATGAGGTTGTTGAGGCAGAGTTATTTGATGATAGAGTTTCATTTGATATTCAGATAGGATGTTTAAGCTCAGAGGAAGCAGAGGAGGTATTAGCTACAAAGGCAGCTGAGTTGGAGGTTGTATCTGATTCGCTTCCAGTTGGAGATGATTCTTTAGGTGTAGGGGATTGCACTGAGCCCTAGGGATCACCAATGTTGATTGACATGTTAGGAAATTCAGAGGACAGGTGTGAGAGTGTAGGGGATTGCACTGAGCCCCAGGGACCATCCATACCCACTGGGCAGTCATTAATGGTAGAGGCACTGGAGGAGATTGATAGTAAAGCTTGTGACAACCTCGAATTTGATTCTGAAGCTCTACAGGACCCTTCTCATCTTTTATTTTGTGATGATATAGTTGTTGTGGGTCCTAACTCTTCTAATATGGTTGTTGCAGATATTGATGATGAAGCATGTGTTACAGATGATTCTACAGGTGTAGGGGATTGCACTGAGCCCCAGGGACCCCCAACATTGATTGACACATTAGAAGATTTAGAGGATAAGTATGAAAGTGTAAGGACTTGCATGGTGCAAGCAAGAACCCAAGAATCACTTGTGTTAGTTGAATGTCCATCAGAACCAGAGATTGAAGTGGAGCCTTTACATGACCAGGAGGAGGCCATAGTTACATCTACTCTTGTAGAACCTCGAGGTATTCTTCAACATGATAAGGTAAGTATTTCTCCTATTTCTTTAGAAGAATTCATAGAGGAACCTAGGGATGATTTTGTTGGCTGTGGAGCAATACTTGATACATCCTATGTAGAAACTAATTGTGAAAATCTCATAGATGTACATAAGGATGATTTTGTTGGTTGTGAAGAATTTCTTGATTTATCCTTTGTAGAGATTGAGGCTAATTGTGAAAAATTCATGGAGATACTTGAGATTGATTTTGTTGAATATGAAGCAATTCTTGATACATCCTATGTAGAAGCTAATTCTGAAAAACTTATAGATGTACATAAGGTTGATTTTATTGGCTGTGATGAATCTCTTGATACATCTTATGTAGAGTTGATTGTGAAAAATTAATAGAGGTACCTGAAGTTGATTTTGTTGGTTGTGAAGCAATTCTTGATACATCCTTTGTAGAAATAGATTGTGAAAATTCCATAGAGGTACCTAGTGTTGATTTTATTAATTGTGATGAAATTCTTGATACATCCTTTGTAGATACTGATTGTGAGAAACTAATAGAGGTACCCAGTGTTGATTTTGTTAGTTGTGATGAATCTTTTGATACATCTTATGTAGAGACTGATTATGAAAAATCCATAGAGGTACCCAATGTTGATTTTATTGGCTGTGATGCATTTCTTGATATACCTTATGTGGATACTGATTCTGAAAAACTCATTAATGTACCTAAGGTTGATTTCATTAGTTGTGATACATTTCTTGATTCATTCTATGTAGAGGTTGTTTATATTTCATTTCTTTCTTACCCTGCATGCGTTCGGGAGGTATTTTCTTTTAATGGTATTGCAGGATCCCCTAGGCTTCTAGAATGGATACTCAAACTTAATAGCCTACAACCTCCCGGAAGGACTTCTAAAGAGCATGTAGTGGGAGGGGTTGAGTTTACTCTGACCTGCAACTATTTACCCCAAGACTGGATTTTGAACCTAAATCATCTCCGACCACCGGAATTTACTTATGCTAAGTTGATGAGGGAGAAATCTGAACAATATGAGATTGATCACATGAGGATAGTTCTCCCAAGATGGATGCTCCGTGCTCTCTACCCAACTTGAAGGGGAGTTTTTATCTTTCTTGCACTTCTATTTCATTGTAAATATCATTTTCATGTTTCCAAGCAGTAATTTTTCTTTTTAAAGGAGTTCTTGCTAATAAATACTTGGGTAGTGTAGAATGAATAAAGATTCATTGTAGATACCATTTTATTCTTTTTGGCATTTTATTTCTTGCATGACTAGGAATAAACGTATCCCTCTAGGTTTGCTCTATATCATTTTAGAGTCTCTTGAAAGCAAATTAAATTTGGTTGTTAAAACTTAGGATTTGAGCCAATGGATGAAAATTCTTGGATGCTTGAGTACTACTTAGTTATGGGCTCTAGATTGATGACTTGAGGTGAATTCTTTTTACCTAGTGAGGATTTGGCCAAATTTTTGTGATACACATATGTGATTGTACTCTAAACTTGCTTAGATTCTTTCAAAACTATATTTCTATGATTGGACCACATTTATAGAGGTGAATCATTTTATTTTCTATCTCATATCATTTTTGCAATATTGTTGTTGATCTACTCTATATTCCATTTTCCTTCCCTATGTTTCATGTTCATCATAATATTTTCATTGGACTTGGGTGCCTAAATGTTTCCTGATGTTACTTTGCCCGAGACGGATAAAAGTTTAAGTGTGGGGGAGGATGCAAGCATTCTATCAAATATTGAGGACAATCAAGCATGGGTAACCTACAAGAAAAGTGTGCCAATTTGAAGGATTTTGTATCAAGTTTGGGTTGCAAGAATTGATTAGTGAAGGGAAATGAAGACTCATTCTCACTACCATAGAAGAAACGAAAAGAAAAGAAAAGAAAGGAAAAAAGATGTGCTCAAGAAAGTATTAAGTGGAAAAGAATTGAAGTAGAGATCAATTGAAGGTTGAAATTGGTGTATCAATGAGTGTAGTTGAGTGCCAAGATTGGATTTCAAAAGAGTTAATGGCAAGTGAAATATGTAATCCCTTCTTGGCATTTTATGTTTCAGATTTATAGTGGCAGATGAAAAGAAAAAGATTGTATCAACAAGTGTAGTTGTGTGCCAAGTGGGTTGCAAGAGCTAAAAGTGTACAAGTGGAGCACTTAGAACTCTATTATCATGGAAGGCTCCATGTTGTGAAGAAGTGAAGCTCTAGAATCTGAATTGCAGATGGTAGAAAAGGAAGCAAAAACACAAACAAAAACTTGGCTGCAGAGAAGAAAAAATCAGAAAAAAATAGAGTAGTTGAAAAGAAAGGAAAAGAAAAGAAAAGGAAAGGAAAAGAAAAATATGAAGTGGAAATCAAGGATGGGTTAGATTTCTGTATTTGAAGATGTGAACGAGAAGATAGTTGAATTTGAGATGTAGTATTGATTGAAAGAGAAGTAATCTCAGCAAAAGCAGTTCAGGATTTGTTCAGTTTCAGTTCTGTTCGAGCCCTGATCGGTCTCCAGACCGATCAGGGAGGTGTCTGATCGGTCTCTAGACCGATCAGTAGCAGTCCAGTACTCCATTTAGAAGCAGAGCCAGAACGATCAGGTAAAGTCTGATCGGTCCCTTGACCGATCAGCAGATGCTGGCATACTGAATTCAGTATTTTTCCCATCCAAATCAGCTGATACTTATTCACCTTGGCTCATAATTCATTAGAGGCTACCATGAGAGGGCAAAGTGCATTAGGTTACATTTTTAACTGTCCAAGTCTCCCACTTTCATTATTTTTCCATATTTCCTTATCATTCCATATTACTTGTCCATATTTCCTTATTACACCATATTTCTTTACTTTCTTTATCATGAATCTTTAGTATCAAAAGTCATTAAACTCTATTTCATTTCTATCATTTCATATATCTTCTTTGACATGTTCTAATAAGCTTTTGTAGGTGTGGATCCAAATCAAGAATGATGGTGGAGAGTAGATAATAAGCAAGCTTATGGTAGTGCAAGAACCATGTTGGTTTGAGTGAGCTCCATTTTCATCAAAAATGTAGAATTTAGGAAGAGAGCCACTAAAACTCCCTTTGAAAGGTTTTTTGAGTTTAATTCATCTCAATGAGTCATGAAGGATGAAGTATATTAAGTTGTTGATTTAAGGACAAGATACTAGTCCGTTGAGCTTAGATTTTTGAGAATTGACAACCCTAGGTAATTTCCTTTCAATTGCTTCTAACTATGATTGAGAATAATCTAGAGGGATACATCATTAGTTTACTAGTTAGCTTGCGCGAGATGCCCAAGAGTAAGTGTAGGGGAGTTGATAATTACCATTTTGTTGATAAATTTAGGCTCTCAAATCCATGTTTTGATCCACTATTATATGCTTAAGTTTGCATTTAAATAAGATTTCATGAATTCCTTCTATTTTGGCTTTTAATTCAAATCTTTGTATATTTAAGATATTTTGACATTAAAATGTGAATCTAATTTTGTAGGCTTCAAATGATCATGGACCTAGATCAGATTGGATCAAACTTGAGTCAGAATTGGATCCGGATCAAGGTGATCAAGCATTGGATTAATATGGGCTGTCCGTTCAAGAGAACGGCTAGATTTGAGCCATCCATCAACTTTTGATCAATTCAAGATCAAGATAGAGTTAATCAAGTCCATGGATCAAGATCTGAAGTTTGGAGCCAAATCAGAGTCCATTTGACTATCGGATCAAGTGTGGGGGAGTTTCAACCGTCCAATCAAGAGGGCAGAGAGATGTGAGCCATCCATTGCAGATCCATGGATGGCTCACATCTGAGGAGATCCTACCGTTGGATGAAGCCAGAACGATCTCAGCCGTCCATTCCAAACTATAAAAATAGTTTCTTCTCCCGATCAGAGTGGTCATCGCGTGTCGCCGAGCCACTGTTCTTCGCGTTTTCTCCATAGTTTCTTCATCATTTTTGCATCAGTTTTTTTTCATCCGATCGCACGACCAACATCAACATCTGTTTTGTTCGCAAGACTCAGATCATCGAGGTAAGATTTCAGTTCAGTTTCGCTAATCAATCTTCGTAGCTGAAGGAGCTCAGTGAGGGTCTCGCCGGAGCTGTCCAACGATCGATTCTAGTGAGCGTTTGTGTCTTCATCAAGCTGATGCAATCAGAAATTTAGAGGGGTTCTCCGAAGTAATCTGAGTGTGTTGGAGCGAGATCGACACTCGGCGCAAGGAGAAGATCATGGATGTTTCAGTTACTGACCGATCGCGGTGACCAGACAGAGATGACTCTGATCGGTCCCGTGACCGATCAGAAGAGGACCTAATCGGTCGGTTGACCGATCAGGAAGAGCAGAACCAGCAAACTGAGCTAGGAAGTCTTCCTTCGTTGGTTTTTGAGCTAGGGGGTTCATAGTTCAACCTTTGTGTGACGGCAAAGGGAAGTCTTGTTGATAAACTGATTTGGTGTTCAATTTAGAATAGTTTTGGTTTTAAACATGTATTCCTTCAATTGCTCTAGTATGCTTACATTACAATTCAAGTCAAGTTCTTAAGCATTGCTTCGCTTAGTTTTAATCCCTTGCAATTAATTCCCTGCAATTAGTTCTTTAATTTCAATTTAATCGTTTGAATTTAAGTGCTTAGTTCTTCCACTAGGTTAAGTATAGTTCTTGCAATTTCCTATTCATTCCATGCTTTAGTTGAGTTCATTCTATTGCATTTCATATTGTCATTTCCTTATTGCCAAAAACCTCCATTTTATCTAGAAAACCCAAATCATCAGACGACAACAACCTTCAAGCTCGAATTAAACATTCACAACTAGTCCTTGGAAAAATACGACCTGAGACCCCTATTCTACATTTAACTTTGTTAGCCAAGGGTTTTCAGTTTATAAATATCTAAATTTGAGGCTCATCGTGACACCTGTTGTGGGCACTATCAAGGGGTTGGAGTACCTTTTATACCTACGACGGCTGCCTTCGTGCATCCCCATGATATGTGCCACGCCCCCATTTGTCGTTTACCAGATAATCATTGATACGGTCCAGGTCGTCATTAAGCTCGGCCCGTTGCGATATATAGGGGTCATGATGACTCCGTGATAGTGGGGATGGTTATCCGTAGACTCGAGAAAAGGGGGACTGTTATTTAAAGCCGAATGCTTCTTGGGCTCCTTCTGGTGCAGGTCTGGTGCAGAGTGAAGAGATCATGTACCGAGCGACCCTTAGCTCTAAAGTGACCCAGATTAGCTCCAACCTTGGTACGCTCATCTTTTTCGTCAATGCCTGTTAGTTCTAACTGATATCTTCTTGCTTGGTCATTCCAGAGGACCTCATTTTCCCGAGGGCGATGCACCGACTCATCAAGTGGGAGGAGGCCAACAAGGAGGCGCTGGCCCCTCCCCCCGCCACTCCTGATGCACCCTTTGCTCCAACCGAGTCCTTGTAGTGGACTGTCGAATTGTACCGTGGGTCTGCCTCACCAGGACGGGCAGAGGTTACTGCTGCGCCTTCATCATTTGCGGACCAAGGGACTTCTGGTTCGTTAGTTGACCCTGGAGTGGGCATCCCTTCAGAGGATGACCCACCCCCGACTGCTGTCCATCCGGAGGGGGTCAACGAGGAGTCCTCGCCTCCTACTACCCCCTCAACAACCCAATTCTCTGGTCGGCAGAAGAGGCAGGTTCCGGAAGTTTCGGGCCCCAGATGGAAAAGGATGTGCTCCAGTGGCCCCAGCACCCTTCCATCTGTCCCTGAGGAGGATGTTTCACCGTCCGATGGTGGGGAATCCATTCCCCTATCTCCACCTTTTCCGTCGACTGTTGCTCTGGAGGCGGGTGCCCAGGCTTCGGGCTCTTCTTCGGTTGACCCTGTCGAGTCCCCTAAGGGTAAGAAAGTATTGCCCACCCAATACCGAATGCAACTTGACCGCCTTCAAAAAAGGCTAGATGCGGCGTTGGAGGCTTCCATGCAATCATTCCCTCCGGTGCAGCTGAAGGAGATTCCTACCAAGGGCCCTTCTTCCGAGGGGACTTCCAGCTCTGAGGAGGGTGACTCCGACCCTTCTACCCTGCCGCCAGGAGCTCCTACTGTCCATCTACTTCCTCCGCTCAAGGGCTCGTTGCCTTCTGAGAGTCGGGTTGACACTTCGAGGTCTCAAGGGAGGGAAGACGTTCGAGACTCTGCGGGCCTCTCACCACCCTCCGTGAGTCCATTTTGAAGGTGTGTGTTCTCGATACATAGGAGGTTATTTTCTTGTATGCTCTATAATTCCTTGGTGCAATGATAGGCAGCTGAAGCTTGCCTGACAGCCGACCATGACTTGTACACCTGGCCCGAGATTGAGGCCTTGACCCTCCGAGCCCTGAGAGCAGAGGTCGCAGCTGACTATGAGCATAGAATGGGACTTATGGAAGCAGGGGTCAGCAGAGCTCTCCGCGTGAAGGTGGAGCATCAGCTGGACACCTTGCTGGTCATGGAGTCCTCTCTCCAGAGTTCCAGGCACCAGAAACGTTTGGCGTCCGAGAGAGTTGTGGCCATCACCAACGATCTGCTCCGGGTGACTCTGGAGCGGGACCAGCTCCAAGCGAAGGAGAACAAGTTGTCGGGCGATATCCGTCTTCTGGGGGCCTCGGCCGGGAGGTCAGCTGAGCGTGTCAAAGACCAAGAGCTCCAGCTCACCCAGAAGGAGTCTGACCTCATGATGGCAGTTGATTGCTTGTCTAACTTCAAGGAAGATCTGGCCCAGGCATGGTCGGAAGTGTGGGCCATCTCGGACAGGCTCAAGTAAGCTCTGGCAGACCAAGACAAAATGGCTACAAAGATGGAGCAGCTAAAGCATGCCAAGGAGGCTGCTGAGGCCGATGTGCGCAACTTTCGGGCTGCTAAGGCTTCCCGCATGAAAGAGGTCGAGGCAGACTTCATGGCTAAGTACCTAGAGTCGGATAAGTTTGGCGACATCATTGCCGGCCAGGTAATGAAGCACTTGAAGCAAGGCTTCCACGGGACCATCGACCAGCTGAAGAAGGCCCAACTTCTGCCTCCGGATGCCAACCTGAGCTTCATGAGCATTGACCGAGTTTGGGAAGAGCTTCCTCCTGAGGATAAAGAGTTGTAGGATTATTTATTACCTGAGAGCTTGGCCCCGATGTACCCATTTTGATTATAATAACAATATCACTTTTCCTTACTATCCTGTGCATGTTGTTGCATTTAGCTCCCTGCATCATTCTGTTAGGATCGTGGCGTTAAGCCCCTGATTTACTTGGTATCCATCTCTGAGAGGTGACAAGTCCAAGGATCCACACCACACGCATGAGCTCCACTATGAATGTCTCCTTCAAGGTGGAGAAACCATCACAAGATTTCCCTCTTCCTCTTTACAAAGTAGAAATGAAAGTGAGAGGAAGAGAATGAGACTTTGAGCACTAACAACAAGATTCTACTCTCTAGAACCGTAACCCTAACCTGCTCAAAAGTCTCCCTTTAAATAGAGTATAGGACTGTTCCTTAAACAGTCCAGCCCGCACCAGTCGACTGCCCCTAGGGCAGTCGACTAGGGGCAGTCGACTGATCCTACCGCAATTTCTAGCCAACGGCTAACTCAACGGCTAAATTTTTGAACTGATTTGTCGATTGGTCCTGGACCAGTCGACTGATCTTTCTGTGAGTTCGAGTTCTGTGTTGGCAGTCGACTGACCCATCCCTAGTTGACTGCCCAGCTTACATTTGCACTCTTCCTCACTCCGAAGACCACCCTTCACGTATCCCTTCAAGTCCACTCCCTTGGCTTGCCCCTTGAAGTTCTCTTCCACCGCTATCGTCCCTCAGATGCGCACACAAGCCCTCGGCTTGCCTCCATGCCATCCTTCACGTATGCCCTTGAAGTCTACTTCCCCCGGCTTGCCCTTGGAGTTCTCTTCCTTCGGCTCTCGTCCCTCGGATGCGTCCTTTATGTTTGACTCACCAAGTCCTGCAAGACTCAATCACACATATCAAACCAACATCACACCCTAACTCAATCATATTGACACACACACATCAAAACCATGATCTTCCCGATCATACTTGGGCTGATTGCCCCAACAATCTCCCCCTTTTTGATGTGTGGCTATATGTTAAAGTTAGGTAAAACAATAATCAATTAAAAATTAAGAACATAGTTAATCAAGAAGCATAAACATGCAACCTCCCCTTTAACCTATGCCTTTCACATAATTTTCAATTTTCCACCAAGTTAAGTTACAAAACTAACTTAACTCCCAATTCTCCCCCTTTGACACCATCAAAAGGATTGCCCGAAGCAACAATTACCAATGGCATCAAACAATAACCAATGAAATCCCAGAAATCAGAAGTACTAGTTGACTGAGACAGGTATCAGTCGACTGATCCCTTCTTTCAGCCAATTCACAGAAAGATCAGTCGATTGCCCCCAGGGGCAGTCGACGATACGTTTCAGTCTGAATTTTTCCAGATTCTGGGTTGAATTTCAGAAATGCACCATTAATTCGACAAAATTTGAAAAATCACAAAAATTTACAAACATGTTTCATATGATGTATTCTAGCAGAGAAAAATATGACTTCATGAAAAATCTAAACATGTTTGACTTTTTGACAAAAACTCAAAACCTTTGAAAAACTTCAACTTTATATTAAACTTTCTTCCTAGTTTTGAAATGATGTGTTTCGCAAATATATGTCATAGTGAATAAAACACAGAAATGTTTTCAAATTATTTAAAATGTCCAACTATGATTTTTGGGCAAAATGTCCATTAATTAAACATTTTCTTTCCCCATAATTGGTCTATTTTCAATAATGTGATACATCCAACAACCCAACAATATGTCATAAGCATAAGTGAATTATTTGTATCATTCTAATGGACATGTACTACCTTACTATTGCATTATCCCAAGGACAATTCTACCCTTCTACAAAACACATACCAAGTCCTCTTCTTAGAGATGTAAACTCCGCTTCGGGAAGAGGCTTGGTAAAAATGTCGGCAAGGTTGGACTTTGACTCAACATAATGTAATTCTATGTTTCCCCTTGCCGCATGATCCCTAATGAAGTGATGCTTTACTTCAATGTGTTTTGTTCTAGAGTGATGCACCGGATTTTTAGTCAAATTAATAGTGCTCACATTATTACATAAAACCTTAATCTTGGAGTAATGAAGCTCATAATCTTCTAAGGTATGCATGATCCAAAGTAATTGAGCTACACAACCACCTATTGCTACATATTCGACCTCCGTTGTTGATAAGGCAACACATGGTTGTTTTCTACTACTCCAACTAACTAGGAATGAACCAAGAAATTGACACCCACCACTAGTACTCTTTCTATCTAATGCAACCCGCATATCGGAGTCGGTGTATCCAAATAGGTCAATGTTTGGAGTTCTAGGATACTAAAGACCGACATTAAGAGTACCCTTAATATACCTTAAGATCTTTTTTACTACCACTAGGTGAGACTCTTTGGCACAAGATTGATATCTTGTACACATACCTACCGCAAATAATATATCCGATCTACTAGCGGGTTAGATACAACAAGCTACCAATCATGCTCCTATATTGCTTTGGATCCACTACCTTCACTTTAAGATCACTATCCATCTTGACATTTGTGCCAATGGGGGTAGATGTACCTTAGCATTTTCTAACCCAAATTTCTTTATAATTTCTATAGCATATTTTGTTTGATAAACATGAGTCCCTTCATTTGTTTGTTTGGCTTGTAATCTTAAAAAGAAGGTCAATTCTCCAACAAGACTCATTTCAAACTCATCCTCCATACACTTGATAAACTCATGAAGAAACTCACTATTTTTTGACCCAAAAATGATGTCATCAACATAAACTTGGGCCACAAAAATATCCTTATCCTTAGATTTTAGAAATAAAGTTGGATCAATTGTTCCCCTTCTAAAACCCTTGGATACTAAGAAAGATGAGAGCCTTTCATACCAAGCCCGGGGTGCTTGTTTTAATCCATATAAGGTCTTCCTTAGTTTATAGACATGATTAGGGTAGTTTGTATTTTCAAACCCGGGTGGTTGCTCTACATACACTTCCTCCTTAATAACCCCATTAAGAAATGTCGATTTCACATCCATTTGATGAAGCTTAAAACCCATGTGAGTGGCATATCCTAATAAAATCCGGATAGATTCCAATGTAGGACCGGTGCCGTCGATAGAGGGGGGGGTGAATATCGACCGTGAAAAACTCTCACGGAAACTTCGTAGAAAAACTCGGATCGTTCTGAACTTAGAACGTCGTAGAAAAACTTGGATCGTTCTGAACTTAGAACGTTAGTAGCACAGCGGAAAAGCAAATAAACAAAATAAAAGCAATACACAGGGACACAGCGGGATTTATTTACTTGGTTCCCGACCCCCCAGGGTTAGTACGTCCAAGGCCTATGTACTCGGCGTGAGTCCACTATTGGTCTCCTTTCCGGAATTTCCGGAGGCGGAGAAAACCCATCTTACAGTGTAGAAGTACAAGCACAAGTACAGAAAATTAAGTACGGAAAATTAAATGCAAACCGAACAAAACAAAGTTGAAGCTCGGCCGATCTGGACCTCCGAAGTGCCGCGCACTTCCTCCTGGAGCCTCCCGGTCGTAGAGCCTCGTCTTTAGCGCGTTGTCATCAGTCAGAATGATCAGAACGACTTATAGCAGTTGTGTTGGAAGCAGAGGGGGTCGAAGCCCCTTTTATAGCATTCCTGGGGCGCCCTGGACGTCGGGGCACCCTAATAAACCCGGTCAAACCTTATCCCCGCGTCGACCTCGCCGCAGCTGATAAAACCTTTGACCAGGGCGCCCCGGACCTCCCGGGCACCCTCATGAAGGCCCCATCGTTTCGGGCACCTCGCTTGACAACTATTCTGCTTACATCACCAAAACTGCATTTTTACTCTTTGGTTTGGGCGCCCCCAGCAATGGGGGTGCCCTGGATGCATGGGGCGCCCCCCTGATGGGGGCACCCTGCTTCAGGGCTTCCAGCAGCCTACTTTGTCTTCCAATCTTGGTTCCTATAGGATACATAAACACAAAGCACATATACATATAATATTAGCCTTAAGGATTTGGTTCGGACTTCGGATCTCCACGAAACCCTAGGTCGAACCGACACATGTTCTCACCCCCGAGAACGCACCTTCCACCTACTCCTTTCAGGAGCCGGTTGCCACCCAGTCCTTCGGGTGGACTTTTGCTTAGCCTCCGATTACTCCGGATCTCGAGACGCCCAAACCCTGACCCGTCTCTACTGCTGTCCTTAGTCATCGCTCAGCTAAGTTGCTCAGTCCCTTGGACCAAGACTTCATTACCTAGCAGTCCTTCGCCAGGTCTTCATTCCCTAGCAGTCCTTCGCCAGGTGCCTAGCAGTCCTTCGCCAGGTCTTCATTCCCTAGCAGTCCTTCCTAGGTGCCTAGCAGTCCTTCGCCAGGTCTTCATTCCCTAGCAGTCCTTCGCCAGGTGCCTAGCAGTCCTTCGCTAGGTCTTAGACTCCTAGCAGCCCTTCGCTAGGTGCCCAGCAGCCCTTCACCAGGTCTTAGGGTTTCGATGCCTAGCAGCCCTTCGCTAGGTGCCCAGCAGCCCTTCACCGGGTCTTAGGTTTTCGATGCCTAGGTTAACTAGGACTTTTCTTCAACTTAGGTCACTTCTCCTTTGCTCCCCTTTGTCTGTTCATTGTATCACTAACTTAAGTGTATTGTCAAACATTAAAACACTTAAAGAAGAACATCATTGATGCAACTTGCACCAACAATCTCCCCCTTTTTGATGTTTGACAATAACTTAAGTTATATTGGTTTAAGGGGCTAACTTACCATCCTTGGGATCAAAAAAAGAAAAAAAATGATATAAGTTTTGAAACTACATTTTTTATTTTTGGGAGAAAATTTTTCTAACTTAAGCACACCTCTCCCCCTTTGTCATACATCAAAAAAACACAAGAAAATACTTGTACCAACAATGAAAACCTTTAGTTCTTTTTTAAAATACTTAGTGCAAAATTTTTGAAAGCATTGCATGTTGAATGATATATTGCATTTTTTTTTTGAAAAATGAAAAAGATGCTATGTACTTTTGAAAGATTATGTAATTTTTGAAAAATATAAGTACCTTTGAAAAATGTATTGAATTTTTTTGAAAAATTAAGTACTTTTGGAAAATGCATAATTTTTGAAAGAGTGCTATTTTGGAAAATATAAATATTATGCATATTTTGCAAGTACTAACTATTTTTGAAAAAGATGAGACTTTGAAAAATATAAGTAATTTTTGAAACATAATATTTTACTTAACTAGGTTTCTTTTCCAGTCTGACACAATCCTAGGAAACCTTGTTAACCACAAGGACATTTTCCTAAGTGCCCTGGAAATTCTTCAACCTCAAGTAAATATTAACAGAATTTTGTCAAAAAGTGATAGTACTTTTGAAAATATATGCTAGTGGATTTTGAAAAATGTGTGAACTTTCGAAGACCCAATATTTTACTTGACTTGGTTTATCTTCCAGTCTGACACCATCCTGGGAAATCTTGTTGACTACAAGGACATTTCCTAAGTGTTCTGGAAATTCTCCAACCCAAGTAAACATTATTTCAAAAATAATTTCATAAGTCACACAAATAGAATAATAGTATTTTGAAAGACTTAGATTTTTAGCAAGATTTTGAAGATATGAAAATATGTTATTAAATAATTATTTTAATTTGACCTCCCCTAAACTTGACTCAGTCCTGGGAAGCTTGTTGACCACAAGTACTCTACCTATGAGTCTTAAGGTTTGATTCAGATTAAAAAGAAATATTAAAAAAATAAATAATTACCAAAAAAAACTTTTCTGAAATTCTTCTTTTGACTCAGACTCCCCCTAAATTTGACACATCCTAGGAGTCCTTGAAGATCATAAAGTGGACCTTTCCTCTGTGTCTTTAGGGTTTATCAAAGTCAAAGAAACAGGTAAATTTTTGAACATATAATTTTTACAACATAAACCCTTTTTGAAAACACAAGTAATAATGATTTACAGCACAGTTTTCGAAAAGTAATGTTTAAAGTGCAGTTTTTGAAAACCATTTCAATAAAAAATGAAAAGCCCTCCCCTTGTACTCGATACCGTTTGACTTTATCTAAGTGCCTTAAAGAACTTTAGTGTTGTCCTAAGAGGCTTGTGTCTAATTGTGTGAGTCAAACAATTTTCAAAAGAATATAATTTTTGAAAACATATAATATCTATATTCCATCAGACAAGCATGAATTCCATAAAAACATTATTATGTTGAAGCACTATTTTGAAAATATATTTTTAGAAAAATATTCTAACAATTTTGGAAAACAATTTTGAAAAATATTTTTTAATTCATTAGTCCTTAACATCTCACTCATTTTAGATGTATCAATACAACAAGCATGGTTGTCTTATAAGTGTATTGTGAGATGCTTGAATCATTTTTCTTAATTTATTATTAACTCTAAGATTTAATTGAAGCTTGTGTTAGATTTGAATTTGACAAGAAGTAACTTAATTTGAATTTCAAAAATTGGCTTCCAGGTCTTGGCGAGGCACTAAGCCTTCTTTGGCTGTAGCCTTATTGGATCATCAACCCTTTCCTTGATAAAGCCTTTTAATGAAATTTCATTTTCAAAATTACTTTTTGAAAAATTCTGGTCTAACTAGTTTGGGTCTTGGATCGGTAGCTTCAGCTAGTTTCACCAGTCTAAAGAGACCAAGTAGTCTATACTTGACCTTATTAGAAGAGGCTTCCCTTACGTACTATCATCTCACCGCCACCCAATACTAGGTTGATCAAGTTTCAATTATTCTTTTTCCTATAGCCGTTCTAATATATGCATAAAATTTAAATATGAATGACATGTCATATATTTAAAAGAAGTAGTAAATGCATGGCATGGCAATTATGCATGAGTCAAACAAGTCCAATCATTTTATTTAAGTTTCTAATGATGTATCAAATTCCCGATTTGATACTTGTCATGTGAACCCGCGAATATGTCAACCCACTTTGACATATTTAATTTTATTAATTTTAATTGTTATAGTTTGGGTAAAATTTTATTTTAGTACAAGTTTAACTTGTTTAACGATTAGTTGGAGATTATATTGATTAAGGATTGATTAAGAATTAATTGATGATGAATTAATTGAATTTGAATTAATTAAGATTAAATTATTAATTAATTGAATTAAGTAAGATTTAATTAACATTAATTAAGATTTAATTTGAATTGAATTTAGATTTAATTTGAATTTAATTTAGATTTAATTTAGATTTAATTTGAATTTAATTTAGATTTAATTTGAATTTAATTTAGATTTAATTTAATTTGAATTTAATTTAATTTAAATTTAATTTAATTAAGATTTATTGATAAGGTTTTATAATGATTTATTAATAGTTGTGGATTTAAATTCATCATTTTCATTATTTCAAAAATTTCTTCTTCATCTTTATCTATCTTTTCAAATTTTTCTAACAATTCGGATTTATTTGAACCTTTGTAATTTTTATTGCCTATGGCCCTAATCTTAGATAGTTTCATATCCTCCTCAGGATTAGATCTTTCAATATCCTTAACATAGGTGGAGTAATTTGGGCCACTAATTAAGGTTTTGTAATAATCTTCAATATTATCTATGATTAAGTTATTATCTAGGAGAATTTCATCTTCAATTTTATCCTCAGAATTATCCTCAGACACATCTTCAATATTTTCAAGAAATTCAAAATTAATCTCTAGATTATTCTTAAGATTTTCAGAATTAATTTCTGGATTAATTCTACTAACTTCAGAGTTATCTTTAGAATTTTTAGATTCGAATTCAGGGTTATACAACGAATTTTCAAATTTGAATTTATAATTATCAAAAGAATTTTCCAATTTGAATTCGAATTTATCCTTAGAACTTTCAAATTTGGATTCGGGATTAATTTCATATTTAAATTCAGAATTAATTGTATCATTATCCGTAAAATTATTAGAGTTCATTCCAGATTTGAGTTCAGAATTAATTTTAGCAATTATTGAATTGGTATTAATGATTAAACAATTTATTTCTAACATTTTAGCCATATTCACATTTTGTAACTTGTCATTCAAAATATCTACTTGACTATACAGTAATTCTAACTTATCAGGGAAATTATCTAAATTATTAAAAGACATTGCAGGAATTTGTAAAACTTTTGGAACATAAATCTTACGTACCTTCGCCGGACACTTGTTTTTGTAGTGTCCGTATTTTTCGCACTTGAAGCATTGTACGTGACTTTTGTCCCTCCGGCTTCCAGGCGCTGGTGCCTCCTTTGCCACCGGTAGTGAAGATCGAGGCTTACGAGTAGGGCACTGATTTTTATAGTGCCCTCTCTCCCTGCATGTGAAGCACGTGATACGAAATTTAAAGACAAACATTTAAATAAAATATACCTGATTCACCCCTGAGCTCCCCCTCAACTCCTAGCGTCGTTGCTTTGTCGGCGGTTAGTCCGGTGAAGAGCGGCTCAGCTCTGATACCAATTGTAGGACCAGTGCCGTCGATAGAGGGGGGGTGAATATCGACCGTGAAAAACTCTCGCGGAAACTTCGTAGAAAAACTCGGATCGTTCTGAACTTAGAACGTCATAGATAAACTTGGATCATTCTGAACTTAGAACGTTAGTAGCACAGCGGAAAAGTAAATAAACAAAATAAAAGCAATACACAGGGACACAGCGGGATTTATTTACTTGGTTCCCGGCCCCCCAGGGTCAGTACGTCCAAGGCCTATGTACTCGGCGTGAGTCCACTATTGGTCTCCTTTCCGGAATTTTCGGAGGCGGATAAAACCCGTCTTACAGTGTAGAAGTACAAGCACAAGTACAGAAAATTAAGTACGGAAAATTAAATGCAAACCGAACAAAACAAAGTTGAAGCTCGGCCGATCTGGACCTCCGAAGTGCCGCGCACTTCCTCCTGGAGCCTCCCGGTCGTAGAGCCTCATCTTTAGCACGTTGTCGTCAGTCAGAATGATCATAATGGCTCGTAGCAGTTGTGTTGGAAGCAGAGGGGTCGAAGCCCCTTTTATAGCACTTCTGGGGGAGCCCTGGACGTCGGGGGCGCCCCGATAAACCCGGTCAAACCTTATCCCCGCGTCGACCTTGCCGTCGCTGATAAAACCTTTGACCAGGGTGCCCCGGACCTCCCGGGCACCCTCATGAAGGCTTATCTTTGTTTCGAACTCGAAACAACAAATACAGGTTTCAACCAGGGCGCCCCTGTCGTTCCGGGCGCCCCGCTTGATAACTATTCTGCTTACATCACCAAAACTGCATTTTTACTCTTTGGTTTGGGCGCCCCCAGCAATGGGGGCACCCTGGATGCATGGGGGCGCCCCCCTGATGTGGGCGCCCTGCTTCAGGGCTTCTAGCAGCCTGCTTTGTCTTCCAATCTTGGTACCTGCAGGATACATAAACACAAAGCACATATACATATAATATTAGCCTTAAGGACTTGGTTCGGACTTCGGATCTCCACGAAACCCTAGCTCGAACCGACGCAAGTTCTCACCCCCGAGAACGCGCCTTCCACCTACTCCTTTCAGGAGTCGGTTGCCACCCAGTCCTTCGGGTGGACTTTTGCTTAGCCTCTGATTACTCCGGATCTCAAGACGCCCAAACCCTGACCCGTCTCTACTACTGTCCTTAGTCATCGCTCAGCTAAGTTGCTCAGTCCCTTGGACCAAGACTTCATTACCTAGCAGTCCTTCGCCAGGTGCCTAGCAGTCCTTCGCCAGGTCTTCATTCCCTAGCAGTCCTTCGCCAGGTGCCTAACAGTCCTTCACTAGGTCTTAGACTCCTAGCAGCCCTTCGCTAGGTGCCCAGCAGCCCTTCGCCAGGTCTTAGGGTTTCGATGCCTAGCAGCCCTTCGCTAGGTGCCCAGCAGCCCTTTGCCGGGTCTTAGGATTTCGATTCCTAGGTTAACTAGGACTTTTCTTCAACTTAGGTCACTTCTCCTTTGCTCCCCTTTGTCTGTTCATTGTATCACTGACTTAAGTGTATTGTCAAACATTAAAACACTTAAAGAAGAACATCATTGATGCATCTTGCACCAACATCCAATCTAGCTACAGGAGCATATGTTTTTCATCATAATCAAGGCCCTCAACTTGATTGAAACCCCTTGCTATTAACCTAGCCTTGTTTCTAGTAATTTTCCCTTAATCATCCAATTTGTTCCTAAACCCCCATCTTGTTGTGACAATGGTACTATCATTGGGTCTAGGAAATAACTCCCACACTTCACTCCTTTCAAATTGGTTCAACTCTTCTTGCATGGCTAGAATCCAATCCACATCACCTAAGGCTTCATCAATTGATTTTGGCTCTAGTTGTGAAATTAAGGCAATTTGACTAGCATGATCTCTAAAGTAGGATCTAGTCCTTACTCCTTGGGTAACATCTCCAACTATTTGATCAATAGGATGATTGTGATGTTGTCTTAGAGTCCTAGAGATTAGAGATTCATTTACTACATGATTATCATTGCCTTTTTCATCTTCCAATGTACTTCTCCATCCCCCTTGATCAATGCCCCCTAAATATAAGTCTTGCATTGCTTGGGTAATGTTTTGATTTTCTTCTATATCTTTGTCAATGGAGGACTTCCTAGGGTAAGTGCTAGTAGACTCATCAAAATCCACATTGGATGATTCCTCAATCACTCTAGTCCTCTTGTTATACACTCTATACCCTCTACTAGTAGATGAGTATCCAACTAAGATCCCTTCATCCGCCGTAGACTCAAATTTTCTTAGATCATCCATAGTGTTCAAAATATAGACCTTACATCCAAAAACTCTAAAATAGTGAATTTGTGGAATTCTCCCATTCCAAAATTCAAACGATGTTTTTCCTAAAAACCTATGAATTAAAACTCGATTTTGGATGTAGCAAGCGGTATTTACCTCTTCCGCCCAAAAATAGCTAGGTAAAGAGTAAACATTAAGCATAGTTCTAGCCGCTTCTTGTAAAGCCCTATTCCTTCTTTCTACAACACCATTTTGTTGTGGGGTTCTTGGACATGAAAATTCATGTTTGTACCCATTCTCTAGACAAAAATGAGAGAAGTTTAAATTTTCAAACTCTCAACCATGATCACTTCTAATATGGTTGATTTTGAGATGTTTCTCATTTACAACTCTCTTACTAAATCATATGAATATTTCTAGAGTGTCATCCTTATGTGTCATGAAATAAACCTAAGTATATCTAGAGAAATCATCTACAATTACTAAGCAATATTTGTTTCCTACTAATGAAGGAGTATTATGGCAATAAAATAAATCTAAATGCAATGATTTCAATGGTAAAAAAGTGCTAGTTAGAGTTTTACCTTTATATGATGACTTGGATTGCTTACCTTCTTGGCATGCATCACACATTTTATCCTTTTCATATTTGATCATTGGTAGTCCCTTCACCAATTCCATCTTGGCCACTCTTGCTATGTTCTTAATGTTGATGTGTCCAAGCCTTCGATGCCATAGTCATCCTTCTTCTTTTTTTGATATGAGACACTTAGTAGAAATTTTAGAAGCATAAGAGAGATTAAGATAATAAAGATTTGATTCCTTATAACCTTCTAACAAGACATTTTCGGAGCTATTATGTCTAATCAAACATTTTCTTACTGAAACTCAACTCTATACCCGACATCACATAGTTGACTCACAATAAGCAAGTTAAATTTCATGTCCTTAATTAGAAGCACTTTATGAATTAAAATTGTAGATGATACCTCAATTGTGCCTCTACCTATAATCTTGAGCTTTCCACTATTCCCAAAAGACACCGTTCCTTCTTTTAAGTAGCTAATGGTGGAAAACTTTCTCACATCACCGGTCATATGTCATGAGCACCTGCTATCCACTATCCACATGTTTGAGTCCTTCTTCTCTTTTACCTAAATAACATGAAGAACACAAGCTTTTGGTACCCATACACTAGATCCACAAACATCATTCAAATATTTCTTAGGGACCCATGCCTTCTTTACATTGCCTTTAACAATTTGCTTTCTAGGTGCACCCTTCCTTCCCATAAGAGAAATAAAAGCAACTTCCTTAGTCTTGGGTCTATATCCTATTCAGGCCTTGTTGTATACGGCTCTTTGACTATTAACGATCATATCAAGATTCATTGAGCCAATTTGAAACTTTCCAAGGGCCTTGGTGAGACTTTCTACCTTTTCCCTTAACTCCTTATTTTCTTTTTCTAAAGATGATTCATTTAGGCAAGGAGAAAAATCATGCATATTATCCTTAATGGTCATGGATGCTAATTTTTCTTCTAACATGCAAACCTTATTTTTCAAACTCTTAATTTTTCTTTTACATCAAACAAATCATCATTAGTACTTGAGATAATTTTTACAAGTGTAGTAGGGGTAGCTTGTATACCTCACTTACCGAGACATCCGAATACGAGGATTAGTCTCCCCCTTCGCTCGAGCTCCCTTCTTCATCGTCACTTGAGCACTTTTCATCTTTGGATGATGCTAGGTTGTCCACTCCCATTAATGCAAAATGAGACACATGGTGTTCTTCTTCCTCCGATCCGATGATGATCAATCATCCCATGTTGCATTTAGACTTGTCGCCTTCTTACCTTTTTTCCTTTGATTTCTTCTTCTCATCCTTCTTTTTCTCCTCCTTCTTCTTTTCTTCCCTTTTCTTCAAAAGTGGACATTCATTCTTCATGTGCCCTTCTTCATGGCAATTGTAGCAAATGACCTCTCTTGCCTTGCCCTTACTTATTGAGTTTTTCCTACCATAAGATTGTAAGATGTGTATACTGAAAGACATGAAGTTTTTTATATGAACATCTTCATTTTGAAAAGAGAATCACGACTACACTAGGTGCCTGTTTATATTAGTACATGCATGAAGTCCAATTACTTTGCATTGTAGATAACATGGTATGTGGTGTCACACGGAAGATCATGTTATCAGTTCCTTGCTCAGTATAAATAGAGGCCCACAATCGAGATGGAATTGGACAACCCATCGGGATGATTGTAGTGTAATTAGGTGTGGTTGGTCTTGACCATAGAATTACACTAGTGTGCTTTGAGTACATTGAGCAGGACCAAAACCCGAGGTTATTCAATTTGTACTGACTGATAATTGGATAGGACCTCAAGATTATATTATGGAGTACGATCCCTTAATCTCGATATAATAACGAGCATATATTATTAACTATTATTTCTTTGATTTACCAATGAGCGAGATCTATTCTGTTAGATCGATAGACCCAGTAAGTTGGGAGATAATATTAATAATATGATGTGCTATTGATTATTGACGTAATCTATGTCCCGGTGAGTCAAGATGATGATGCCCCCTTGATGAGCTCGAAAGGTTCATCATGCTAAACCCTGCAGGTGGATTTGATCCGGCATGATGATAAGGTCGAGTGGTACTAGTCAAGGACTCAGAGGTTAATTAATTTGAATTGTCAGTAATTTAAAATAATTAATGGGCATTCGAGATCTTAAACATGGGGGGATGAACGACTCGTAATATGTGGAGCCCATATGAAAATATAGGGGTTGGTGAGGAAGTTCAATTAAGATCCTTTAGTGGAATGGATTTTAATTAATGGATCGGGTTTAGATCTATTGGTGGGCCAAGATCCAACTCCTCCTCTTGGTCCCTACCTTAGCCCTATAAATACCCTATGAGATCAAGAAACCAAGGTTAATCATCCAACCCAAAATATTTTTCTCCTCTCCTCTCCTTCTTACTCCTAGGTCACGGCAACAAGAGGTGATAAACCTCTTGTTTTCTTCTTCCTTCCTCAAGTCCACCGTGAGCAAGCACCACTAGACATGGAGAGGAGTGTCTCCTCTCCTTTGTGGTGATCATCGATGAGAGAGGGAGGTCCGGTGGCCGGTTGGAGTTGGCTCAAGGAGGCTAGGCGGCGGCGGCGCCAAGCTGAGTGGGAGAGGTTGCGATTATGTTTTGGGCTGGTTGGAGGGGCTCTCTCCTCTCCATCATCTTCTCCAATTCCTTCTTGAAGTCAGCTGTTGGCCGGCGGCACCTTGGTGGCTGTTGTTGGCCGGCGGCACAAGGAAGAAGGAGGCAAAGGGCCGGCGGCACTAACCCTTTGACTAGGGTTTGGTTTGGCTAGGGGAGAAGAAGAAAGTACGATTGATTGGTCACCTCGGTGATCTCAGTTCTGCGATAGATCATCGCCCACACGACGTCCACGAAGGGAGGGACATAAGGCAGAAGATCGAGAGGTGATCAGAAAGGTATAACTCTTTCCAGGCTCCATTGATTATCCTTATGTCTATTATGTGCCATGTTCACTAACCTCGTCATTTTATACTTGTTATTTAATTATTTTGTTTGCGAATCATAGTCAATAATTATTTAACTGGACCTTGACCATAAACACAAAAGCCGACGATCAACTCGTCACCTTTTCCATGGTCGAACGGTCGAGCAAATTACAATGCCGATTTTGGTAATTGGCCGAATTGTAATTTGGATCGTTTGATACGGCACGAGATGGTCGTAGGGAGATGGGTCTCCATTCAGATTAATTTTTTAATCTGTAGGCATGGAGAGGTCTCTCGGATCGACCATGTATTCGCTTAGGAAACCCGCCAAGCCATTCCCAACAACTGGTATCAGAGCTGAGGTTTCCGGCTTTGTGTATTTCGTATTGGTTAATTTTTGCATTTTCATATATTTTATTTTGCTGGATGATGCGTGGATGTGCGTAGGCTAACTTTGTGTTGCAGGCATGAGATTCCAACTTCATGACCAAATAATTGATGTGTGTGATGGTTGTGCAAATTATTGTAATTAATTAATCCTCAGGGTTGATGAGGCTAGGTATTTAATTTTTGTAATTAAATACGGCACATGTTTAGCCGAGCTATTTATCTTACTTACGATCTAGTATTCATGTACACTCCTTCGTGGAGTATAGGATCAATGATGTAAATAATTAGCTAGTCATTTCGGCTCGGAGATCCCTCAAGGTAGCTTGCGCAGAAGGAAGGGAGGAGCGGACGAAGTGATGACATGACTGGAGGCGCATTAGAGACCAAGGGCCATGAAAGTTGGAAAATCTAGGATTTTCTGCATTTTTCATATATTTGGTTATGTGCTTGGTTGTGTGGTTGTGCTAGGTTAAAATTCCTCGAAATAAATTACTAAGTGGGAGAGGGACCCTAAGGGTCCCACGACCTCCATTGCAATCTGATATGTGATGCGAACAAGTCCGCGCTTTGGCTCTGAGTGTCTTCCTCCATAATGGATAGGCTTGTTCTGCGGATCACAAGATCAGAAACGATTATAGAGGATTATTGAAGAGCGTATGCACTTCTCCAACGGAAGGCACATAATCCTATATAATTCTCTTAGTGTAGTGCAATGGTAAACACTTAGATACAATTATTAGTATCCTCCCCAATGGAGTCACTGCTAATAATTTGTAGGGACGAAGTTGACCAACTATTAGTCTTACTTGTCAAAAAGTTAGGTTGACAAGATAGTAAGATTAATGGGTAAAACCTTCTCGAACGAATGTAGGGTCTGTATACGTCCACACTAACATGGCATGCAAATTCTCGGTGTTTGAGATGTTTGTTGATTTCGAAAATTAATTGTTTTGAGGAATCAATTTATTTTCGATTTCTAAAGTAGTGTATGTTGTGATTCTCAGGTTTTTCATAATGGCCTTTAACCCACTAGCTACAATTCTTAAAGAAAATAAACTTACTGGCCCAAACTACATAGACTGGAAGAGGAACCTAGACATTGTCCTCACTGCTAAAGAGTACAAATTTGTACTCTTTGAGGAATACCCAGAAAGGCCTAGAGAGGACTCTGGTGAAGAGTTGAAGCAGCGTTACAAGAAGTGGGTCAAGGCTGATGAGATGGCGCGGTGCTACATTCTGGCATCTATGTCAAATGTGTTGCAACATCAGCATCAGGCCATGCCCACTGCTAGTGACATGATGTTGAACCTCAAAGATCTCTTCGGGCACCAAGGTCGAGCTGCTAGACAGTCCGCGATGAAGAGTCTGATGACGACCACTATGGTCGAAGGGACACCCGTGAGGGATCAAGTCCTAAAGATGATGGCTCACCTCAATGAGATTGAGGTACTGGGAGCACAGATCGACGAGGAATCCTAGGTCGATATTATACTCCAGTCTTTGCCCAGGAGTTTTGAGCAGTTCAGGCTCAACTATAATATGAACAAAAGGGATTATACATTGGGTGAACTGCTAGGAGAACTCCAGGCGACAGAGGGCCTCTTTCATCAGTGCTCGCAGGCCTTAGTAACTCAAAGGGTTTCTTCTTCTATGCCGAAAGGCAGGAAGAAGAAGAAACAAGGAGGGTTCAAGAAGGCAGCAGCATCGCAGGGACCTCGGACTAGCGTGAAGAAGCCGAAAAGCAAGTGCTTCACGTGCAAGCAAACTAGGCACTAGAAGGCGGACTGTCCCCGTCGACAAGACAAAGGTATTTCTTCAGCCTTAGTCGTTGAAACATGTTTAGCGGTGCTATCTACCAGTACCTGATGCGTAGATACGAGAGCCACTGACCATGTCTGCAATACTCTGCAAGGGTTCCAGAAAACCCGACGGCTGGCTGAGAGAGAAATCGTGGTCTATATGGGTGATGCTACGGAAGTGGTAGCAGTTGCAGTGGGAGTTTTTCATTTGTCTTTTGAGAGAAATAAAGTGTTAGTTCTGAGAGATTGCCTTTATGTACCCTCGTTTAGAAAGAATTTAATTTCAGTTTCTAAGTTGATAAAGGATAGATATTCTGTTGCTTTTGATAACAAAGTTGTTATAAAAAGAAATAGAGAGATTATTTATTCGGGTACAATGGTTGGCAATCTGTATACTCTAGAACCAATAACTCCCACGATGCATACTGAAGTAAATAGCTCATCATCTAACTTAAATAAGAGAAAGGAGCCTTCTAAGATGAATCAGACATATCATTGGCACCTTAGGCTTGGTCATATTAACCTTAGTAGGATTCAGAGGCTGATAGCTGATGGGCCCCTAGGTTCATTAGTGGTGGAAGACTTCTCGACCTATGAGTCTTGCTTGGAAGGTAAGATGACCAAGAGGCCTTTCAAGGCCAAGGGGTATAGGGCCAAAGATGTGTTAGAACTGATTCATTCTGATTTATGTGGTCCTATGTCAATCCAAGATAGAGGCGTCTTTAAATACTTCATCACCTTTATTGACGATTATTCAAGGTACGGATACATTTACCTGATGCGCCGCAAGTCTGAATGCTTTGATAAGTTCAAAGAGTTCAAGGCTGATGTGGAGAAGCGTCAAGGTAAAGGTATCAAAACACTACGATCAGATCATGGTGGAGAATACCTCTTTGGAGAGTTTAGGACATATCAGAAGCTGGGATCCAGTCCTAGCTAACTGCACCCGGTACACCCCAACAGAACGGAGTTGCAGAAAGAAGGAATAGGACTCTTATGGGAATGGTTAGGTCAATAATGAGCTATTTTGATTTACCTGATTCGTTCTGGGGATATGCTCTAGATACAGCTGCGTATATTCTGAATATGGTTCCATCTAAGTCAGTCCCTTCTACTCAAATAGAATTGTGGACTGGGTGAAAACCTAGTCTAGGACATATTCGGATTTGGGGTAGTCCAGCACATGTGCTGAAGGGATATACTGATAAGTTGGAATCTCGGACGGAAGTACGCTTGTTTGTTGGCTATCCTAAGGGAATGAAAGGTAGTCTCTTCTATAGTCATAAGGATCAGAAGGTAATCGTTAGCACGAATGCCAGATTCTTAGAAGAAGACTATGTGATGAACCATAAGCCTAAGAGTAGACTAGTGCTTGAAGAGTTAAGTGGGGACGTTCGACCTTAGGACCAATTGTACAGGAGGACACACTACATGTCACTGCACCACGTGTCACTAAGGATACACAGGTGGTGCCTCGTCGCAGTGGGAGGGTTGTCAGACAACCTGAAAGGTTCATGTTTTTGGGAGAGTCTTCGGACTTGGTCTCTGGTAAACATGAACCGGATCCCTGGACCTATGACGAGGCCCTCCAAGATAAGGATGCAGATTCTTAGCAAAGGGCAATGAACTCTGAGATAGAATCAATGAATTCTAATCATGTCTGGGAGTTAGTAGAACCACCCAATGGTGTAAAAACCATTGGATGCAAGTGGATCTACAAGAGAAAGAGAGGATCAGACGGGAAGGCTGAGACCTTCAAAGCTAGGCTTGTTGCGAAAGGGTACACTCAGAAAGAGGGTATCGATTATGAGGAGACCTTTTCGCTAGTAGTCATGCTTAAGTTGATCTGGATTCTCTTATCTATTGCAGCTCATATGGATTATGAGGTATGGCAGATGGACATCAAGACAACTTTCCTTAACGGAAGTCTTGAGGAGACCATCTACATGCAGCAATCAGAAGGGTTCATTGCAAAGGGCAAAGAGTATCTAGTGTGTAAGCTTAATCGATCCATTTATGGATTGAAGCAAGCTTCATGATCTTGGAACATCCACTTTGATGAAGTAATCCAGTCATATGGATTTACTCAAAGCCCAGATGAGTCATGTGTATACAAAAGATGTGATAGAAATGTCGTGGTGTTTCTTGTACTTTATGTAGATGACATTTTGTTAATTGGCAACAATGTCAAAGTGTTATCAGACGTAGGGGTCTGGCTATCAAAGCAGTTTGATATGAAGCACTTAGGAGAAGCGGGACACATCCTTGGGATCAAAGTCATAAGGGATCGCCAGAAAAGGATGTTGTGCTTATTCCAAGCTTCATATGTTGACACCGTCTTGTCTCGTTTTAGCATGGAAAACTCCAAGAAGGGTTTCCTACCCTTCAGGCATGGAGTTCCTCTATCCAAGGAGATGTGTCTGAAAACATCAAAGGAGATAGAGGAAATGAAGGCGGTTCCTTATGCTTCGGCAGTAAGAAGCCTCATGTATGCTATGTTGTGTACAAGACCTGACATCTATTTTGCAGTGTGCATGGTTAGCAGATATCAGAGTAACCCTAGACAGGGACATTGGACTGCGGTAAAGCATATATTGAAACACTTGAGACGGATTAGGGATTGTATGCTGGTTTACCGGGCAGACCAATCAGTCCCTGTGGGTTATACAGACTCAGATTTCCAGTCAGATAGGGACAAGAGTAAGTCTATCTCGAGGTTTGTGTTTACTTTAGGAGGTGGAGCCATTGTTTAGAAGTGTCAAGCAGAAATGCGTGGCGGACTCCACCATGGAAGATGAATATGTGGCAGCCTCAGAGGCAACCAAGGAAGCTGTATGGCTCAGGAACTTCATCATGGACTTGGATGTGATTCCTGGTTTGCCCAGATTTATCATAATCTTTTGCGTAAGGCGAGTAAACACATAGAGCGCAAGTACCACTTGATACAAGAAATCGTAAAGCGAGGAGAAGTGGTTGTCGCCAAGATTGCATCAGAGGACAACCTGGAAGATCCTTTCACGAAAGCTCTTCCAGCTAGAGCTTTTGATAGGCATGTGGAGGATATGGGAGTCAGATATATGACAGTATGAGAACAACAATGTCTTTAAGTATAAGTGGGAGATTGTAAGATGTGTATACTGAAAGACATGAAGTTCTTTATATGAACATCTTCATTTTGAAAAGAGAATCACGACTACACTAGGTGCCTGTTTATATTAGTACATACATGAAGTACAATTACTTTGCATTGTAGATAACATGGTGTGTGGTGTCACACGGAAGATCATGTTATCAGTTCCTTGCTTAGTATAAATAGAGGCCCACAACCGAGATGGAATTGGACAACCCATCGGGATGGTTGTAGTGTAATTAGGTGTGGTTGGTCTTCACCATAGAATTACACTAGTGTGCTTTGAGTACATTGAGCAAGACCAAAACCCGAGATTATCCAATTTGTATTAACTCGATAATTGGATAGGACCTCAAGATTATATTATGGAGTATGATCCCTTAATCCCGATATAATAACGGGAATACATTATTATCTATTATTTCTTTGATTTACTAATGGGTGAGATCTATTCTGTTAGATCGATAGACCCGGTAAGTTGGGAGATAATATTAATAATATGATGTGCTATTGATTATTGACGGAATCCGTGTCCTGGTGAGTCGGGTTGATGATGCCCCCTTTATGAGCTCGAAAGGTTCATCATGCTAAACCCTGCAGGTGGATTTGATCCGGCATGATGATAAGGTCGAGTGGTACTAGTCAAGGACTCAGAGGTTAATTAATTTGAATTGTCAGTAATTTAAATTAATTAACGGGTATTTGAGATCTTAAACATGGGGGGATGGACGACACGTAATATATGGAGCCCATATGAAAATATGGGGGTTGGTGAGGAAGTTCAATTAAGATCCTTTAGTGGAATGGATCTTAATTAATGGATCGGGTTTAGATCCATTAGTGGGCCAAGATCTAACTCCTCCTCTTGGTTCCTACCTTATCCTTATAAATACCCTATGAGATCAAGAAACCAAGGTTAATCATCCAACCCAAAATATTTTTCTCCTCTCCTCTCCTTCTCTCTCCTAGGTCGCGACAACAAGAGGTGATAAACCTCTCGTTTTCTTCTTCCTTCCTCAAGTCCACCGTGAGCAAGCACCACTAGACAAGGAGAGGAGTGTCTCCTCCCCTTTGTGGTGATCATCGGTGAGAGAGGGAGGTCCGATGGCGGGTTGGAGGTGGCGCAAGGAGGCTAGGCGGCGGCGGTGCCAAGCTGAGTGGGAGAGGTTGCGAACAGGTTTTGGGCTGGTTGGAGGGGCTCTCTCCTATCCATCTTATTCTCTACTTCCTTCTTGAAGTCAGCTGTTGGCCGGCGGCGCAAGGAAGAAGGAGGCAAAGGGCCAGCGGTGTTGGATCGAGAGAAACGATAGAGGGGTGAATATCGTAAAACGTTCGGATTAATATTAGAGCAATTACGCAGCGGAAATTTAAATCAAACACATGCAAACACCAAGTTTTTTACTTGGTTCGGAGTCGTGGTCGGCTCCTACTCCAAGGCCCACGGTCGTTGACCGTTTACTACAGACAATTCTATATGTACGCAAAACAGTTTACAGAGAGATATTACAAAAGTAGTATAGTAAACTTAAAAACAGCTCTTCGTTACCGACGTCCGGTGTAGATGGAATTTTCGGAGCGGAGGTACGTCGTTGGCGCTTGTATCTCGAGTTGGGAGGTTTCCGGAGTAGAGCGCAGGAGTAGAAGAGCGTAGGAACGTTGGAAGAATTGTTGTGCGAAGCCTTGGGGTCGAGGGCCTATTTAGAGCCCCTGGGGGCGCCCGGAACGTCGGGGGCGCCCCCCATGTGTTAGCTGATCCAAGTTCTTCTCGGTCTGCTCTGATCCCTTCAAACTCAGGATCAGATCTTGACTGGGGCGCCTGGGACGCTGGGGGCGCCCGGGTTCACCGGTTCAGGCTCTTATCCTATTGGCTTCTCGCTGGCTTGCTTCGTTAGCTTGAGCTAGGGGCGCCCAGGAGCACGGGGGCGCCCGGGAGCATGGGGGTGCCCGGGAGCATGGGGGCGCCCCGCCCAGTAAGCTATTGAAGCGAACACTTGCTCCATCTGTTTTGTGTTCACCTTGGGGGCGCTCGGGACACTCCGGGCGCCCTACTCAGCTCTGCCTCACTCCTTTAAGGCTCTCTGAGCTACAGACGCTCGTTCCTTCGGTCCTGCATCCAGGGTTAGTCCAAAACAACACAGAGCAATTATATATTAATTTAATACAGCCTTAGCTGTCTTGGTTCTAACTTTGGGCTTCCAAAATGGAGCCCTAGGTCGAACCGACGCCTACTGTTCCCTCGACGGGGAACGCGTCCTCACCTACTCCTCTCGGGAGAATGTACCTGATGCCAACCGGCTCCTCCGGTTGGACTTTTGCCTAGCGGTCCTTTGCCAGGTCTTGGATACCAAGCTGTCCTTCGCCCGGTGCCTAGCAGTCCTTCGCTAGGTCTTCGGTTCCAAGCAATCCTTAGCCTGGTGCCTAGCAGTCCTTCGCTAGGGCTTTGTATCCTGGCATTCCTTCGCCAGGTGCCTAGCAGCCCTTCGCTAGGGCTTTGTATCCTGGCATTCCTTCGCCAGGTGCCTAGCAGCCCTTCGCTAGGACTTTGTTTCCTGGCAAACCTTCGCCAGGTGCCTAGCAGCCCTTCGCTAGGACTTTGTCTCTGCACACTTGAGTAATAATATTAGATCACAAATAACACTTAACTTTTAATCCTTTGCCAATATCAAAACAAGGTTCGATATGGTGCTTCCTGCACCAACAATCTCCCCCTTTTTGATTTATGGCAACACAATTCAAAGTTAAGTTAAAACTTTATAATAGTTAAGAACATAAGGTAAAAATGAAGTATAGCAATTTTACACAATTCAACGTTAACTTTATAATTAATAACATAAGGTAAGATTTTGAAAAAAAATCTTTTATTTCTCACACTCCCCCTAAACCCTGAATACTTGTGTTATAACATACTTAACTTTGACCTTTCCTCCCCCTTTGACATATATCAATAACAAACATGGGTGAACAAGGTAAAAATTAAAAAAATTTGCAAACCTACATTTTGTTGAACAACTTTTGCTTACAAGGCTTTGCAAAACTTAGGCAAAATTTTGAAGTCAAATTTTCAAAAAGAGTTTAACTTTGAGAATTGGGAAAATTTGTTTAAAAATAATTTGCACACTTAGACGAATTTGCCTGGAAATACTTTATGTATTTTGAAAAACAAAATTTGTAAAACTTCTAGACAAGTTTTTCACCAAAAAAACTCTACTTAGAAACATTTGCCAACATTTTCAACCAGTTTTTACTCAGATAAATTTTGTTTACTAAGAAGAATTTTACTTAAAAAAACATGCACTTAAAAATTTTTTGAAACACTTAGAAATACTTAGAAATTTTTGAAGCACTTTAAAAAAATTAAAAAAAAATTCCTTTCTCTCCCCCTTAATGTGAAATTTTTTTCCTTATGTTTTAGACCATTTCTAAGTTCAGTTTTGAAAAAGGTATTTTGAAAAACTTCTGAGTATCACAAAGGAAATTCATAATTAAAAGCAACTCGAAGTTTTCAATAAAGTTTCTTTAAAAAGGGAAAAAGTTTAAGGAAGAACTTTTTCTACTCTCCCCCTTGGTCATATATCAATAAAGAACTCTTGAAAAATATATTTTGAAAAACATTTAAAATTTGTGTATCAGAGCTCATGGGTTTTGAAAACATAAATATTTGAGTGAGAGAATAATGTTAAAAATGATAATTTTTAATTAACAGCATTTTGAAAGAATGAAGAATCATGCTCAAAAAAATTAGAATTGGAGTCAAGTGTATATTTTCATTGAGTCCATGCATGACAAAAAATATTTAATCAATAAGCTTACTTGTTTTGAATATTTTAAAAACTACAAGTACTTTAAAAGATATTGAGCTTTTTGAGAGATGCAAGTACTCTGTATCTTAAAAATATAAGTCACTTTAAAAGATATTATGCAATTTTTGTTTTTTTTGAAAATATAAGTAATTTTTTTAAAAAAAATTGGGCATTTTTGGAAAGTCTAAGAGAAGTTTTTGAAAACTATTAGACTTTGAAAAATATGAGTAATTTTTGAAAACTATTATGCATTTTGAAAACATAATATTTTACTTGACTAGGTTTCTTTTCCAGTTTGACACAATCCTAGGAAACCTTGTTAACTACAAGGACATTTCCTAAGTGTCCTGGAAATTTTTCAACCTAAGTAAATATTATAAAAGTAACTTCATAAGCCACAAGAAATTTGAAAAATAAAATAATAGTATTTTGAAAGAAAAATTATTTAAGTTTTCAAAAGGATTTTAAACTTGCAGTGCATGAAAACATATAATTTTGAAAATGTTCAATAATTCTTTTAATTTGATCTCCCCCTAAACATGACCCAGTCCTAGGAAGCTTGTTGACTACAAGCGATCTTCCTCTGAGTTTTAGGGTTTGATTTAAATTATAAGAATTATTTAATAACTTCAAAACAAATAATTACCAAATGAAATTTCAGAAATTCTTCTTTTGACTCAAACTCCCCCTAAATTTTACACATCCTAGGAGTCCTTGTAGATCATGAAGTGGACCTTCCTCTGTGTCTTTAGGGTTTATTAAAATCAAAAGAATAATTTTGAATAACCTTCTAGATATGATAACTTTTAAGGAGAAAAATTTTTAAAACCACAACTTGAAATGAAGATAATTTTTAAAGCATAAGCCCAAAAAAAATTTGAAATGATAATGGTTTTTCAAAGTAATATACCAAGGTTTTTGAGCCAATTTTTGAAAACCTTATTTTGAGATGATAATAAGTTTTAGAGCATAAGAAAAATCTGAATTTTTTGAAAAAGATTAAGAAGGCCCTATATCCGACACAGACTGACTTTTATCTGAGTTCCTTAAGGGATTTTAGTGTTGACCAGGTTTGACTATGTGGACTAGGGTTGACTATTTTGACCAAGTTAATGACTAAATCAGAACAAGCCCTAGACTCTATTTATTTTGATATTTGACATGAAATTAAAAAAAAATGTTAGGAATGAAAAAGTAGGGTACAGTACAATAAATTAAAAATTAGAGGTAAGTTTGAATAACTTTTGCAAACTTTTTTATTTAAAAGGTTAGCGAATCATGCTTTTAGGTCCTAGATGTCTCACTCAGTTCTACGTGGTCAAACATGTTAACCTTATGGGTTGTGTGAGACAAATATTTAATTTTAACAAAAAATGGTTAATTTTGAAACATTAAACCTTAGTTTAAAAGTTAAAATGAGTTTTGAGGATTTTGAAATTAATAGGAATTTTAACTTTGAATTTTAAAAATTGTTATGTTGAATTTTGAAAATAATTGATTGAAAATAATTAAGTGGAATTTGATAGTACTTAATTGAGAATAATTAAGTTGAATTTGAGTTGTACGGTTGATTGGGTTGGACTAAACTTTTAGGTCCTGAGCATCTCACCCATTTCTAAGTGACAAAACTGGATATCCTTAACTGTTTTGTGAGATGCATATTTTAATAGAAAGATTTATTTTGAAAAGGCCATGATTAATTTTGAAAAGTTAAATTAATTTTTAAACCCAATTTAAATTTATTTTGAAAAGAGATATTTGAATCTAAAATTAACTAAAAATTTGTGTTAGATTCAAATTTAACAAAGAGTAAATTGAATTTGAATTTCAAAAATTAGCTTCCAGGTCTTAGCGAGGCACAAGGCCTTCTTTGGCCGTATCCTTATTGGATCATCAACCCTTTCCTAGACAAAGCCTTTTATTGAAATTTCATCTTCAAAATTACTTTTTGGTAAATTCTGGTCTAACTAGTTTGGGTCTTGGATCGGTAGCTTCGGCTAGTTTCACCAGTCTAAAGAGACCAAGTAGTGTATACTTGACCTTATTAGAAAAGGCTTCCCTAACATACTATCATCTCACCTCCACCCAATACTATGTTGTTCAAATTTCAGTTAAGTTGGTTCAGTCCTTAAACTAACCAGTCCTAATTCTAAGCAAAAAAAAACAAAACTAAAAATAAAAAGAAACACACAATTAAAGCAAACAATTATCTAAGTAAGGTCACAATTGGAGTAATACTCCGGATTTTCGAAATCAGCAAGATTATGAATTAAATTTTCTAACTTATTGACCTTATGTTTTAGGGTTTCATTTTCTTGTTTCAATTTTTTGAAATTTGCTTTAATTAAGTTACATGAATCAATCACATTATTCAAGGTAAATAACGGATTTTCAAATACTATAAATTTACCTTTGTTGATTGTTTGTCCAGCATTCTTGGTAGCTCTTTTATCTGTGCATTCACTTTTGTAATGCCCGAACTCCTGGCACTTGAAGCATTGAATGCGACTTTTGTCCTTTTGTGCTTTTGGAACTGATTCCTTTTTCGCCGTTGGTGGTGTCGTTCGAATCTTACGAGTAGGACACTCACTTTGGTAGTGCCCTCTCTCCCTGCATGTGTAACAAATTACATGATTTTTAAAATCTGATTTTACACTTTTACCTTTTGGTTCCTTATTGGGAATCTCCCCCTTGATTCTTGCCGCCTCGGATCTAGGCTCATCTTCTGATTCTGTGTCTGAGTCGGACTCGGGTACTAGTTGAAGCTCTTTCTTTGGTGGTTCTTTAGGATTTTTCCCTGCAAAAGAATTTACACCTTCGTCGACCATTACAGTATCTGTTTGATTATTTAATTCTAATTTTGAAAAGAATTCAAAATTGGTTACCGTCTTAGTCAATTCGTCATCTGATTCTGGTTCAACTTTGGATTCGGGTTCAGACTCTGACTCGGCTGTTTGTGCTTGGACCGACAGGGCAAGATAACTTACTTGATCTTCTTCTTCATCTAAGATTTCTTGATGAAGGTTAATCAATTTTTCCCAGATTTCTCTAGCACATCTACATGGACCTACTAGCTCGAGTTGCTCTTTGGTTAGGCCACATTGTAGAATTGTAGTTGCCCTTGCATCGATCTCGATTTGGTTGAGAGTTCGTTCATCCAATTTATCCCACTTGATTGATAACTCATCTTCTACGGGAAAAGAGAATCCCGTTTGGATGATCAGCCATAGGTCTATGTGGACTTTCAGAAGGGACTCCATTTGACTTCTCCAAAAATTGAAGTTCTTGCCAGAGAATAGCAGTGGACGTGCACTGTTCCACCTTGCTTAGCCATTTAATATAAACCTTGCATACAAACAAAATAACAGAAATGTACCAAGACTTGGTCTTGGATTAGTAGTGCGGGAGCAGGGGAAAAAATATCCCAAGATAAATGTTGCACGAATTTTGAGGCAGAATAATAATAAAATAATAAAAACAATTTATGATAAATTTTTGAAAATGTTGATTTGTCAATTCTGAAAAGATATAAGAATTCAATGTTGAAAATTTTGCTCGAATTAAGGTAACACGAATTTTGAGAAAAATATTAAAATAATAAAAACAATTTTATGACAAATTTTCAAAAATTGATCGTTTTATCAATTCTAATGAATGGTGAAAAAATAAGAATTCAAAATTGAAAAAGGCGTACAATCTCGATTGGTGTTGCACCAAATTTGAAATAAAAGACGAACAAGATCGAGTGGTGTTGCACCAATCTCGATTAACAAAAAGAAAAGAAATGAAATGAAAAATTTCGTAAATCCGAAAATAAATCTCAAATTGGTGGTTGCACCAAATTTGAGCTTCCCCGCTCTGATACCACTTGTTGGATCGAGAGAAACGATAGAGGGGGGGTGAATATCGTAAAACGTTCGGATTAAAGTTAGAGCAATTACGCAGCAGAAATTTAAATCAAACACACGCAAACACCAAGTTTTTTACTTGGTTCGGAGTCGCGGTCGGCTCCTACTCCAAGGCCCACGGTCGTTGACCGTTTACTACGGGCATTCTATATGTGCGCAAAACAGTTTACAGAGAGATATTACAAAAGTAGTATAGTAAACTTAAAAACAGCTCTTCGTTACCGACGTCCGGTGTAGATGGAATTTTCGGAGCGGAGGGACGTCGTCGGCGCTTGTATCTCGAGTTGGGAGGTTTCCGGAGCAGAGCACAGGAGCAGAAGAGCGTAGGAGCGTTGGAAGAATTGTTGTGCGAAGCCTTGGGGTCGAGGGCTTATTTATAGCCCCTGGGGGCGCCCGGAACGTCGGGGGCGCCCCCCCCCCCCACGTGTCAGCTGATATGAGTTCTTCTCGGTCAGCTCTGATCCCTTCAAACTCGGGATCAGATCTTAACTGGGGCGCCCGGGTTGACCGGGTCAGGCTCTTATCCTATTGGCTTCTCGCTGGCTTGCTTCGTTAGCTTGAGCTAGGGGCGCCCGGGATGCTGGGGGTGCCCGGGAGCATGGGGGGTGCCCGGGAGCACGGGGGCGCCCCGCCCAGTAAGCTGTTGAAGCGAACACTTGCTCCATCTATTTTGTGTTCACCTTGGGGGCGCCCGGGACACTCCGGGCGCCCTACTCAGCTGCTGCCTCACTCCATTGAGGCTCTCTGAGCTGCAGACGCTCATTCCTTCAGTCCTGCATCCAGGGTTAGTCCAAAACAACACAGAGCAATTATATATTAATTTTATACAACCTTAGCTGTCTTGGTTCTGACTTTGGGCCTCCAAAATGGAGCCCTAGGTCGAACCGACGCCTACTGTTCCCTCGACGGGGAACGCGTCCTCACCTACTCCTCTCGGGAGAATGTACCTGATGCCAACCGGCTCCTCCGGTTGGACTTTTTCCTAGCGGTCCTTTGCCAGGTCTTGGATACCAAGCTATCCTTTGCCCGGTGCCTAGCAGTCCTTCGCTAGGTCTTCGGTTCCAAGCAATCCTTCGCCTGGTGCCTAGCAGTCCTTCGCTAGGGCTTTGTATCCTGGCATTCCTTCGCCAGGTGCCTAGCAGCCCTTCGCTAGGACTTTGTTTGGCAGCCCTTCCCCAGGTGCATAGCAGCCCTTCGCTAGGACTTTGTTTCTGTTAGTGATATGAGAGAAGTGTCCTAAGGCAATCGCCTTATGATTATAAATATTTATTTTAATAAATGATAATTCACTATTTGAGTATACATGATTGTGTATTTGATTGGGATCTTAAACTCATCTACTGAATGTCCGCAATACAATTCACAGCATAAGAGAATTTGTGATGGGATCACAACTAGTGATTATCTCTAAATGTGCAATTGTGAAGTATTGAAAATATCCCTAGTCGATGAATTGATAAATACAGACACTATCAATTCTGTTGAGACTAGCATGGGTTATTCTCTAATCAGCTGATTCTCACTGGCTGGTGACATTGAGATGTCCGGAGATAAACATGGATACTAGTTAAGGGAACTAGTTCATTGGAGTGACTAGCTGTAAAACTTCATATGGTAATCTATAAAGATATGTCAATGAAGTTCTTACTGCAGCTTAAGTGCGATGTTCCTTTGACTTGCGGTGTTCAAGTCATCTTGGTCATGGAGACTTATACTTTAACATCTTAAGCAAGCATCTCCTAGGAGGTGTGGACCCAGGGTGATTGGGTATAAGCCGAAGTGCCCGAAGATGTTTGAGCAGCCTACAAAGGATTCACCACTCCTTGCGAGGAGATGTATACCCAGGCCTATCGTCGAATTGTTACTCAAAGCCTCTGGCCAGAGCATGTCATGTTTAGAGTGTGAGTCTCTTAAATACATGAGAGTAATTAGAAATCCAAAGGACGAGAAAGACACTACTTGGGCTAGGTGTGACGTAGTCAGCCTAGTGGGGACTGACACAAACAGACCATGTCCTGAACCAAGTGGGTATAAGATGGTGAAGGGAATGAGGCACGATTCATTAGAGCTGCTGAAGGGTTTCAGAATTACTTCTGAGGTCAAACCGTTGATCTTTCGATTAATTGGGGGTCATGATGTACTACTAGGTGCCACTCATGACCGTTCTATAATTGGTTGATATAGACGGCCAACATAAATCGAAAGCCTATTTAGTCACACGCACTACGAGTAATCCGAGGGATTTAAAACGAGTTGAAAATTGGATTTTCCGATCAAGAGAAATAAGTCGAATCTGAGTTAATCAGAGGCGCAATGGAAGCTTAAAATGGCTAAGACTTTTGAAGGCTTATTGGGCGAATTAAATGAGTTTAATTCGCGATGGGTACGGCTCGGTTTGGCCGGCCAAAGAGGGTGCCAACCCTCTTTGGTTTGGCCGGCCAAAAGAATGGGGAAAAAACTAATTTATTTGGTTTAATTAATAAAATAAATCTAGCGCGATTTGTTTTATAAATTATGGATAAACAAATTGTATAAAGAAATTTATTCTTTTTTATGGAAATTAAAATAATCCATGAATTGGTTTATTTTAATTTTATGAAATTAATTATGAATTGATTTTTACATAATAAGAAAATTTATAAATTTCTTGTAAAATTTTATTTCATAATAAAAAGGGGAGATATGGTTGTTTTTATTATAAATTAAGTTATAATAAAAACTTGGCATAACGGAATAATTCATAGAAAATTTATAAGATAAATTTCTTATGAAAACTAATTCCGTTAAAAGGAGACTTGGCGATAAAGAGACTACTATATAAAGGCACCAAGACAAGGCTTGGAAATTAATCCAAGAAATCAAGGATTCTTGCCTAGCCTCTCTTTCTCCTTCTCTCCTCTCCTCTCTCTCTATGCGGTATCGACTGCAGTTGTCCCCATGAGAAAGATGGTTGCTCACAGCAACCTTCATGTACTCGGTGGAGCAAGCAATTTTTTCATTGGAGAAAATTGTCAGCGTTGGCTGCATCTTCTCCAAGCAAGGTGCGCGTGAGCAAGAAGGCTGCTCATCCTCTGTGGAGAATTACGCATGCCAAAGCAAATTAATCCGCACGCATGCAAGAAAGAAATTGATTTCAGCAAATTAATTCCGCATGCAAGAAATTGCTTTGCAAGCAAATTAATTGCTGTTCACGCCGCTGCAAGAAATTGCTATCCAATCAATTAATTTGCCCAAGCAAATTAATCCGCATGCAAGAAATTGCTTTGCAAGCAAATTAGTTTGTTGTTCACGCCGCACAAGCCAAGTTGCTCACGGCTCTCTCCCTCTCCATATTTCTCTCTTGATTTTCTTGTCGTATTCTCGGAGAATCTAGTAGTTCTCGAGAACACGGAACTCGTGGCTTTGTGAAGTCATCCCGAAGATACTCGGTGTGGACGCGAATAGAGGCGGAGCTTCCAAGGGACGCTACGGTTGGATCTCGTCCCTTTCTTCGAGTTACGCGAGGTATTAAGTAAATTAGTTTACTTTCTGCAAAATTTTAAATGTATGATCATGTCTCTACAACATAAGGTTGAATGCTAGATACGTGGTTAAAATAATTTGAGAAATTATTTATGTTAAACCTTCCGCTGTACGTAATTAAATTTTAAAATTACGAACCCGTATCCATGTTAACATGCACCCAGTCCCAACAGTGGTATCAGAGCCGGTTAGTGTTCGACATAATCATATAATTGTTTTACGGAAAACTTTGTCATGATCTCAATTTTAGAAAAATTTTCAATTATGGAAACTTTCCAATTATAGTAAATTTTGGATTTAGGAATTTCAAAGTTTGGAAATCCTCATGAAATTTCGCAAACGTTTGAAATTTCCTAGTTTCTGAAATTCTATAATAATTGTGAAAACTTCCCATCTTTGGAAACTTTCCAATCTTGGAATTTTCTATTTTAGAAATTTTCCAACTTTGGAAATATGTAAGTTTTCTTTGTACCAGAAACTTACAATTATTCTGAAAACCTATTATGAAATCTCGCAATTTTGGGCACTTTCCTTCAAGAAAGTCTAGACAAATTTATGGACAATTAATTGACAATTTAATTTGAATTGGTATTTAAATTGACAACAAAATTCTTTATTTTGGATTGAGCCTCGGGGAGCCGTCCAATTTAAAGTTAGTTGTTGTAATTTAATTTCCCAATTTTAAATGAAATTGTCATGTTTAATTTGGTTGCGCTTCCGAAGCGGACCAAATTGGATTTACGACAAATTACTTTTCTTTGGGTATCTGAGCCTCGGGGAGCCATCCTTAGAAAACGATTTGTTGTAATTAAATAAATCCATAAATAAAATATATTTTAAGAGGTGATGCTCTTACATATTGTTGTCTCCAAAATTAATTAGGAAAATGGTTTCCTATAGAGTTTCTTAAATGAGATTTTCATGAAAATAATATGTGGTTGAATTAAGGGAATTGTCTCTTAATTTAATAAGTTTTGATTTAGAGAAATCAAAGTCTTGAACATATTATTTCCGAAATTGATTATGACAATTTAGGAAATTGTTTCCCAAAACAATTTCTTTAATAAAGTATGAAATTAAAATTAGGAAATCCGGTACCTAATTCAATTAATGAGACTTGATAACTTGAGTCACATACATACTTTATTAAGGATATCGTTAGTCATGACATAATTATATGTCATGAATGTGCATTAAAAGGAAAAGATGAGACCCAAAACCCCTTACAAAATATTAAGGCCAACACCTTCCATTAATATGGTTAGAACCGGAGTTTTGTTTCTCGTTTGGGTTGATGGACACATCCATGCCCAGCTTGAACCTCGACATGATCAAACCATGGAATTAGTTTATGACTAATATAGTTGGAGTCAGAGGTCAATCCTTAGTTTTGGTTGTTGGACACATCCAAGCCTGACTAAACGGTTGAATGAGCTCCAGCCATATTAAAACTATTTCTTGATTAATGGGTCAGCCTTAAGCTTGGAGCATCGATTTGTTGTGCCACAGCCAAGGTCGATGCAAAGAGAGGTGCAGTTGGGTGCTATGTACTTTGTTGCATACTTGTTAATGAGTTAACAACCCAATGATTTATGCAAACATTCAATTAGTTGATAGCATAAAGTGATAATTACATATATGTGATATGTAATCGGTATAATTACCTACCTTCATAGCTGAGAAAAACTTGATGGCCACAGCCATGGTTGATCTTATCTATGGTTGGATATCAACCTATTTGGAGATGTTCCTACGATCTCCCGAATTGATAAAAAGGGTTATTCAATTTGAAAAATAAATAGGATTTTTATTAATGTATAATAATACATTCTTTAATCATTCTTCTCACATAAACTCAATTTGTATTTCTAGGATAATCACTCGATCATGTCTTCTCTGAATTTGCGTTCCATTTTGGACACCAATAAGATAACTAAGACCAAAAAGACTGAAAAGACACCAAAAGGCACTTGCCATCACTGTGGCAAGGAGGGACACTGGCGAAGAAACTGCAAGGTTTATCTTGAGTCCTTGAAGAAGAAGGCATCCGATGCCCCATCCTCTTCAGGCATCTTCGTTATTGAATGTCACTCTATTTCCTCAAATACCTGGGTACTTAATACTGGGTGTAACTCACATATATGTAATGACATACAGGGGCTAAGGAATAGAAGAAGACTCGTCAAAGGAGAAGCAAATTTGCGAGTTGGAAACGGAGCAAAGATTGCTGCTGTTGCCATCGGAACATATTTGCTAAAGCTCCCTACAGGACGTGTCTTAGAATTGGATAATTGTTATTTCGTTCCTTCGTTAATAAAGAACATTGTATCTATTTCATGTTTAAATGAAAAGGGTTATCATTAAACTTTTAGTAACAATTGTTGTTACATAACTTTAAATGGCGTTCTTTATGGGAATGGAACTTTGTGCAATGGTATCTACACGTTAGATTTATCCAGTGACATTTTCAATATCGAAGTTAGCAACAAACGTGCTCGAATAGATAATCGAATAGACTCCTACACTTGGCATTGTCGTCTTGGCCATGTAAGTAAGAAACGCATGACCAAATTACACCGATGTGGAATTTTGGAATCATTTGAACCCGGTTCATTTGATACATGCGAATCGTGCTTAAAAGGCAAGATGACCAAATTACCCTTTTCCGGAAAAGGTAATCCAGTGGGAGAATTGCTTGGTCTAATACATACTGATGTATGTGGACCAATGTCAACTCTTGCACAAGGAGGCTATAGCTACTTCATCACCTCTATCGATGATCACTCACGATTCGGGTATGTGTTCTTGATGAAACACAAATCTGAAGCTTTTGAGAAATTCAAAGAGTTCAGACATGAAGTAGAGAAACAGCTTGGCAAAAGTATTAAAATACTTCGATCCGATCGGGGTGGTGAATACTTAAGTCAAGAGTTTCAAGATTATCTTAGGGACAATGGGATATTGTCCCAATGGACTCCGCCGTATATACCACAGCATAATGGTGTATCTGAGAGGCGCAACCGAACCTTGATGGACATGGTTAGGTCGATGATGAATCATGCAACTCTTCCAAAATCCTTTTGGGGGTATGCACTTAAGACAGCTGTTTACTTGCTAAGCAGAGTCCCGACCAAGGTAGTCTCTACTACTCCATATGAGACATGGAATAGTAAGAAACCCCACTTAACTCACCTTAAGATATGGGGTTGTCCTGCTTATGTGAAGCGGACTGTATCAGACAAATTGGATGCTAAGTCTGATAAATGTCTATTTATTGGATACCCTAAGGAAACGAAGGGTTACCAATTCTATCATCCCTTGGAACAAAAGGTGTTTGTTTCAAGGCATGCTGTATTTCTAGAAAAAGAATTTCTTTTACAAGAAAACAGTGGGAGTGACATTGAACTTGATGAAGTTCAAGAAACTCCAATAGACATCACAGAGACACCTAGTCTAGACCCACAACAAATACCTCATAATGATGAGCTATCAGTTGAACCTAAAACAACACCACCTCTTCGTAGGTCTGATAGGACACGCAATATTCCAGAGAGATACGGATTTCTCATAAGTGAATCGAACGACGTGTTACTCATAAGCGATGACGAACCTATCAGTTATGAAGATGTTCTGAAATGTTCAGAAAGGGACAAATGGCTCGAAGCCATGAAGTCGGAAATGGATTCCATGTATGAAAATCAAGTATGGGACTTGGTTAACCCACCTGAAGGTATTAAGCCCATAGGGTGCAAGTGGGTTTTCAAGAAGAAAACTGACATGAAAGGTAATTATGCTTAAATCCATTCGGATACTCCTAGCCATAGCAACTCATTATGATTATGAGATATGGCAAATGGATGTGAAAACAGCTTTCCTTAATGGAAACCTGCTTGAGGGTGTGTACATGATACAACCTGAAGGTTTCACATCGGTTAATAAAACCAAAGTATGCAAGCTTCGACGATCCATATATGGACTGAAGCAAGCATCCAGGAGCTGGAACATCCGTTTTGATGAGACAATCAAAGAGTTTGATTTCTCACAAAATCCTGACGAACCTTGTGTGTACAAGAAGGTTAGTGGGAGTGCAGTCGTATTCCTAGTATTATATGTCGATGACATATTACTTATAGGAAACGATATATCAGTCTTACAGACAGTTAAAATTTGGTTGTCCAAAACTTTCTCCATGAAAGACCTGGGAGAAGCAACCTATATCCTTGGGATTAGAATCTATAGAGATAGATCAAAACGGTTGCTTGGTCTTTCGCAGTCTACATATATAGACCGAGTGCTAAAAAGGTTTAGCATGTCAAAATCCAAGAAAGGTTACCTTCCCATCAGGCATGGGATCAACCTTTCAAAGTCTATGTATCCGCGCACAGAAGACGAGAGGATTTGCATGAATAAGATTCCCTATGCATCCGCGATAGGATCTATCATGTATGCTATGTACAAGGCCCGATGTATCGTATGCTTTGAGCGTCACAAGCAGATACCAGTCGGATCCAGGAATGGATCATTGGGCGGCTGTCAAGACAATCCTTAAGTACTTAAGAAGAACTAAGGATGTGTTCCTAATATATAGAGAAGGAGATATGGTAATACGTGGGTATACAGATGCCAGTTTCCAGACAGATAAGGATGACTCCAAATCGCAGTCTGGATACGTATTTACTTTGAATGGAGGCGTAGTAAGTTGGAAAAGTTCCAAACAAGACACCGTAGCGGATTCAACCACGGAAGCGGAATATATCGCAGCTTCGGAAGCAGCAAAGGAAGCAGTCTGGATCAAGAAGTTCGTCTCCGAACTTGGCATGGTTCCAACCATTGATGAAGCAGTGCCGGTTTACTGCGACAACAATGGAGCTATTGCATAAGCAAAGGAACCAAGGTCTCATCAGCGATCCAAACACGTGCTTCGCCGCTATCATCTGATCAGAGAGATTATAAGTAGGAATGACATACAAATTGAGAAAATTCACACTGAAAGGAATTTAGCGGATCCTTTAACTAAGGCCTTACCTCAAAACAAGTTTGAGGGTCATGTTAGAGCCTGTGGTATTGGATACCGTAGCGATTGGCATTAGGCCAAGTGGGAGTTTGTTAGTGATATGAGAGAAGTGTCCTAAGGCAATCGCCTTATGATTGTAAATATTTATTTTAATAAATGATAATTCACTATTTGAGTATACATGATTGTGTATTTGATTGGGATATTAAACTCATCTACTGAATGTCCGCAATACAATTCACAGCATAAGAGAATTTGTGATGGGATCACAACTAGTGATTATCTCTAAATGTGCAATTATGAAGTATTGAAAATATCCCTAGTCGATGAATTGATAAATACAGACACTATCAATTCTGTTCAGACTAGCATGGGTTATTCTCTAATCAGCTGATTCTCACTGGCTGGTGACATTGAGATGTCCGGAGATAAACATGGATGCTAGTTAAGGGAACTAGTTCATTGGAGTGACTAGCTGTAAAACTTCATATGGTAATCTATAAAGATATGTCAATGAAGTTCTTACTGCAGCTTAAGTGCGATGTTCCTTTGACTTGCGGTGTTCAAGTCATCTTGGTCATGGAGACTTATACTTTAACATCTTAAGCAAGCATCTCCTAGGAGGTGTGGACCCAGGGTGATTGGGTATAAGCCGAAGTGCCCGAAGATGTTTGAGCAGCCTACAAAGGATTCACCACTCCTTGCGAGGAGATGTATACCCAGGCCTATCGTCGGATTGTTACTCAAAGCCTCTGGCCAGAGCATGTCATGTTTAGAGTGTGAGTCTCTTAAATACATGAGAGTAATTAGAAATCCAAAGGACGAGAAAGACACTACTTGGGCTAGGTGTGACGTAGTCAGCCTAGTGGGGACTGACACAAACAGACCATGTCCTGAACCAAGTGGGTATAAGATGGTGAAGGGAATGAGACACGATTCATTACTGCTGAAGGGTTTCAGAATTACTTCTGAGGTCAAACCGTTGATCTTTCGATTAATTGGGGGTCATGATGTACTACTAGGTGCCACTCATGACCGTTCTATAATTGGTTGATTATAGACGGCCAACATAAATCGAAAGCCTATTTAGTCACACGCACTACGAGTAATCCGAGGGATTTAAAACGAGTTAAAAATTGGATTTTCCGATCAAGAGAAATAAGTCGAATCTGAGTTAATCAGAGGCGCAATGGAAGCTTAAAATGGCTAAGTCTTTTGAAGGCTTATTGGGCGAATTAAATGAGTTTAATTCGCGATGGGTGCGGCTCGGTTTGGCCGGCCAAAGAGGGTGCCAACCCTCTTTGGTTTGGCCGGCCAAAAGAATGGGGAAAAAACCAATTTATTTGGTTTAATTAATAAAATAAATCTAAGGCGATTTGTTTTATAAATTATGGATAAATAAATTTGTATAAAGAAATTTATAGAAATTTATTCTTTTTTATGGAAATTAAAATAATCCATGAATTGGTTTATTTTAATTTTATGAAATTAATTATGAATTGATTTTTCCATAATAAGAAAATTTATAAATTTCTTGTAAAATTTTATTCCATAATAAAAAGGGGAGATATGGTTGTTTTTATTATAAATTAAGTTATAATAAAAACTTGGCATAACGGAATAATTCATAGAAAATTTATAAGATAAATTTCTTATGAAAACTAATTCCGTTAAAAGGAGACTTGGCGATAAAGAGGCTACTATATAAAGGCACCAAGACAAGGCTTGGAAATTAATCCAAGAGTTCAAGGATTCTTACCTAGCCTCTCTTTCTCCTTCTCTCCTCTCCTCTCTCTCTATGCGGTATCGACTGCAGTTGTCCCCATGAGAAAGATGGTTGCTCACAGCAACCTTCATGTACTCGGTGGAGCAAGCAATTTTCTCATTGGAGAAAATTGTCGGCGTTGGCTGCATCTTCTCCAAGCAAGGTGCGCGTGAGCAAGAAGGCTGCTCATCCTCTGTGGAGAATTACGCATGCCAAAGCAAATTAATCCGCACGCATGCAAGAAAGAAATTGCTTTCTAACCAGCAAATTAATTGCGCATGCAAGAAATTGCTTTGCTAGCAAATTAATTGCTGTTCACGCCGCTGCAAGAAATTGCTATCCAATCAATTAATTTGCCCAAGCAAATTAATCCGCATGCAAGAAATTGCTTTGCAAGCAAATTAGTTTGCTGTTCACGCCGCACAAGCCAAGTTGCTCACGGCTCTCTCCCTCTCCATATTTCTCTCTTAATTTTCTTGTCGTGTTCTCGGAGAATCTAGTAGTTCTCGAAAACACGGAACTCATAGCTTTGTGAAGTCATCCCGAAGATATTCGGTGTGGACGCAAATAGAGGCGGAGCTTCCAAGGGACGCTACGGTTGGATCTCGTCCCTTTCTTCGAGTTACGCGAGGTATTAAGTAAATTAGTTTACTTTCTGCAAAATTTTAAATGTATGATCATGTCTCTACAACATAAGGTTGCATGCTAGATACGTGGTTAAAATAATTTGAGAAATTATTTATGTTAAACCTTCCGCTGTACGTAATTAAATTTTAAAATTACGAACCCGTATCCATGTCAACATGCACCCGGTCCCAACACGTACTTCCTTCAAGGGAGTCTCTTTCTGTCTCCTTCGGGTCAAGGGAGTCTCTTTCTGTCTCCTTCGGGCTCTCTTCGCTGGTATCCGTGACCTAATACTAGATTAAGGGATATGTAGCTCTGGTACTTGTGAGACTGGACTTTCAAACTGTGTCGCTGGTACTTGTGAGACTGGACTTTCAAACTCAGGTAAGATTCAAACCGATGGATGTCTTTACTAACACTAAGCTATGGCTATTCTTTTCAATTGGAAGAGGTTTCTGCTTTGATTATAAAAGTGAAAGGGCCCGAAGGGGCTTAAAATGAGTTCAAAAATACTTTAAACGAAATTATGCTAAAGCGGATGATCAGGGTTTTCCTTATTCCAGGGAAGCTTTCATAGTAAAGGATGCATGCAACAAATGAAACTCTCCTTCTTTTTCGAGTGACGCGCTCGTTTTAATCATTCAAAGTGTCTCCGAGGAGGTCGGGTCAGACTATGGGTATAAGCCAAAGAACTACGGATATAAGCCAAAGAAAGGAGTTTGTTTGGGGCACCAGCTCTTCTCAGAACCCAGGGGATAGACTCTTTGCTTTCTCTTGATCTCCCTCGAGGGGACCCTTCTTAATTGATTGCCAAATCATAATCGAATTGCCATGCAATCGAATTGCCATGCTCTAATTAAGGAGCGACCAATGAAAATAGAAGGAGCGACCAATGAAAATAGATTTACAAGTTATAGGGCGAAGCACTCTGATCCTGGGCTTTTGAACATCAAGCTTGTGCACAGGCCTCTTTCTTCCTTCTTGCTTCACACCTGCTATTGACCCCAATTCACTTAAGAAAGCAGCCAAGCAATGGCCTTCTCTTATTTCTAAGGGAAGGGGTGCAGCTATGCCGTGTTCTCGGTGTATGCGCAAAGTGAATTCTTCTATACCGTCCATAGTTGGCGGGCAATTCGTCGTTCATGCATTTTTTTGACCGTTGTCGCTGGAGATTGGATTTTGGAGGTCGCTGGTTGATCTGATCGGACCCCGGACACGCGAGAGCCCAGCCCGGGAGGGAATGCATGGTTTTTCCCATGAAGCGCCAGGGAACTACGCATTCCGATTGTAAAGGTACATTTTATAACGGATTTCCAACTGGAAAATCCAAGCTCTGCCTTTAGCTTTCCCCATCTACTATCAATTATTCACCTATTTTTCAGTATAAATCGAAATCGAGCGTAACTCCGCTCATCCTGGGATTTTAAGCGAAAGAAAGATTTTCCGGCAAAACACTTTTTGAGTTTTAGTGTTTACCAACGTCGTCAACCCGTAACCGGGGACTAGAAGTCTGCCTCCCAAGACTACTCAATCCCTGCTCTATGCCCTGCTGCTAACCTGATCGAGACAATGCCGACCTTATCGAGACAATGCCCTGCTGCTGACCTTATCGAGACAATGCCGACCTTATCGAGACAATGGGAGCAGGCTGGACACTCAAAGAATTCGATACAGCAGGGGGAATGAAGGTTCCCCGATTGTGTAATAGTATATGCTGACATTACAGGTGAAACTGGCTTGCAGGGTATGCCTTCTTTCTATGAGAAGAAGGGATTTATCTACCGTAAAGATAGGAACTAATACGCCCTACCGTAAAGATAGGAGCTGATACGCCCTTCATTGCTAATAGTGCAAAAAATTCGCCAAGGAGCGGGGGAAGAAAGGCATCTTCTTATTCAATAATACACTAGCTGACCCAGCCTATCCATTCTAGCTGACCCAGCCTATCCATTTTTCAATAATACACTAGCTAACCCAGCCTATCCATCTTAGTTGGAAAGTCGCATCCCGTGCTTGGGTACGTAAAGTAGGCGCACTTTTTGAATAGATATTCCATTTTTGTTCGTGGATTAAGGCAGTTCCTTTCCGTTAATTCAATATCTATCTGTCCTGCGAAATCAACAGTAAAGTCATTTGGCAGTTGCTTTAGCAGCTCCGGTAAAGGCGAAAAGAGCTTCGGTTTGTAAGCAAGAAAGAGAGCAGCGGATTCTGGGCATGAATGTGGAGCAGATTCTCGAACAAGAGCAGGGGATATCTTACTAGACCTTACTCACCAGGGAATTGCTCTAAAGGCTTAGTCTAGAAAGAAAGGGCAATTGCTATAAGTAAGGGAAGAGTCAATGGTACACCGAGGAGTTCAATAGCTACGCAATTGAAGCTATTTCACTAGGCAACAGTCGAATATCGTCATGGCATTACATACCGTGGTTGTTCATGGCAATGAAAAACGTAGATCGATTTTCCGATCGTACTGACTTAGCTATCACTTCAGCTACGTAAGAGTCGACTAAGCAAGAGTCATTCATGGCATTCTTCACATAGCACTAGTCGTTCATGGCAATTCTTCACTACGATCGATCTTTCCATTCACTCCTTCCCCTCGGCATTCTTCACGTAGTTAGATCTACCCCTCAGCTACGCAATTGAAGCTACGCCTCAGACACTATCCGATCGTAGTACTATAACCGATCGACTATCCGATCGGAAGATTTCATTCCAAGAGTGAATGGTACCATGAACGGCGTAGGTATGCAATGCCATGAAGATAGTGTCGTAGGCTAAGACGGTACGAGCGATGTGGCGACGTGGTAGAGTTCATGGCTATCCGAACATGAATGGACTCTAACCATGAACTATAGTTGCTCAGGACTCTTGCTGAGGGTGGATAGGATCGACTCTTTCTGTCACCTCACGTTTTTCTTTTCTTTCTTTCTCATTCGTGAATTCGTGAACTCCTCTGCTACTATAGTATAGAGGGTGAGAGTCGATTGTTTGTTTCTTTCTCATTCAAGCGTTCGCTCATTCGTGAACTCCTTTCTTTATACTCCTTCATTCACGACTGGTGCAGGAGTTATCAACGGGATCGACCTCAACTTCTTCTTTTACTCAGTCAAAATCCAATCACTGTGTCTGATTCAATCAAGTAGTATTGAAAGATCTCAGTGTGGGCACCCCCTTCTGCTCCTTTCCTTCGGAGAGTCGTTTAGCTAGCTAGGAGCTCATTGGGCAGGCAAGACTAGCTTTTTCCTGGTGATATCTGCCGCTCCTATCCTCACTAATCCCGGGGAAGCAAGAAGAATCAGAGTGAACCAGAACCAAACTCCTAAGTGAGAGCATCCCGATGCCTTGTCTACTTTCTCCCCCGAGTGAGCGTCCCCTTCCTTCCCCGAGTGAACGTCCCCTTCCTTACCCCGAGTGAGCGTCCCCTTCCTTACCCGCGTCCCCTTCCTTCTCTCTTAACTTGAGAAGAGTGTACCAAAGGAGATCGGATAAAAAGCACAATGCTCGTCCAAGGGCAAGAAAGAGCTTGACCCGGCTTTCCCACCTCTATCTAATTGGATTCTTTCTCTATTCAACTCAAACAAATGATTAGTTTTTCCAACAACCTGCATAATGCAGGCTCTAAGCGGTAGGGTGGAAATCTCAATCAAATCTAATTGATGCGCGTCCGAATATGGACTTTGCTTTCTTTATGTACATACCTGCCTTTGCTTTCTTTATGTATGTACCTGCGCCTTGCTTTCTTTATGTACCTACCTTTGCTTTCTTTATGTACCTGCGCCTTGCGTTGCGCAACTCTCCTGCACTCTCCCTCTTTGGGCTCACTTGATTGTTATATTAAAGACGTAGCGTATGGTCTGAGATGGAAACATAGAGTATGGTCTGAGATGGAAGCGCCTTCCCGGCTCACGTCATAATAAGCCATGCACTTGTCTGATATGAAGAGGTAGACATGCACACCGAGATGATTGAATGACACCTGCCTTCTCGCTACCTCTTCCTCATTTCATTGTTGGATGATCTGATAGGTATGGCATAATTTCAATTATCTATACACTAGATATGACGAAGGGATCTGACTCTCTTTCTCTTTGATCTATCTTTTTGGTTCGGGATTGCTCAGTTGGTAGTACCGGTTGGTTCTCGTTCTCTCTCCCTCTTCCGACACGGTAAGTTCAACTTTGATCGAACGTTAGCAGCTGTTCATGTTCTTAGAGCGGCCTTTATCGTCCCTCTTCTTGATCCACTCCTTATCGTCCCTCTTCTTGATCCAATGGAAGTTTCAGATTCCATTTGCATAACACATGCGACTATGGTATGTATAGTTCGCTTATCATTCTCGTTCTCTCGTTCGGGCAATGGTAGTGTTAGCTAGAAAAAAGACAAGGTGGCGGAATCAAAGGCTGAGATAAAGGTAGGCTCCAGGCGGAACACCTAGAGAGCATGGCACAATGGTTCGAGTCTGAGGGGGGTCCGGATTCACTCTTTCCCCTCGGGCAGAGATGCTCTCTTCTTTTCAGGGTTGGATTTGCTCTACCTAGCTACACTCTCTTCAGGGACGACCCGCGCGAGCGGCTCATCTTTGATAAGTGGCCATTCAGAAGGTGTGTGTGTAGCTAAGAGCATCGGGAACGTGTTCATGAGCTCGGGCGTGATAGCCCGATCTTCTAGTGTCGTGTGTCATGAACGATCTGATAGCCCGATCTTCTAGTGTCGTGTGTCATGAACGATCTGATAGGTCGATTTAGCACTGTAGCGGGTCGATGCCCCTCATTCTGATTCTCTCGTTCAGGATACTCTCTTCGCAGCCTCATATAATTGGAATTTCTCATCGTTTCGGTCTCGTCAATATGATCTATGGCGGCAAAGAAATGTTTCGTCAATTATACAAGCGTATTTCCCCCTTGAACTCTATCATTTTCATTCTCGGTAGGTATAGAACCAGCTCGGTAGGGATAGAACCAGCTCGGTAGGGTAGGTTCGGTAGGGTAGGTATAGAACCAGCTCGGTAGGTATGAGAACCAGGTTCCACCCTATAAGTTTCAAGTGATTTGTAGTTCATTCCTCTTTGTTCAAAGCTCCCTTTGGTCTCTTTGTCAGACATTCTTGTAAGAGTCTTGTGAAGCCATCTTCCTTGTGAAGCCATCTTCGGATTGTTGTAAGAGCACTTCGTCTTTCTTTCATCTTTCTCTGTTTTCGAGTACTCTTTTAAAAGAGTGTTTTCCTTTCATACAGAATCCACTTCGAATTCCTTTTCTAGCATAAGTTTCGAAGAGTATAGTTCTCTTTGGAATCGTTTGCAAAGTAATATCGAATCAATCAAATTAAGAAATCCCTATCCTGAATCTTTTTCAGTTTCAACCAATTTTAAGGAACCCTACCCTCGAGCCAATCAGGAACCCTACCCTCGAGCCAGTATATGATCAAATTTGGAATTCAATGAGCAAGAATGCCGAGAATTAGAATGATAATAATATAAAACGTGCAACCATTTGTTTCTATTTCAAACCCCAGGATTCTATTACGGACTTAGCGCTTCCCAAAGGACTTAGCGTTTCCCATTAATGAAGGATCGAACTTAGCGCTTCCCATAGCGCTTCCCATTAATAAAGGATCGAACTTAGCGCTTCCCATTAATGAAGGATCGAACGAGATTTTGACAGAGATTCTGGATGTTATGTCTCATAGAATAGGCAGTGACACACAACCCGAAATTCCATCCCTTCGTCGTGTACCCCAATTTCCTCTCTCGTCTAAGTCCAAAATGTCGACCATTCATTGTAGCCGACATCGAAACATTGCTCGTGAATGACGTTTCATTGTAGCCGATATCGAAACATTGCTCGTGAATGACGTTCACGTTCCTTACACAGCAAGTTACTTGTAGGTTCATCCAGGTGACGATCTTTCTTCTCTCCCATCCTCTTCAATCAACACTTTTTTTATTAGTGAAGACCACATCTTCTTTCCTAAGATAGAGATTGAGGATAGGAGTCGTCAGATGTTATTTTCATTTCAGATGTTATTTTCATTTCTCTCTCATTTGGAAGTAGCAGTTAAGGCCAATCCCAGTCTTCGAACAGTGTACTTTCACAACTTAGCGAGGTTCGATCTTTCTTGCTGAAGCATCTAATATCACAAAAGCTACAAGTTCAAACCACTTTTACGAAATCATCTGCTTAACGAGATCAAAGTGCTTTCTGGCAATGGCAAGAAGATGCTCCTCCCTTTCCGCGCCGCGATTCGTTAACATTGCTCCCTCACTCTTTAGCGAACCCTTTCCGCGATTCGTTAACATTGCTCCCTCACTCTTTAGCGAAATTAGCCGACACGTTCTGTGCTTCAAAGCGGCTCTAATTAGCCGCTACGTTCTGTGCTTCAAAGCGGCTCTAAAGGCACTATCGACCATGCCAATGTTCAACTTTCCAATCTTCTGTCTCTTCGCGAAGACTATATTCGATATCTTCGACAAGATATCCTTCTGTTGGGTGGCGTTATGTTGAAGGCTCAAGAGCTTTTCTATTCCAGAATCTGGATATCGAAGACATAATGACATTGTCGTCTCTTGCGATTAAGATCTTTCGTTCCTACTTTTAGGATGAATTGAGATTTCGTATCCATTGCGATCTCCTATCCATTGCTCCTATCCATTGCGATCTCCTATCCATTGCAATTTCCTATCTTTCCTATCCGCTCAAAATTAGGATTCTGTTATAAGGCATGGGTACTATGGGGGAAGGCGTGGGTACTATGGGGGTCATGTTGATGTATACATGCCATCAGGTGAAAACCTATTCGACTACGACGTGAATTCCTTATATCCTCACTTACCTATTCGACTACGACGTGAATTCCTTATATCCTCACTTATGAGTGAATTTCCTATGCCCAGTGGTATTCCTGTCTGGATGAAGAACCTGGAAGGGGTTGACCTGTCTGGATGAAGAACCTGGAAGAGGTTGACGTTGTTTGGCTTTATTGAGGCCTATGTTGTCTGTCCAAAACATATAATCCGTCCATTCATCCCTTATAGGGATGCAAATTCGACATTACTCTTTCCAAGAGGTCATTTTCTTGGCACTTGGCATTATAGTGAGGAGTGAAAGTATGCTGGGTATCGTATGTCGGGGTATCGTATATTACCTCTTCGGGGGTATCGTATATTACCTCTTCGGGAAAACGGACTTGGGGGACCGTGTTAAGGGGTGCTCGGGCTCGACCTACCCGATCCCGCCCGAGGTCGGTCGGTTAGTGCTTCGGGAGGATTCCTGGTTCGGGAACTCCCCGGATGAGGCCTTCGTCGGCCCTTCTATTAGGTCTTCGTGGCGCCAGACTGGCTGGCTGAGCTGGCCGAGCTACCTGTAAGCAAGGCCAGTATCAATATGGAACTCAATTAATCCAATGTTAAGTTATCTAGCTAGGGTAGAAAAGGCAAATATATAACACAAATAAAATCCAATGTTCAGTTACCTCAATTAATCGACTTGACACATTTAGCACAACTTGCATACCAAGTTAGATGCTGAGTTTGCCCCAGCGGACTTTAATTGTCTTTCAAGCACCTTCCAGTTTGATCCGTAACTCTAACGAATTTATAAATATTTTTCTTCCAAATGAGATGTGTAATCATAGAATATTGAACTTCTGGACCGTCCGTCATGATCACTTCTCGATTTACCCTGACGACCGGTGAAAATGTTCAGTAGAGTCAAGCCGATCACATTAAATTTGATATTATCCAACCTGATTAATCATTTTAGATGTCGAGCTTGACTGACAAACCCTTCCACACTTCATCATTTCAATAGTATAGGGATATAGAAATTTTAGAACTCGTCCTAATTTTTGTTTAGTGTGTAATTAGAACTGTTTAGCTTCCATTGTCCAAGGATTGGTAACCATGATTCTCCATAGCAGTTGGAATACGTAAAATGTTTTGGGTATCACGAATCATTTCTGAACTTTTCTAGAACGAGCTAGACACAATCGGGTTCGATAACTAAAAATTTAACAAATTTCACGAAGCTAACGATGCACAATTTGTATCGACAACCCTACATATTATTGCACCTAAATACCAAGTTAGCTCCTCTCATTTTCAGAATATCTATCAGTAGCCTAAGAAGTTGACAGACAATGAACATCTTTCAGTTAGCCTAAGAAGTTGACAGACAATTTAGGTAAGCTTTACCCTATTCTAGACAAAACAAATTTAGTGAAAATCCATTAGTAATACTCCACTTGCCATAGTATCATTTAAACATCGACAACATCTATTAACACAATCTCAATAGTTTCATTTTCCAATTAATTGGTAAATTAAAACATCGCAAAGCAACAAGGCACCCAAGATCAATTTAATCTTCAATATATGTGGGTCAACAGCCAACCTACTTAAACGACAATCTACACATCGTAGCTTCACTATTATCGACTAGACTTCCAGCCTTCACCTAATTTCAGTATCATGACAGCAATCAAGCCACAAGCCACTTGTAGCTACAAGGTCTCCCCAAATGCAAGTCCATGCAACAACTAGATCTGGATGCGAAATAACCAGGATAAGCAGACTATCAATAGACCACAAAATTTTCTAATCCACACAATAACTTCATATTGCCACATTGAAAGTCATTTTCAACATTACAGTGTATATTAGATAGTGATAACCTACCAAACAACACCCAGTCATCGCACATCCATCTAAATATTAAACAATTTAGAAGTCCAACATTTTCCCATACAAAAATATTTGGTAGAGGCACGTTTAACTCAACATACAAGCAAATTACCTCTATATGCAATCTGGTCATTCACAGGCAACAACATACAGATAAATTATGAGACTAAATATAGACAGGCTCGCCAGAGTCTAGTCATTCTAATATGAAGTCAACATGCTAAAGTGCATTCATCCAATATACGAGTTTCCACCTCACCTCAAATTTAGATTGACCCATCACTTTTTTTTTATAATCTTTTCTACACTTTCAGACCTAATAATTTTTCTTTTCTTCCAAACATGGTGATTTTATTGGTGTAATCACATGCTGGATGTGAAATTTCGATATTTGATAAGTATTTAAATTTAGGTAAGATGTGGATCTCAATTAATGCAAGGCAAGAAAAAATCCAAGAAGACTGAAGGCTAAATTCCTAACACGGAGAAGTCCTTGCAGGACAGAAGACCAAATGCAAGGCATGGAAATCCAAGAAAGCTGAGTCAGATTCTTGGCAAAAAGAGAAAGCCCAAATATATCAAGAGATCGGATGCAAGGATGGATGAAGATTCGAAAACGCGGAAGCTCCAAACACTAAATGTAGGACCTTATCTACGCTGGAGGGAGATGAATAACATATAATGACTTCTAAGAGTTGATAAGCTAACTTTTCTAAACCAACACAAAGTGCACGGCAGAAATAATTTTAAATAACTAAGAAGAAAATGTATACACAACCAAATTTAATGAACACTTAAGAACTAATATGACAAGATTAAGGAAATGAAACAAGTAAGATTTATGGCAAGATTAATAAAATCCAACAAGTAAGATCATAGCAGGATTTAAAATAAAATATAGCTTCTTATTAAAACTTTTCCTTTTCAGAAAATTTATGGAGGCGGAATAACCTTTTTAACAAGAATCAAGAATTGAGACAAATATAAATAATAAAATGAATGGCAACTAAAGAAAAAAAATTTACAAGCCCTCAGTTGTAGTCAGACTTTAAGCACAAGCTCATAGTATCAGCAAGAAGAACACGAGCACTGAACAAATGAATGAAAAGATTGTTGATTACAAAACCAATGTCTCAAGCCTTCTTTTATAGAGCCTAATCAAAGTTGATCTGGCACTCTTTCAGTCAATTGGAAGCTCTTTCGGTCGCCAGGAGTATGCTAATGTGATTGCAAACTTTATCTTTGTCGATAACATTTCAGTAGTCTCTGATCACCTGCACTCTGTCCGAGCGCCTAGAGGATGGTTAAACACCTATCTTGACCGTCTCCTCTGGATCGCTACATCACGTCGTCATCGATCGCCTGGAAAATGCTATGGTCACCTAAGCCACCAAGGTAGCCTGGAAATTCTCGACTCCGTCAATCAGAACATATCCCCCAATCTATCGCTTGCATCCCATCTAATCGATTGGAATCATCAAGTAGCTCCCTGCAACATAGAATAAATGCCTTTACTTGGTATCTCCGGGGCTTTATTAGATATTCAACACTCAATTGACCCATTAAGACTTTAACTGCCAAGTCTTCAACTCCCGACTTCCTTGGACTTTCATCATCTGGTTCCCAATAGGTCTACCTGGTCTAGTCTGAACCAAAACTTCGTTGTTTAGTTCCCAATCAAGTCTTCTACTATCTAGTCCCACTTGGTCTTTCCGCTGCCTAATACCCAACCAGAACTTCCAATGCCTAGTCCAACTAAGTTTTGTCGTTGTCTAGTTCTCAACCAGGATTTGCCATTACCACTATCTAGTTCCTAACCAGAACTTAGCATCATGTCAAGTTATCTGCACCTACAAACTTGACAACCCTCATTGGATCACAAATAAACGTAACTTTAAACTTATCCATATATCAAAATATAGGTTAAATGTAGTACTCCCAGCCAAAGATTGAAATATCGTGGTGAGCTGGTCGAAATGGGCAAAACATTTGATTCTGCCCGCTGACCGACACCGGCACAACCCGACACTAAGCCCAACGGCAGCTACGAAGGCATCACACGGCCCCCGGAATCGTTGCACAAGGCTCACGTGACCCCGTGGTCGCCAGAGGGGTCGCACGACCCTAGAGATCAGGTCGGAGTTTACCATGTTGGAGGGGTCTCACTACCCCAACGACTACGTCAAAGATCACGATGTGTTGATGGATTTTTTTAATTAAAATTGAAATTAAAACTAAACTTAGTATCTCAATCAATTCCTAGCCATGATAGGAATAATCCAAAAAGGTTTAATTAAACTTTAATAAAATTATCCAATTAATTATATATTTTATTTATTTTAATTCTAAAAATATATAATAAATTTTATTTATTTATTTATCTGATAGCTAACTTATTATTATCTTTAATGGATCCAAGCAACCCCTAACTTAAATAGATAACCAAATATATTTCTTAAAATCCTAATCAAATTATCCCATTAAAATTTATTTAAAATTTTAAAAAAAAAATTTATATACTCCTAAACCCTCCGCAGGGGCTGCATTGCCACAACGACCTCCGCGGGCGACAATGGTAAATTTTTTTATTTTTTGGCAAATTAATTTTTTATTTTTTAAATATGTATTTGTAACAATATTTTTTTTGCTATAAAATATTAAAGATTAAATTTTTCCTATCGTTCTGATGTATGTAAAGGGAGAGAGAAAAGAAGGGTTTATAAATTTAAAAATTTTAGAAAGTGATTTCAAATAATAATAATAATAACACCGGACTTTATATTCAAGGGAGAGGAAAAAGACTTTTTAAGTTAATGCATTAATGTATGATTACATTTAGATTTCTATTTTTTATCGTACATAAAACGCATAATTCATTCAAATTTTTTTATCCTATTACTACCTGCATGCCACATCATATAGGCTCATCATTTTCAACTCCAATATGAATGGCCAGCCTTTTGAAGTTTGAATTCTAAATTTGAATTTCAAACCACAAGCTTTGCCGCTAGCCACTACCCAACCCTAGTAGCAGCCAACAATCCATCTCAACTGCTCCTCCAACTCAGCGAATGTGCAGCGACCCCTACTACCATTCACTAATTAAGCTTTCTTTACCTAACTTCATTTCTTACTTAAGCTCAATTCTGGTTCAAGCCTAAGTTCAGTTTCTTTCTTACTTGAGTTTTACAATTTAATTGCTTCCTTGCCTTATTTCTAATGTTTAATACTTAATTGCCTAATTTTAGTGCTAACTTGCTTTAATAATTGTTTGTTTACTTAAACTTAGTTGAGGCATATTTTTTTTTAAAAAACTTAATTTCAAATTTACTTGACTTCACTTGACTTAAAGTCTACTTAATTTCTTGAAGTCTATTTAAGCTTACTTAAAATATGTATTTTAACTTCAAGCATAAGTTTGTTACTTGTTTTTTAAGCTTATTTAATAGTTTTTTTTAAGCTTAAATTGCTCATTTTACTTAATTGCATTTTTTCTTATTTGCTTGCTTACTTGTTTGCTCATTTTAGTTAAATTTTTTTAAGCATATTTACTATGTAAGTGTTCACTTGATAAATTAAGTTAATTATTAAATTTTACTTAATACTTACATTAACTTGTTTGCATGTAAATTTCAAGTCTGTTAATTTCTTATTTGATTTGTTTACTTATATCTTTGACTTCAGCTACTTGCTTAGTTTAAGTTAAAAGATTGTCCATTTCAAGGTAAAGGTTATTTAATAGTTACATGTTTTCTTGCTTAAGTAACATTGTAACATTGCTTGCTAAATTTAAGTTATGTCGGTATGCTTATGGCTTCGCTTAGCTCATTTATGTTCTAGCATATTCATTTTCAAGCTAGCACTTAACTTACCTTTTAAGCTTAAAGTCTATTTAATTTCAATACCCTTCAAGCTTTTCTACTTGAAACTTACTTGACTTCTTAATCACTTGATATTCTATATTTACACATCCTTATTTTAATTAATTAATTTTTTCCTATTGATTCTTTAATTCATTCTATCTTTAATTATAAGTATTATTATAACAATAGGAAACCAGGCTTGGTCATCTGCTAGCCGCTAACCAAAGCCCAATAGAAAATCGGAGCTACCAAAGTGCTGGACTACTCCCCCTAAGGATCAATGACACATCAACTATTACAAGCTAGACTGATGGACCTTGGACTGCTATTGGACCTTGATTGTTAGACCTAAGACTTGGCTATCCAATCCAACATGAAGTTGGCAGTGCCTTAGTTCAAGAACACATTATGGCATTAATAAATGCGACATCTTGGATTAGTTGTCGAGTCTAAATGGTGATCGAGGGTCATTAGCTTATATAGGTTTAGTTGGAAATGCTTGCATGAACTTGATTGAATACCTACGTATACTAAAAGTCTTACTTTTGATTAGAATACATTTTCATTTTAAAGAGAATCGTAAAATCACACAGTGCATGTTTATATTAGTATGTGCACAAAATGTCTAATACTTGGCATTGTAGTTAACATGGTGCGTGGTGTCGCACAGAAGATCATGTTATCAGGTTCCTTGCAGAAGTATAAGAAAGAGGCTCGTAACCGAGATGGAGTCGGACAAACCATCGGGATGGTTGTAGTACAATTAGAGGTGGTTTGTCTTAACCATAGAATTGCACTAGTGCACTTTGTGTGCATTGAGTAGGACCAAAAGAGAGGTCATCCAATTTTATACTGACTTCGTAGATTGGATTAGACCTCGGATTATATGATGGAGTACGATCTCTGAATCCCGAAATAATAACGGGCACATGTAGTTAATTAATTATTACTTTGATTTACCAATGGGCGAGATCTATTCTGTTAGATCGATAGGCCCGGTAAGTTAGGTAATAATTTTATCTGCATGGTGTGCCGTTGATTATTGACGGAATCCGCATCCTGGTGAGTCGGGATGATGATACCCCCATGGTGAGCTCAAAAGGATCGTCATGTCAAATCTTGCAAGTAGACTATGATCCGACGTGATGAAAAGATTGAGTGGTACTAATCAAAGATTAAGAGAATAATTAATTTAATTATCAGTAAATTAAATTAATTATTGGGCATTCGATATCTTAGACATAGGAAGATGGACGACTCATAATATGTGGAGCTCATATGAAAATATGGGGGTTGGTGAGGAAGTTCAATGGGATCCTTTAGTGGAATGGATCTTCATTAATGGATCGAGTTTTTGATCCATTAGCGGGCCAAGAACCAACTCCTCCTCATGGTCCCTACCTTAGCCCTATAAATACCTCATAGGAGTCATGATACAAGGCTAATCAATCCCTGGTTAATTTTGGAATCAATCCATGCCAAAACCCTAACCTCTCTCCCTCTCTCTCTCTCTCTCCTAGGTCACGCACAAGGAGTCTCTTTTGGTTCATCCTTTCCGATCCAAGCGGTGGCCGGTGATAAGAAGGACTTGGCTCCTCCTTAAGGAACACGGCAGCAGCGAGGAAAGGGAGGAACCGGTGGCGTGGGGAGAAGAAGAGGGGGCTCTCGGCAATTGGTGGTCAGCGGTGGTGAAGGAAGAAGAAGAAGAGATTGGGAGAGGTTGAAGGAGAGTTTTCTCCTGCTGGTTCTCTTCTGTGGCTCTTCTTCTCTTCATCGTGATCATCCAAGGAGCAGCCGGAGCGCAGCCGGCGGCAAAAACTCTCAGCTTTGCAACGCCGACAGTGGAGGAGGTTGCAGCGGGTTTAGGGAAGAAGAAGAGAGTCGCATCTTCATCTTCTTCGAGTTTTTCTTCTTCATTGCCTTCTTCCCGCAGCTGCCTTGAAGCCGGCGCACCTTGGGAGCTTGAGGTGGTCAGCAGCACAAGGAGGGGAGGTAGATAGGTGGCCGGCGGTGACCCCTAGACTTAGGGTTTGTTGGCGCAAGAGAGAGGAAGAAGAAAGGTGATTAATTCGATGCTTTCGGTGACTCCGCGTCCTGGTAGCTCGTCGCCCACCCGACGTCCAAGAGGGGAGGGTCATAAGGTAGAAGACTGCGAGGTAAACGGCGAGGTATAACTCCCCCGAGCTCCGTTTTACTTTTTCTATATTATTGCTTTGATATTTGTTGTCATTGCATGTCGATAATTAATTATCGTAGATTAATTATTTGTTAATTAATTTGATAATTAATTTAAGTCATGGGCCCCGAAGATAAATACAAAAACCGGCGATCCATTCGTCGTCTTTTCCGCGGTTAATTAATCCGGAAGGTTACAAGGCCTCAACCTTAGTTTTGGCTAAATTGTGACTTTGATTAATTAACACGACGACGAGACGGTCGTTAGGGAGACGGGTCTCTATTCGGATTAAATTTTTAATCCGTAGACATAGAGAAGTCTCTCAGGTACGACCCCGTGGTTGTCTTGGAAACCGCCAAACCATACCTCCCAACAATTGGTATCAGAGCAAGGTTTCCGGTTTTGTGTGTTTAGAATTCGGTTATTTTTCTGCACATTATCATGTATTTTATTTCTGCTGGATAAGTTTTGGATGTGCATCGGCTAACTCTTTGTTGTAGGCACTAGATTCCAACTATTATGACATTAATATGTGATGTATGTGATTGATTGTGTGTGATGTATATTAATTGAATCCTCGGGGTTGACGAGGCTAGATAAGTTATTTAATTTTTGTAATTAAATATGGCACTTGTTTATCCAAGCTTTTATTTACTTTTGATCTAGACTACATGTACACTCCTTTGTGGAGTATAGGATCAATGGATGTAAATAAGTAAGCTAGTCATCTCGGCTCGGGGATTCCTTCATGATGGTTTGCGCATGGAAAGGATGGAGTGGACGAGGTGACGACATGACTGGAGGCACATTGGAGACCAAGACTATAATAGTTGGAAAAATCTAAGATTTTTTCATTGCACTATTATTTTGGTTTATGTGTTTATTGTGTGTGTGCATGTGAAAACCTTAATGTAAATAACTAAGTGGGAGAGGGACCCTAAGGGTCCTACGACCTCCATTACAATCTGATAAATGATGCGAACAAGTCTGCGCGTTGGCTCTGAGTGTCTTCCTCCCCATCGGATGGGCTTGTTCTGCGGGTCACTAGATCAGAAAAAACTATAGGAACATATTGAAGAGCGTGTGTACTTCTCCATCGGAAGACACATAATCGGAAATAATTTTTCTTGGTGTCGTGTAATGGTAAACACTTAGATACAAATAATAGTATTCTCCCCATCGGAGTCACTGCTATTATTTGTAGGGCCGAAGAGGACCAACTGTTAATTTTACTTGTCAGAAAGTGAGGATGACAAGATAGTAAAATTAATAGATAAAACCTCCTCACACAAATGTAGAATTCGTATACGTCCACACCATCGTGGCATACGAAATTCTCGGTGTTTTGAAGTGTTGGTTGTTTTTGAAAATTTATTGTTTTGAGGAGTCAATTTATTTTCAAAAACTAAAGTGTGTGATTGTTGTAATTCTCAGGTGTTTTAAAATGGATCTAGACCCACTTGACCTAATTCAAAGAGAAAACCAAATAAATGCCCCTAATAATGATAAGGATTGGGAATTAAACATGGACTTTGTCTCTACTGTCGAGGAACCCAAGTATGGTCTTGCCGAGTTCTGTACCGAAAAGCCTAGCGAGATTAATACTGAAGAGGAGTTTGAATATTTTAGGAAATGGTTAGAAGCAGACAAGACAACTGAATGTCATCAAAATCAGGCTTCTTCCATTACCAATGATAAAACATCCAAACTCGATGAACTCTTCGGTCAAAGTAATCGAGCCGCTAGGCAGAAGGTAATGAAGAACTTGACTACAACCATCTTGGTTGAGGGTATGCCTGTAAAGGAACATACTCTCAAAATGATGGCTTGGCTGAAGGAGATGGAAATCCTTGGAGCACAGATCGATGGGGAAACCCAGATCGATCTCATCCTCCAATCACTACCAGTGAGTTTTGAGAAGTTTCGCTTAAGCTACAATATGGACAAGCGTTCATATTCGTGGGCAGAACTTCTGACAGAACTTGAGGTGGCAGAGGCGTTTTCTCTTTAGAATTCACAGACTTTCGTTGCTCAAGACATTTCTACTTCTAAACCGAAAGGAAAGAAGAAGAAGAAACGTTCTGGGGCAAAAAAAGTAGCAGGATTACAGGGACCTCAGGGATGCATGAAGAAACCGAAAGGCAAGTGCTTTGTGTGCAAGCAGTCAGGACATTGGAAGACGGATTGTCCCCGTCGTCAGAATAGTACCACAGGTATATTTTCTTCTTTTGTCGTTGTAACATGTTTAGCGATGATATCTACTGGTACCTGGTATGTAGATACGGATGCCACTAATCATGTCTGCATTTTTGTGCAGGGGTTCCAGGAAACCCGACGGCTAGCTGAGGAGGATATTACTGACTACATAGATGGGCTATTGAGATGACTTTTGCAGTGAGAGTTTATCTATTCATTTATGTCTTTAGCATAGGTTGATATAGTTTTGGCTTTATAGAGATTGTCTTTATGTACTTAATTTTTGGAAAGAATTTTTGTTCAGTTTCTGGAATAAGATATTCTATTGCTTTTATTTGTTAAAAGTGGAATAGAAGGATTATCTGTTAAAGTGCATAGATAGGCAATTAGCTTAAAAACCAAAAGCTCCCATGATGCAATTAGATAGCTTATCATCTAACCGAAGTAAGAGAAAGGTTCCTTCCAAGAAAAACCAAACATATATTTTGGCTCTAAGGCTTGATCATATTAACCTTTAGTGGGATTCAAAGGTTTATAGCCAATGAGCCCTAGGGTTCATTGGTGGTGGAAGACTTGTCTTTCTTAAAATCTTTGAACCTTACTTAGATGGTTAAAAAGACCAAGAGGCTTTTTCGAAACCTAGGGGCATAGAGCCAAATGTATGTAGGAGTTGGTTCAAGCTGATAAGTATACGTCCTTAGTCTATCTAGAATAGAGATAACCATGAAGACTTTGTTTATTAGGTAAACAATTATTCAAGGGTCAAAGTACATTTACTTGATGTACTGCAATATTGAATATTTTGATGAGATCAAAGAATTCAAGTCTGACGCAGAGATACATCAGAGTAAAGGTATGGTGACATTACGATTAGATCGTAATGGCAAGTACCTCTAGGGATAGATGTAGGACTTACTTATCTGTAATTGGGATTCGATCCCAATTCACTCCACCTGGTATGCCCCAACAGAGCGGTGCAACACATGGAAGGAAGAAGGTCTCTTGAGCTAATAGTTAAGAAGATGATAAATCACTCTGAGATTAGCCAGATTTGTTCAAAGGGATATGTCCTGAATACGACGGTTTATATGCTTAATTCTAGCTAGGTCAGTAGTCTCTCAAAACCATAGAAATGTGGACTAAGCAAAGGCTTAGTCTAGGCATGTTCAGATTATGAGTAGATAAGCACATGTGCTGAAGAGAGACATTGACAAGTTGAAATCTAGTGCATATGTTCGTAGGCTATCCTAAGGGAACAATAAGGTGGTTTAATAGTCCTAAGGATCAGAGGATATTCGTTGAGACGAATGTCTGATTCTTAGAAAAAGGACTATGTAATAAACCACAAGTCCATGAGTAGAACTATTCTGAGATACATTTCGATCTTAGTACCAACAGTACAAGAGGAATATCACAAGGCACTGCACCTCGTGTCACTGAAGATATACAAAGGATACCTTGTCGCAGTTCATGTTTTTAGAGAGTCTATGGACTGGGTCCTAAGTGAACATGAACCGAATCCCTAGACCTATGACAAAGATCATCCGCTTTGAAGAGATAAATCCAGTTATTTGGATTTATTCAAAGGACGGATGATATTGTGTATATAAAATGTGAGAAACGAAGTGGTATTCTTGTACTATACGTAGATAATATTTTGTTGGTCGGCAACAATGATAGAATATTGTCAGACGTAAGGGTATAGTTGTCCACACAATTATGAAGGACTTAAAAGAAGTAAGACACATCCTTGGGGATCAAAGATCTAAGGGATCTCCAAACAAGGATGATGTGTTTATCCCAAGTTTCATATAAAAACATTGTCCTAGCTCGTTCTAGCATGGATACCTCTAAAGAAAAGTTTTGTACTTTTCAGCTTTAGAGCTACTATATCTAAAGAGATATGTTTAGATTATCAAAAGTGATAAAGTAATAGCGGTTCCTCTAGCATCGGCTAAAGGAAGTCTCCTGTAAGCTAGAAACGAGCCCAGATATCTGTTGTGTCATGGGCATAGGTAACAGATATCGGAGTAACCCAGGTCAAGGAAATTGGATTGCGGTAAAAGAATGTATTAGTGCCTGAGAAGGGCTAAGTACTATATGTTGGTTTACCGGGCAGAACAATTTCCTGTGGGTTATATGGATACAGAATTCCAATTTAGATAGGGGCAAATATAAGTATTCCTCAGGTTTTGTGTTTACTTTTAGGAGGTAGAACCATTGTATAGCAGAGTGTCGCGCAGTGGCTGCGTGATCGACCCTCCTATGGAGGCTGGATATTTGGCAGCCTGCGTGGCAGCCAGTATATAGCTACATGGTTCAGAAAACCTCAAGATGAACTTCGATGTGATTCCTGGTTTGCTCAGAACTATCACATTAGATGTGATTAAAATGGTGCAGTTGCAAACTCGAAGGAATCACGAGTCCATAAGACGAGTAAACAGATAGAGCGCAAGTATCACCCAGAAGAAGAATAGTTGTAGTTGCCTAGATTGCATCAGAGGATGACCTAACTGGATCATTTCACTGAGGCCTTAGTAGCGAAAGCTTTTAGGCATGAGAAGAATCTCGAGGTCAGATGTATGACATTTTGAAAACAGCAAAGTCTTTGAGTATAAGTGGGAGATTGTTAGGATGTATACTAAAAGTCTTACTTTTGGTTAGAATACATTTCCATTTTAAAGAGAATCGCAAAATCACACAGTGCATGTTTATATTAGTATGTGCACAAAATATCTAATACATGGCATTGTAGATAACATGGTGCGTGGTGTCGCACAGAAGATCATGTTATCAGGTTCTTTGCAGAAGTATAAGAAAGAGGCTCATAACCGAGATGGAATTGGACAAACCATTGGGATGGTTGTAGTGCAATTAGATGTGGTTTGTCTTAACCATAGAATTGCACTAGTGCACTTTGTGTGCATTGAGTAGGACCAAAAGAAAGGTCATCCAATTTTATACTGACTTCGTAGATTGGATTAGACCTCCGATTATATTATGGAGTACGATCTCTGAATCCCGAAATAATAACGAGCACATGTAGTTAATTAATTATTACTTTGATTTACCAATGGACGAGATCTATTCTGTTAGATCGATAGGCCCGGTAAGTTGGGTAATAATTTTATCTGCATGGTGTGTCGTTGATTATTGACGGAATCCGTGTCCTGGTGAGTCGGGATGATGATGCCCCTTGGTGAGCTCAAAAGGATCGTCATGTCAAATCTTGCAAGTGGACTATGGTCCGACATGATGAAAAGGTTGAGTGGTACTAATCAAGGCATGGTTTAAAGTTTCGTCCCGTGCCGGACGGCACGGGCCGATACTTACCATTCAGCTGGAGATCCGAAACCAGCACCGAAGACATCGTGATTTCATGCATGCATCACGCGGCGATGGGCGGAGGCGGAATCGTTCAGAGCCGGAGGAAAAAACGCCAACGCCGGAGGAAGAAATGCCACGCGCGTGCTGCTGGAGCGTCGTGAGACTCCTCCGGCGCTGCCGGAAGAGTCGCCGGACTCCTCCGGCGACGGCGGAAGCTCCGCCGGACGGCGCCTGAGTTACCGGTCGCAACCTCCGCCTGCTTCGCCCGGGCTAGGGCTCATGGAGGAAATGTTTATAAAACATTTCCTCCCAAAAATATTTATCTTAATAAAATATTTAAAACTATATTTTAAATTAAATAAATTTTATAAATAAATTTTTTGAAAATTATTTTTAATGTTTCAAATATTATTTAAAAATTCTAAAAAAAATTAAAAATCTAAAAATCCTTAAAAAATTTCTAAAAAATCATATTTATATTTTGATATATTTTTTATTATTTTATATATTTACTATTTTATTATTTAATTAATATTCTGATATTTTTATCATTTTAAATATATATTATTTAAATTAATAATTAATTAAATGAATAAATAAATAATTTATATAATTATTATATGTAAAGTAGTATTTTATGTTAATTTATATATTTATTATAGATAATATTTTTTATCTTAGAATAAATTTGAAATTTGAATTCATAAATATTACGATATTAAACTTTTTATTTTTAGCATTTTTGCTCCAGAACATATAATGTTTTGGTATTAATAACTTAGTAAGGTTTAATTCGAGTTATTGATGGATTAATTTTTTTTAAAGAAAATTATATTTAATTTTTATAACGATATTAAGTTATTCAATAATTGAGAACTTATATAAAATTAATATATGATTTATTTTTAAATTATACACAATAAACATATTTATCTCATAATTATTATATATAAATAAAAAATTACCGAAACCATACCGGCACGGCACGATACCGAAACCGTATCGTTCCGATATGGGACCGAAACCTCGACACGGGTCAAGATTTTAAACCTTGAATCAAGGATTAAGAGGATAATTAATTTAATTATCAGTAAATTAAATTAATTATTGGGCATTCGATATCTTAAACACGGGGAGATGGACGACTCATAATATATGGAGCCCATATGAAAATATGAGGATTGGTGAGGAAGTTCAATGGGATTCTTTAGTGGAATGGATCTCCATTAATGGATCGAGTTTTGGATCCATTAGCGGGCCAAGAACCAACTCCTCTTCATGGTCCCTACCTTAGCCCTATAAATATCCCATAGGAATCATGATACAAGGCTAATCAATCCCTGATTAATTTTGGAATTAATCCATACCAAAACCCTAACCTCTCTCCCTCTCTCTCTCTCTCTCCCTCTCCTAGGTCACGCACAAGAAGGAGTCTCTTTTGGTTCATCCTTTCCGATCCAAGCGGTGGCCGGTGATAAGGACTTGGCTCCTCCTTGAGGAACACGGCAGCAGTGAGGAAAGGGAGGAACCGGTGGCGTGGGGAGAAGAAGAGGGGGCTCTCGGCAATTGGTGGTCGGCGGCGGTGAAGGAAGAAGAAGAAGAGATTGGGAGAGGTTGAAGAAGAGTTTTCTCCTGCTGGTTCTCTTCCGTGGCTCTTCTTCTCTTCATCGTGATCATCCAAGGAGCAACCGGAGCACAGCCGACGGCAAGAACTCTCAGCTTTGTGGCGCCGGCGGTGGAGGAGGTTGCAGCGGGTTTAGGGAAGAAGAAGAGAATCGCATCTTCATCTTCTTCGGGTTTTTCTTTTTCATTGCCTTCTTCCCGGAGCTGCCTTGAGGCCGACGCACCTTGGGAGCTTGAGGTGGCCGGCGGCACAAGGTGGGGAGGTAGATAGGTGGCCGGCGGTGAACCCTAGACTTAGGGTTTGTTGGCACAAGAGAAAGGAAGAAGAAAGGTGATTAATTCGAGGCCTTCGGTGACTCCGCGTCTTGGTAGCTCGTAGCCCACCCGACGTCCAAGAGGGGAGGGTCATAAGGTAGAAGATTGCGAGGTAAACGGCGAGGTATAACTCTCCCGAGCTCCGTTTTACTTTTGTTATGTTATTGCTTTGATATTTGTTGTCATTGCATGTCGATAATTAATTATCGTAGATTAATTCTTTGTTAATTAATTTGATAATTAATTTAAGTCATGGACCCCGAAGATAAACACAAAAATGAGTGATCCATTCGTCGTCTTTTCCACGGTTAATTAATCCGGAAGGTTACAAGGCCTCAACCTTGGTTTTGGCTAAGTTGTGACTTGGATTAATTAACACGACGACGAGACAGTCGTTAGGGAGACGGGTCTCTATTTGGATTAAATTTTTAATCCGTAGACATAGAGAGGTCTCTTAGGTACGACCCCGTGGTTGTCTTGGAAACCGCCAAGTCATACCTCCCAACACTACTCAATCACACTACTCAATCACGATTGTATACTCTTTATTTGAATAATTTAATTTACCTTATCCAAAAAAAAATTAAAGACTTGCTCAACTTATAGCATAAGCAGGTAAACGGTAAATGTAATCTATGAGATCGTCAGATTTTCTCTTCTATTTAGCAACTTCACAAAGTAAATTTTAGATCACAAAATCAAATCTATCATGAACAAGTTCTTCATTTTTGTAACTTCAAACCTTTTCTGTCCATATGTACTTGAGATGACAGAAGCTTTCATTATCAAAATGGCAACCATTCAACAAAAGTGAATAACAAATTAAAGAGTAAAACAGAGCTATTTCTGAGAAAGTTGTTGATTTACAATGTGATACGAGTGTTTGCTAGAATGTAGACAAGTAACTACTTCTCAAAAAGGAAAGGTTCATGCCATGTCCATAAAGAAGAATATCGCTCTTGTAGCAGTGTCTACATGAATAAAAGAATAATAACTTAACATAATAAGCTATGAATCTGCAAGCTATTAGCTCCATTGCCATTCAAAAACAAGTTCGTGATACTGTTGATTGTTCTTATCTTCATGCATGTTGACATGCAAACATAGTTTGATATGGAAGCAAACTGTAATATGAAAGATAATTTGCATGGGAAAAATAACATACCTAATTGAAGTTCAGATTCAGAAGCATTAGTGTTTTTTTAAACTTGCATAGAATTCAATCAGATCAGGGCACTCGCCCTTATAGCGAAGGATATACATCTCAAAGAATCTCTTCTCTGAATAGCTTACGTACGTCGACAACTTGACAAAATTTTTGATGTATCCGTTGAACTTCAAGAATATCAAGATCTGATATCTCGGAATCAACCTTTTCTCCAAGCTATATGTTAATATCACTGGATACATCATCACGTCAGATGAAGCATATCCAGCCTCATTCACAAAGAACTCCATTTTTCTCTGCAAAGTCTTCACAGATACATTGGTAAAGGTAGGAGACTTTCGGAATGCAGCAAAATAATCATCTTCAGACCACCCGAAGCCCCTGAACAACTCCATTTGCATCTTGAACTTGTTTGGATGCACTGCGCTGACAGCCGCCAGGGTCCAGTGGAACATCCCTGATGTCCGCGACACTCCCAAGTTCTCTACACGACTGATCAAGGACTTCAACGAGTCCGGTTTCTGCAACACAATCCTTGGTCGATACTGCAAGATAGTGGCGAGCTTCTGGCCAGTGACTCCATATTCCTGTAGAATCTCTAGGTTGGGCCGGACCCTTTTCTCGACACTGTACCCAAGAAACCACCGGTTTTGCTTGAACAACTTCACCAGCAAATCCTTGGACCCAAGAATGCTTAGCCAAAATCGGATCTTTGGCAGAATGGTTTCAAATCTGTTATTGACGACGACGGGATTTGATCGGACTAGGTGGACGACGTCGGATCGGGAGAGACCCAGATCCTCGAATGCTCGGAACTTTGGGGCCAGAGATTTCTCTACGTCCAAAAGAAGGCATTGGGGAAAGAAAACTAGGATATTTTTCACAGATTTGTCCTCGAGGCCGTAACTTTTGAAGAAAGCCAGGACGGAGTCTGGCTGCTGCCGGGATTTAATGCCATGGAGAAACTTCGAGGCATCAGTGGCTTTCTTCTGGTCGAAGCCGCAGAATTCGACAAGATACTGGGCCATGAACATGTGTTGCCCAGTGCTGGAGCCAGCGGAAGCGGCGTCGGAAGAGTAAGGGAAGACGGCGAATAGGACAGCATCGCCAGAACGAGGAGAACGATTATGAGCGAGAGTTTTCGAGATGAGGGAGCCGAAATGGAGCCTGTTCATCGATCTCTCCTCCTCTAATGTGTTCCTCTCCCAAAACCCTAGCGCGGGTGTAGTACTGGTAGGCGGCGGGGTGAGATCGGTCCGAACGTCACAGTATCTTAATAAAGTAAAAACAAAAGGCGCCTGAACTATCTGAAATACCGGTGCCTTTGTATAAATTATCATTCATTAGGATGTCTCCTCGCAAGGAAAGGTACTGCCCGCTCGGCAGTCTCCCGACCGCCGACCGCTCGACCATGCCCTTCTCGCAAAAGATACTCGAAGACCCGCTACTGCACCACTTTCAACCCATCACCATGGTAGAGTATGGAGGAGCCACCGATCTAGAAGACCATCTTATAAAGTTCAAGAATGCAACGTTGCTGCACCAATACATTGACGGAGTCAAGTGTCGAGTGTTCTTGACTATGCTAGTTGGTTCTTCCCAATGATGGTTTGATTGGCTCCCTAAGGGCTCAGTACACAACTTCAAGGAGTTTAAGAAATTGTTCTTACAGCACTTCACCGACAGCCGAAGGTACCACAAAACTAGCCTCAATCTTTTTGCTCTGAAGTAGGACCCTAAGGAGACATTGAGAGCATACATCAAAAGGTTCAACCAAGTAGCGATGGGCATGCCAACCGCCACACCGTTAATAAGAACCTTCTCCCAAGGGGTTGTAAGATGGGGAATTCTTCCGATCCCTGGTCAGAAAGCTGCGAAGGACTTCGATAGTCTGCTAGGCAAGGCTATTAGGTGTATCAACGTGGAGAAAGTTTAGGCCGCTCGGAGGAAGGAGATGCTGCCCGCTCAGATATCGTTGGTTGGCTAGAAGGTGAACTCCCTCGTCAGGCCTATTTGTAGTCCCCAGTCAGCCTTGAATAGGTTGAACGTAGAGCAAAGGCAGGTGCAGCAAGTTGCTCAGGGCTGCAACCTGACCAGGTGGAAGCCATACTATTCATATCATCATAGCAACACCCATGACACCAAGGATTGTCGGGAGTATGGCAAGGGGCAGGCTCAACCAGCTCGATGGGGACCTCCTCGACACACCCCTCAGAGGAACTTCAGAAATCAAGCAAGGTAGTCAGCTAGACAAGTCAAAGAGGGCCCAGCTGGGGCCGAGCAAAGGACGCTATTTCCCCCGCCGATCAAGTGCATCCTCCCTGCGAAGACATCGATGAGGAGTGGGAGAATCAAAGGAATGTCGTTTAGGGGGTCGTGGGTATTATCATGGGAGGCCCAACATATGGAGACACCAACTAGGCCAGGAAGTCATAGGTGCACCAACTGAAGATCTACTAGATCGAAACCAATGTAACCCAAGCCCCTCAGATTAGTTTCGGCCTATAGGAATTGCAGAGCTTAGAAGTCCCCCATGAAGACATCTTGGTCATCATCGTATTCATCGCCAATTATTAGATACACCACACATTCGTGGATATCGACAACTCAGTCAACATCCTCTTCAAGAAAGCATTCGACCAGCCGCAAATTGAACCCAAAGAGCTATAGTCAGTGGCCACCCCCTGTTGGGGCAATCGCCCCATGTATGATCTGGAGGATCATGAGTTTTGATGTGTGTGTCAATGTGATTAAGTTAAAGTGTCATGTTGATCTAATATGTGTATGTGAGTGTACAGGTTTGCAGGATACACATAGACTTGGTTGGATGTCTTCAGGTACGGTGAAGGGTGGCATGGAGGCAAGCTGTGGGCTTGTGTGTGCATCTGAGGGACGAGGGCCAAAGTCGAAGAGGGCTTGAAGGCAACAGGTCGAGGCTGCTGGATGAAGAGTCAACCAGGTCGTGAGGGGTCGAGTGTTGAGAGAAATGTACTCGGGAAATCCTAGGGTTCGAGTGCTGAGAGAAATGTACTCAGGGAAGGAAAACCTTAAGTGTAGAAGTAGAACAGTCGACTGGTGCCAGGGCAGTCGACTGGTGTATACCATAGAAAGATGAGTCGACTGGTAATGGACTAGTCGACTGGTGGTCAATCGACTGCCCCTGGATCAGTCGACTCATGGTGGCTCAAATTTGAACGATAAGTTATAACGGTCGAATTTGAGTGGGACCAGTCTACTGGTAATGGACTAGTCGACTGGTAGCGGTCATTTTCAGCCTCGAGCTCTATTTAAGGGAGCTCATTTAGGGTTGTTTCTCCTTGACGAAACTTGCTTGGTTAAAGCTGGTTTGTAGCCTACAGTGGTCAGGGATTATCCAAGGTTTGTGGTGAGGTTTCTCCACCCACAAGGAGTGACAAGAGCTAGCTGGAGGTGCTTCGGAGAATCATGCATCCACTAAAGGATCAGGATTGCCCACCTTACGAACAGCCGTGGAGTAGGAGGTTCATCTCCAAACCACGTAGATCGGTTTGTATTAGCATTATTTTAGTTTTTATTTAGTATTTCCGCTTGCGCATGCTAACGTTGTAGGTAGAAAAATCGAGAAAAAGCTATTCACCCCCCCCTCTAGCTTCATGGTAAGATCCTAACAAGTGGTATCAGAGCGAGGTTCGCTCATTTACATACTAATCACCGAGAGTGCAAAAAGCTAGAGGAGATGGTGATTGAAGAAAAGTTGGGTGATGACATCAATGTTCCACCTCCCTATGATCGCGAGGATTTTAACTATTGGAGGATGCGGACGAAGACGTGGTTTGGCATGGATTGGAACTACATGATTGTGCTTGAAGAACCATTTGAAGTTCCAAGAGATAAGCATGGAAAAAGGCTCCGACCAAGATATTGAACCAAGGAGCAACAAGCACAAACAAAGGCAAACGAAATAGTAATTTCAATTTTAGTTAATATTTTACATAATAATGTAATTTGTGGTGTAGGTGAATATCAAAGTGCACATGGGGTTATGGAACAAGGTGATAGCATTCCATGAAACCCCTACACAAACTCAAATAATGGAAGAGTCAAAGGAAATTAGTTCAATGGTCCAAGAAGAGAAAGGAGAAAGTGAAAATTCATCCATATCATCAAGGAAGTGACACAAGTAAGTGAAAGGTCATCCACTTCATCAAGGGAAGAGGAAGAGGTCTCCACTTCAAGAATTGAGGGGGAGGAGAGACCATCTTCAATACCGGAGCAAGAAGAAGCATCCACCTCCACCAAAGCGAGGGCTAATGATCACATCATTTGCTTTGGATGCAACAAGAGAGGGCACTACAAGGACAAGTGTCCATTAGGTAAAAAGGAGATAAATCATAATCCCAAGTCAATTCCTTTGAAATCTAATATGGGTTGTAGGGAAAAGGAAGGGAAAAAGCACATTAGATGCTTCACATATGGAGAGCTAGGGCATTATCACACCAAATGTCTAAGAAAAGGAGAGCTCAAGAAATTGGAGCATTTGAGACAGTGGGAAAAAGAAGAAAAGAAGAAAAGCTTACATCAAGGGGGAGCTACAAGGGTAAGGGAGGTAATTTCTAACTTTAAGAATGTTTCAAATTTCCCTATGTGTGCTAGAAGTAATGAAAATTACATGTCTATGCGTAATTTTGGTTTCAAGTATCATGATAAAAATAGAGTTACTGTTGCGTGCCAAAATTCTAAGGAATTCACATATCATGATCAATCTAGAACTTTTAGACCTAAGGACCAAGGCATTAACCCTAAGAAAGGGAGATACATGCCTAGACAAATGGGTAGATCTAGGAATGTCCAAAGTGGACATGGGGATACTAAGGTGAAGAACTTAGAAAGGGAAAATCAAGCCTTGAGGGCAAGGCTTGATAGATTCGAGAAAACCCTGGATAGGCTCACTAGTGGATCTAGTGGCTTAGACATGGTGTCAAGGAGTCAACACCTCGAAAATGATAGGCCGGGTCTAGGATATCAATCTAGGAGATCAAATGATAATAGAAAGTCATATGCAAGGATGTCATATGACTATAGCAAAGGGAAGGCCAAAAATGACAAGAGAAAGTCATCTAAAGGAGAGAAGAAGAATTTAATCAAGGACAAGATGTGGAAAGTTAAGAGAGCAAGGGTTGTAGGTCAAGAAGTGTCAGAGGGACACATGTATGACCTTGCCATGGTAGATGAGTCATCTAGGGAGGTGACTCAGGCTAAGAGCTCAAGGGAGAGCTCTAGAAGTCAAAATGGGAGTCAATGGATCTCGGGAGGATTTCTCCTAGATGACTAGATGGATTGTGGAATGTGCCAAAGGATTTGGAAGACTCACTTGAGTCTTAATCCTAGGGGTTTGACACATAAAAAGGGTATTTTATGGATGAAAAGATGAACATGAGACTATATTGCATGGAAATTAGTTTTCAATGTGTATATTCCATATAAATCAATGCTAGAGATGCATTGAGATTGGGGATGAGAAGATATATCGAGGAGAGATCAAAACTAGGACTTTAGGCCAAGGATAATTTGAAAAATTAGATAGGTTTGAACTTTGTGTCAATCTTGGGATTGGGGGTAGATGTATTCGAGAACATATTTTTCCCAAGTAGACATAGATCCCACAAATCTCTCCATGATTAAATTTATTTATTTTTTTAATTCAACTGATTTTGACCCAGTAGTAAAGTCAACGTAACGACCCTATATGGTCAAGGTTAGCAAGAGAGGGTCGTTACATTACCTGACTCGAGGAGTCCTCATTCTCGATCCAACAATCCAATTTTGACCTTTGCGAGAAGGTCCGAGGCACAGTTGCCTGCCTTCATGAGGAGATTCGAGTGTCAGTCGTAGGAGTTCGCACTCAGATCACCACAATATTCCATAGGATGGAGGATCTGATGCGGACCTTCGCTCCACCATCTTCACCTCCTTCAGACGAGACCTAGTTGATTTTCATCTTTCTTGGATTTGACTGACTTTGTATTTTGAGTTGACTAATGTTGTATGTTGGATTGAGACTTGCTTTGCTCCCTGACTTGGTTAGCACCTTTATATGATCTGTTTAGTTACTTCCTTGCTCATGCATGTGTATGCTAGACTAGACTTATACCACATACTTAGACATTTTTTAAAAATGTAAAACTTGTTTTCAACTTAAATTTTCCAACCCTAATTTGGACTTTCAAATCAAGTTTTTTAAAGACATGTGATTAAGGGCAACAATTTTTCAAAAAAAAAAACCTAGAAAATTTTATTTTCAAATGCATTATTTTAAAATTGGTCGTTATGTTCTTAAAAACAAAACTCTATGTTCAAATTATCTTTTTGAAAAATGGCTTTAACATATTTTTTAAAAATAATCCTTTTTGCATTTCTTTGACACCTACCTAAACATATTTTGACAAACTATTTTTTAAAATTAACCTTAACTTTAGTTTTAAAAATTACTACTTAACTTAGTTGTAAAAACTTAATTTCCAAAAGATGTTGCAAATTTTCTAATATGTTTGAAAGTCATTTTTTTCCTTTTTCAAATTGCCTAAACAAATTTTTGAATTTGGCTAAACATATCTTTGAAATATTTTGAAAGGTTAGTTTTTTTTTACTTTCTTAAATGTAGTTCTTAAAAAGTCTCCTTTTCACTATTATGAAATATGTTTCATATTCCCCTAAAAAATTTGCCTTCAAAAATACTCTTGCTTTGAAGATATAAACAAAATATGCTCTAACTTGAAAATAATTGCTTTCATTAGCTCTTAAAAAGACTTGAAAATATTCATCTTTTTCTTAAGGGAATACTTTGACCAAGTACTATTTTCACTAGCTTAATTTTTCTTAAACTTAATTGTTTTATCACTTATGGATCAAAATGTTGCTACATCTCCCCTTGATCAAAATGTTCCAAATTAGTTTCTACCCTTAGTTTTTTTACTATACTGATTGTGCCACTTGTCTTAAACTTATAAATTATTGTCTGTTTATTTTGATGAATACCAAAGGGGAAGGGTTAAGGGATATAAGCTAGAAAAAGCTAGAAAATTAAAACCAACCGTGATTTTAGAGCATCTCATGATCTTACCATTATTTTTGCTATTTTTTTCTAACTTTAATGCAGGTTGTTATTGCATCAAAAAGGGAAAGATTATTGGTGCAGACACTAACGATCAAACTTAAATTTTGATGAATGGCAAATAGGATAAAGTTAGGATTGTGGTTTTCTAACCTTGTTACCGAGTGTGCAGGATTGAAAAACTTAGAACCTGACACCAAGCCGAAGTCCAAGGTGGTGGAGTCCTGACAAAAAGTCAAAGGTGGTGGAGTCTTAGCAAAAGTCTAGTTGGGTCTAAGGAGTTAACCACTAGCCGAAACCCAAGGTGGTGGAGTCCTGGCAAAAGTCCAAGGTGATGGAGTCATGACAAAAGTCCAAGTTGGTGGAAACTTGACAAAAGTCCTGGTAGGTTAAGGAGCAGAGTAAAGTTGCACAAGGTAAGTGAGGTAAGTCACTAGAGGAGCGAATTACGGTGAGGAAGAGTCCCAGTTAGGGGCTTTAAGCGCAGTCCAACTTAGAACTATTTCGGATCTCTAAGTTAAGACCTCTGACTAGATCCTGGTCTGGAACAATAGGGTCTATTTAATGCTCATTTCATTTAGTCTATGTTGTATATTTACAAACCTTGTTTTGTAGGGTATACTTATTTTTTGGACTAATTTGGTTTTGTAGGGATTTTTTTGCAAATTTTCCCTCGGATGAATAGTAACTAAGGCGCCTTAGTTTGGACTGGAAGCGCCTCAGGTGGATGAGAGCGGCTTCGTGAAGTCTACACTGAAGATGGGATTTTAGCGAGCTGAGGCGCCTTAGTTTAGATCTGAGGTGCCTCACTTGGTATCTGAGGCACCTTCTAGAGGATGAGTAGTGACAGCAACGACTTTGGATCGGGATCAAATTTAACTAATATCAGGTGCCTCAGTTGGGAAATGAGATATCTTAGATTTCCTTTATAAAGGTGTCTTGTGTTAGTGATATGAGAAAAATGTCCTAAGGCAATCGCCTTATGATTGTAATCATTTATTTTAATAAATAAATATTTACTATTTGAGTATACATGTTTATATATTTGATTGAGATCTTAAACTCATTTACTGAATGTCCGCAATACAATTCACAGCATGAGAGAATTTGTGATGAATTCACAACTAGTGATTATCTTTACATGTGCAATTGTGAAGTATTGAAATTGTCCCTAGTTGATGAATTGATAAATACGGACACTATCAATTCTGTTGAGACTAGCATGGGTTATTCTCTAATCAGCTGATTCTCACTGGCTAGTGACATTGGGATGTCCGGAGATAAACATGAATGCTAGTTAAGGGAACTAGTTCATTGGAGTGAATGGCTGTAAAACTTCATATCGTAGTCTACATATAGATATGTCAATGAAGTTCTTACTGCAGCTTAAGTGCGATGTTCCTTTGACTTGCGATGTTCAAGTCATCTTGGTCATGGAGACTTATACTTTGACATCTTAAGCAAGCATCTCCAAGGAGGTGTGGACCCAGGATAGTTGGGTATAAGCCGAAGTGCCCGAAGATGTTTGAACAGCCTACAAAGGATTCACCACTCCTTGCGAGGAGATGTATACCCAAGGCCTATCGTCGGATTGTTACTCGAAGCCTCTGGCCAGAGCATGACATGTTCAGAGTATGAATCTCTTAAATACATGAAAGTAATTAGAATCCGTAGGACGAGAAAACGTTACTTGGGCTAGGTGTGACGTAGTCAGCCTAGTGGGGACTGACACACATAAACCATGTCCTGAACCAAGTGGGTATAAGATGGTGAAGGGAATGGGGCACGATTCATTATAGCTGCTGAAGGGTTTCAGAATTATTTCTGAGGTCTGTTGGATCGAGAGAATACGATAGAGGGGGGGTGAATATCGTAAATCGTTCGGATTTAGAGATAGAGAAATTGCACAGCGAAATTAAAACACAACACACGAACACAAGTAGTTTTACTTGGTTCGGAGCCTAGGTCGACTCCTACTCCAAGGCCCACGGTCGTTGACCGTTTACTTTGGGCAATTCTATATGAGGCGCAAAAACAGTTTACAAAGATTGATTACAATAGTAGTATAGTAAACTGAAAGAAAACAGTTCTTCGTTACCGACGTCCGGTGTAGAAAAATTTATCTCAGAGTAGAGGGACGTCGTTGGCGCTTTCGTGTCGAGTTGGAAGGTTTCTGGGGCGAAGTGCAGGAGCAGAAGAACGTAACAGCGTTGGAAGTAATTGTTCTGAAGCTTGGGGGGTCGAGGGCCTTTTATAGGGTTCTGAGGGCGCCTTGGAGTACGGGGGCGCCCTCCACGTGGCCTGTGATCCCCTCTTCTCGCGGTCAGCGAGTTATCCCTTCAAAGTCGGGATAATGCTTTGACGGGGGCGCCTTGGAAGCTGAGGGCGCCCTGGTTGACCTTTTCAGCGGGAGTATCGCCGGGATGAGGCTTATCCTCATCGCTGGCTTCAGGCGCGGGGCGCCCTGGTGGCTGGGGGCGCCCTGGGCGCTGAGGGTGCCCTGACTGCTGGGGGCGCCCTGGTTGCTGGGGGCGCGCTGGCTGCTGGGGGCGCCCCGGCCAGTATTCGGCCGAAGCTCCTTTTTGCTTCATTTGTTTCATGTTCACCTTGGGGGTGCCCTGGACACTTAGGGCGCCCTACTCAGTTGCTGCCTCACTCCTTTGAGGCTCTCTGAGCTGCAGACACTCGTTCCTTTGGTCCTGCATCCAGGGTTAGTCCGAAAACAACATAAAGCAGTAAGTTGTTAGTTTTATACAGCCTTAGCTGTCTTGGTTCTGACTTTGGGTCTCCAAAATGGAGCCCTAGGTCGAACCGACGCCTACTGTTCCCTCAACGGAGAACGCGTCCTCACCTACTCCTCTCAGGAGAGTTTACCTGTCGCCAACCGGCTCCTCTGGTTGGACTTTTGCCCAGCAGTCCTTCGCCAGGACTTCAATACCAGGCTGTCCTTTGCCTGGTGCCTAGCATTCCTTCGCTAGGTCTTGTTGACTAGCAGCCCTTCGCTAGTTGCCTAGTAGTCCTTCACTAGGACTTGGTGACTAGCAGCCCTTCGCTAGTTGCCTAGTAGTCCTTCACTAGGACTTGGTGACTAGCAGCCCTTCGCTAGTTGCCTAGTAGTCCTTCACTAGGTCTTTGTCTCCTGGCATTCCTTTGCCAGTTGCCTAGCAGTCCTTCGCTAGGGCTTTTCCTGCACACTTGAGTAACATGTTAGAAAAACAAATAAGACTTAACTTTTGAACCCTTTGCCATTTATCAAAACATAGGTTTGACTTGGGTGCTGTCTGCACCAACAATCTCCCCCTTTTTGATTTATGGCAACCCGATTCAAAAAGTTAAGTTAATCATAGCAGATTTAGTTCCCTCCCCCTGGAAGGAATCTCCCCCTTGATTTTTCAAAAATTCGTGGGGTTTTTAGTTTTGAAAAAAATGCTTTAGAGTCAAATTTTTCAATCATGATTTTGGTTGTGCACTTTGGAAAATTTGTACTTGTAAAAAGTTTAAAGATTTTGAAAACTTTTGAAGCCTCAAGTTTTAAAGTGCTCAATCAGTTTTGAAAACTCTAAGTTTAAAGTACATGAAAACTTTAGGTTTAAGGTACTTAGTAGGCTTTCAAACACTTAGAACTTTTCTTGAAAAACTTGAGTACTTAAAAAACTTGAGTTTCTAAAGTACTTAGAAGGTTTTCAAAGCTTTAGAAGTTTAGAAAAATTTTGAAAGCTAGAAGTTAGAAAAATTTTGAAAAGCTTAAAAACTTTTTGAATAAAGGATTCCTTTCCTATCTCTCCCCCTTTGCCATATATCAAAAATAAAGAAATATAGCAAACATACAGATTGCATAATAGAGAAAAAGTAAACTGCATAATTTGCTTGTACTGAACCAATTCAAGATATGACCTTAATCAAATCAGTGTTAATTTTTCGTTTAGGGTCCTGTCTAACCCAATTAGCTACTTACTGACTGTTATAAACAGTAGTTTTCGCTAGGGTTAGTCAAGTTAAGTGTTCTGTTCAAGTTAGATTTTCTAAACTTGACACTTAACTTGATTACTGTATAAGTTGTATTTAGTGCCCCAATTACTGCAGATGCACTGACTTAAAGCATCTTGAATTAAGGCAAAGACCTAAGCATCTCAACCCATTCTAGGTTATCAATCAAAAGTACCCTAAGGTGCTTGTGAGATGCTGGCTTCTAAGTCTATAGGTGCATGTATTTCTAGGGTTAGGGCCTAGGCTAAGTCCATTTACGAAAAAGCCCTAGTTTTGAAAGGGGTAGTTTTGAAAATAAAACTAAGTAAAAAAATTTATTTTTAAAGCTTTTCAAAACTGAATAAAGGCTGATTTTTAAAGCAAAACTGATTTTAAGTTGAGTGAAGTAGTACGAAAATGAAAAGTCAATAAAGTGGTAAGAAAATGAAAAGTCAGGTTGAACCTATTTACTAAGCACAACCAAGATTAGATACTCAAGTTAAATAGTAGTCAAACAGAATAGGTTAACTAGTCAAACAGAGGTACAGTAGCGTCAAACATAAGTCATGTTTTGGTTACTTAGTACAATGCAGAAATAGTCTAACTATGAAGAAGGGCCAGGGTGGTCAGATGAGCCAGGCTGCCATGAATCGAATCGTGCCATCATCTCAATGTATCGTGCATCAGCCACTTCTCGATCGGCTCTACGAGCGTCCATCTGCTCGATGTGATAGGCCTCGACCTCCTCTCGGAGACTGTGGATCTCCGTCTGTATCTGTGTGAGGCGCTGGTCGAGGGTCGGTGGTGGAGGCTCGTCTATGTGTGCTCGGGCTGCTGCTGCCAGATCCCCGACGTCGACCTCAACCTCCTCGTCTGAGTCGATCTGGGGAGCTGCTCTCTGACGTCTCCAGGACAAGACCCCGGTACCGGACACCTCTATACCGGCTAGGGAGAAGTTTCTATAGCCTATCTCATCGTAATCGGTCAAATCGGCCATCTCCCCCTCTGTGATGTTCCGACCGTGGTGATGTAAGATGGACGTGATGATATGGCAGTAGGGTGTGCGTACTCGCCCTTGCGTAGTAATACTGGAAGCGTGTAGGATAGCATGAAACATATGAAGTCCTATGTCGATGTCTAGCTGATGGATCAAGGCATATAGGAGGAAGGTGTGAAATGGTCGCATAGTAGCGACGTCTCTAGTAGATAATGGCAGAATACATCGGACTACTACTCTATATAGAGCGTAGTCCTGGACCTGTAGGTCGACAGACTGAAATCGTCTGGCCAGGGGTTGCCTAAAGAAGTAGGAGTGTAATGTATCTAAGGTAATGTGAGAATAGGGAGCATCAAAGGGAGGCTCCCTAGGAGGGTAACAACAGAAGGTGGACTGCGAGAGTCGTAGTCCTAGAAATCGGTTGAGTAGTGCAGGTGTGATTGTCAAGGGAATTCCTTGGACAGTGGTGACGAACATGTGACTATCCTGTCTAATTATGTTGTTGTAAAATTCTGCACATAAGGACGTGTTGATTGGATGGGTGCAGAATACGAGATTGTCAAGTTGGTAAAAGTTTATAACGTTCATTGCTAAGGGACAGGATTGGGTGAAAAATTGTCTATTCAAGTAGCTCGTCTTGATAGGTTTATAGGTTGTACGAGCGAACTTATTACATAGTTCTAAATTCGGAAACCTAAGATCAGGACTAGGTTGGGTACCGGGTTCTGCCTGGTTTGGTTGGCGTCTTCTAAGAGAAGGAATATGCATTTAAAGAAAGTAAGAAGGAATTGCATTTAAAGAAATTTAACTTAATTAAAAAATTATACCGGGCTGCTCGGGGAGGCATTGTTGAAGATGAGAGCTCGAGAGGGTTGCTAGATCTCTTGGAGGGTAGAGAGTTGAAGAGAAGTAGAAGTTTGAGTGTGAGGAGAAGAAGGGGGTATGGAGCCCCTTTTATAGGGCAGTTTCGGGCGCCCTGTAGTGTGAGGGCGCCCTGGCCAGGGCTATGGCTGCCTTTTGGCAGCTTTCTGCCGTTGAAGGACTATACGGGGGCACCCGGGAGCACCCGGGCGCCCTGGGCAACATGCAGTGGCAGAAGGCTGCTTTTGACCAGCCTCGGGGCGCCCGCAAGGGTTTGGGCGCCCTAAGGACTGGGTTTTGACCCTAAGAGATTGCATTTGACCAGATTTGACTTGTTTGACCAGGTTTGACTGGATTTAACTATGGTTTGAACAGATTCGACTGTTTTTAACCATGGTTTGCCTAGAGTTAAGTTAGTGTCGTTCTAAACTGAATGAAAACAAAGGTGTAGTTATTAAATGAATTTTCATTAAGTTTGCTGTCTCACCAAATCTAGGATTATCAATCACGTTAGCCTTACATGTTTTGTGAGACAGGTTTTGATAAAAGAATTTTCGAAAAACATGATTTATTTTGAAAAGCTTAATTAATTTTGTAAACAAATAAATTTATTTTGAAAAGACATTTTAAATCTACAAATAACTGAAAATTTATGTTAGATTTGAATTTGACAAAGAATAATTTGAATTTGAAATTCAAAAATTGGCTTCCAGGTCTTGGCGAGGCACTAGGCCTTCTTTGGCCGTAGCCTTATTGGATCATCAACCCTTTCCTTGACAAAGCCGTTTAATGAAATTTCATTTTCAAAATTAATCTTTGAAACGTTCTGGTCTAACTAGTTTGGGTTTTGGATCGGTAGCTTCAGCCAGTTTCACCAGTCTAAAGAGACCAAGTAAACTTGATCTTATTAGAATTGGTTTCCCTAACGTACTATCATCTCACCGCCACCCAATACTATGTTGTCAAATTTCAGTTAAGTTAGTTCAGTCCTTAAACTAACCATTCCTAAATCTAAATGTGGCAAATTGCAGAAATTAAATAAACAAGCAAACATGCAATTTAAAGACAGAGAAAGTTGGGTTTTTATCTAACAATAAATATGGTTTTTAATTTGGCTCCCTCTGGACTAAAGCCACGATAATGGTTTGGCAAGATGTGAATCTTGTCCTTGGGGATCCAATACTGATTTGTTCCAGTTTGTTTGTTCAGGCACAGTTTAGGTACCCATGCCTGAACTTTAGGTCTGGATTGGTTCAGTACAGCATAATAGGATCTTTGCCTAGATTTGGTTCTATAGCCTAGTCCGAATCGATTAAGAACTGACTTCTGTTTTCCAAGAATCATGTCAAGACCCTTGGAACCAGAAGTGAATCGTTCTAAGGCAGCTCTAAGATCCTTAACCTGAGTTTTCAGGGAGGAGTTCTCTTTCTCAAGTTTTTCAACTTGAGTAGGAGTTCCTTCTTGAACTTTCTCAGTTAAGGGTCTAGAGTCAGCCCCCTCTTTCAGGAGTTTTACTTCCTGTCGGAGGGATCCGACTCGGAGTTTAGCTTTCGCCAAATCTCGAGAAAGATACGAAATTAGTTCGTTTAATTGACTTCTATTGAAACCACTTACCTTGATTTCTCCGTCCTCTGAAAAGGTCAGTCTGCCGTCGTCCTGTTCTGATTCTGACTCGGTCTCGACTTCTTCTGAGGTGATCAGGGCTAGTAGGTTTGACTGGGGTGCTTCTTCTTCTTCTTCTGAGGAAGATTCGTCCCAGGTTGCTTGAAGTGCTTTCTTTCTTCTTGTCTTCTTGGTCTCCTTTAGGTTCGGACACTCCGTCTTGTAGTGACCCTTCTTCTTGCACTCATAGTAGGTCACGTTGGGCTTGTTTTTGTCACTTGCGGGTTCAGCTGGTTCATCCTTTCTTCGGCTTGTTTTCCGTTTGTTGGCTTGGTTCTTCAATTTTTTATAGTAGCTTCAGGCCAGTCGGACCAGCTTAGATCGATCTCCTTCTTTGTCTTCGGCGTCTGAGTCTGAGTTAGACTCGGGTTTAGGTTGAGGCTTCTTCTTTGTTGTTCTTCCAGTTTTTCCTGCAACAAAGGCAATACTTTTCTCGGCCATATTGCAGTTCGTCTGTTCGTGTAATTCTAGTTCAGAAAAAAGTTCATCTAACTTTATTTTTGAAAGATCCCTTGAAACTTTGTATGCATCTACCATAAATGCCCACAAAGTGTTTCTTGGGAAAGCATTTAGTGCGTACCTTATTAAGTCACGGTTTTCGACCTTGTGACCAATAGTGTGTAGACCGTTCATAAGTTCTTGGATTCGGGCGTGAAGCTGCGCTGCCGTCTCGTTGTCGGTCATTTTGATGGTATACAGTTTGTTTAGGAGCAGATCTCTCTTGCTGATCCTAGTGTCTGATGTTCTTTGATGCAGCTCGATCAATTTTGCCCACAACTCCTTGGCACTGTTGAAAGGGCCCACCCGGTTCAGTTCCTCTTTGTTAAACCGCATTGTAGGGTTTGAGTTGCCTTTGCATCGGCTTCTATTTTGCGCTTCAGAGCGGTGTCCCATTCTGAGTAGGTCTGAGGTACTCCTTCAGCGTTCTTGGGAATCTCCAGTCCGGATTGGATGATGATCCACATGTCCACCTGAGTTTTCTGGTGGACCTCCATTCGACTTTTCCAGTAAGAAAAGTCTTCTCCACTGAAAAGTGGAGGTCTGGCTGTGCTGAATCCTTCTTGCATGGCCATTAGGAATTTTTATCTGAAAAAGAGATAAGAAAAAAAACTTTGTCCCAAGACTTGGTCTTGGATTAGTAGTGTGGGATAAAAGTAAAATATTTGTCGAGTGGTGTTGCACCAACCTCGATCAACGAGAAGAAATTTGAAGAAAAGAAAAAAATGTTAGAAGAATTTCGAACGAAGAAAATATTAGAAGAAATTAAAAAAAATCCGAAAAAATTTCAAACTGGTGGTTGCACTAAGTTTGAACTTCCCCGCTCTGATACCACTTGTTGGATCGAGAGAATACGATAGAGGGGGGTGAATATCGTAAATCGTTCGGATTTAGAGATAGAGAAATTGCACAGCGGAAATTAAAACACAACACACGAACACAGGTAGTTTTACTTGGTTCAGAGCCTAGGTCGACTCCTACTCCAAGGCCCACGGTCATTGACCGTTTACTTTGGGCAATTCTATATGAGGCGCAAAAACAGTTTACAAAGATTGATTACAATAGTAGTATAGTAAACTGAAAGAAAACAGTTCTTCGTTACCGACGTCCGGTGTAGAAAAATTTATCTCGGAGCAGAGGGACGTCGTTGGCGCTTTCGTGTCGAGTTGGAAGGTTTCTGGGGCGAAGCGCAGGAGCAGAAGAACGTAACAGCGTTGGAAGTAGTTGTTCTGAAGCTTGGGGGGTCGAGGGCCTTTTATAGGGTTCTGAGGGCGCCTTGGAGCACGGGGGCGCCCTACACGTGGCTTGTGATCCCCTCTTCTCGCGGTCAGCGAGTTATCCCTTCAAAGTCGGGATAATGCTTTGACGGGGGTGCCCTGGAAGCTGAGGGCACCCTGGCTGACCTTTTCAGCGGGAGTATCGACGGGATGAGGCTTATCCTCATCGCTGGCTCCAGGCGCGGGGCGCCCTGGTGGCTGGGGGCGCCCTGGCTGCTGGGGACGCCCCGACCAGTATTCGGCCGAAGCTCCTTTTTGCTTCATTTGTTTCATGTTCACATTGGGGGTGCCCTGGACACTCAGGGTGCCCTACTCAGCTGCTGCCTCACTCCTTTGAGGCTCTCTGAGCTGCAGACACTCGTTCCTTTGGTCCTGCATCCAGGGTTAGTCCGAAAACAACATAAAGCAGTAAGTTGTTAGTTTTATACAGCCTTAGCTGTCTTGGTTCTGACTTTGGGTCTCCAAAATGGAGCCCTAGGTCGAACCGACGCCTACTGTTCCCTCAACGGAGAACGCATCCTCACCTACTCCTCTCAGGAGAGTTTACCTGTCGCCAACCGGCTCCTCTGGTTGGACTTTTGGCCAGCAGTCCTTCGCCAGGACTTCAATACCAGGCTGTCCTTTGCCTGGTGTCTAGCATTCCTTCGCTAGATCTTGTTGACTAGCATCCCTTCGCTAGTTGCCTAGTAGTCCTTCACTAGGACTTGGTGACTAGCAACCCTTCGCTAGTTGCCTAGTAGTCCTTCACTAGGACTTGGTGACTAGCAGCCCTTCGCTAGTTGCCTAGTAGTCCTTCACTAGGTCTTTGTCTCCTGGCATTCCTTTGCCAGTTGCCTAGCAGTCCTTCGCTAGGGCTTTTCCTGCACACTTGAGTAACATGTTAGAAAAACAAATAAGACTTGAACCCTTTGCCATTTATCAAAACATAGGTTTGACTTGGGTGCTGTCTGCACCAACAAGGTTAACCGTTGATCTTTCGATTAATTGGGGATCATGATGTACTATTAGGTGCCACTCATGATCGTTCTATAATTGATTAATTATAGATGGCCAACATAAATCGAAAGTCTATTTAGTCACACGCACTACGAGTAATCCAAGGGATTTAAAACGAGTTAAAAATTGGATTTTCCAATCAAGAGAGATTAGGTTTGGTTAAGCCAAACGATAAGTCGAATCTGAATTTTTCAGAGACGCACCGGAAGCGTAAAATAGCTAAGTCTTTTGAAGACTTAATAGATGAATTAAATAAGTTTAATTCATTGGGGTGTGGCTTGGATGGGCCGGCCAAAGAGGGTCTCCATCCTCTTTGCTTAGCCGGCCACAACAAAGGGAGAGAACCAAATTTTTGGTTCAATTTATAAAATAAACCAAGTGTGGTTTGTTTTATAAAATTATGGATGATATAAATTTTTATATACTAAACCAAGGTTTGGTTTATTTTTCATGGAAATTAAAATGAAACATGGATTGGTTTATTTTTTTTTATAAAATCAATCAAGGATTGATTTACCATGATAAGAAAATTTATTCCATAAGAAAAAAAGGAGACTTGGTTGGTTTTTATCATGAATTAAAATATGATAAAACTTGGCATGATGGAATAAGTCATAGAAAATTTATTCCATAAGAAAAAAGAGACTTGGCGGTTGAGAGGCCACTATATAAAGGACCCAAGGCAAGACTTGTAAATCAATCGAAGTATTCTTGCCTGGGCTCTCTCCCTCTCCTCCCTTCTTTCTCTTGGCCGGCCATAAGGCTCTTCTCCCTTCTTCTTGCCGTGAGCACAAGGAGAAGTACCGAGGCGACAAAGTTCTTCCGTTGGGATGATCTTCCTCTCCGGTCATTATCACCTTGGGATTGGGCGTAAGTGATCTTCCTCCTTCTCGCCGGAATTGTGATTCCAACCAACCTTGGTAGTGAGTTTTCCAATGTGATTACTTCTCTCTTGGTTTTCTTGTCGCGTTCTCAGAGAATCTAGTAGTTCTCGAGAACACGAAACTCGTGGCTTTGCGAAGTCATCCCGAAGATACTCGGCGTGGACGCGAATAGAGGCGGAGCTTCCGAGGGACGCTTACGGTTGGATCTCGTCCCTTCCTTCGAGTTACGCGAGGTAATACGTAAATTAGTTTACGTTTCTGCAAAATTTTAAATATATGATCATGTCTACACAAGATAAAGTTGCATGCTTAGATGTGTGGTTAAATAATTTGAGAAATTATTTATGCTAAACCTTCCGCTGCACGTAATTAATTTTAAAATTACGAACCTGCATCCATGTCAACATGCACCCGGTCCCAACATCTTGACCGAGAGTTAAAGATACAACTTCTTCTACATCTTTTAAGCTTACACGCTTCCTATTGCGGCCCTGCTTTGACACGACTTCATTCGATCATTGCTAGAAGACCGACGCCAACACACTGTTGGATCGTAGAAACTCGATAGAGGGGGGGGGGGTGAATATCGAGATTAAATTTTTTGGAAAAATAAAGAAAATACGCAGCGGAAAATAATAAACCAATCGCAAACACAGGTTGGTTTTACTTGGTTCGGAGTCGCGGTCGGCTCCTACTCCAAGGCCCACGGTCCTTGACCATTTACTTTGAGCAATTCTATATTCGGAAAATCTTTTACAACTTGACAGTATAGATATAGAATTGGAAATTGAATTAACAACACTTTCGTAATTTAAATTTACCGACACCCGAGGTGGATCGAATTTCGGAGCAGAGGGTCGTCGTCGGCGCTGGAATCTCAAAGTCAGAGGTTGTCGGAGTGTAGCGCTTGAACGAAAGTGCTTGAAGCATCAAGAGCTATGTGTATCGAAGCCTTGGGGGTGAACCCCCTTTTATAGCACCCATGGGGGCGCCTGTGTCGATGGGGGCGCCTACACGTGGCCTTCCCTGCGCGATCTCTTATCCGCAGGCTCGGTCAGTGCTTATCCATCTTCACTGGGGTGCCTAAGCTGATGGGGGCGCCTGTATAGTCTCAGGCGCCTGAGCTGAGTACGTCCAGAGGCTTCATGGCTGTTTTGCTTCGCTTGCTTTGGTTCAGCCTTCAACTGGGGAGCCCGTATCCATACGAGCGCCTAACCCCAGTGGGGCGCCTAACTCCTTTGAGGCGCCTGAGCTGCAGAAACACATTCCTTCGTTCCCTGCAACCAAAGTTAGTTCCAAAACACAAGAACAAATATGTTAGCCATTATTTACAGCCTAAGCTGTCTTGGTTCTGACTTTAGGTCTCCCAAATGGAACCCTAGTTCGAATCCACGCCTACTGTTCCCTCGACTAGGAACGCGTCCTCACCTACTCCTCTCAGGAGAGTTTACCTTTTGCCAACCGGCTCCTCCGGTTGGACTTTTGCCCAATCCACCTGACCAGGTCTTCGTGCCCAGTCCGCGACCAGGACTTCTTGCCCAACTTCCGGTCAGGTCTTCGGTGCCCAGCCCTTTGCCAGGACTTTTTGCCCAACTTCTGGTCAGGTCTTTGGTGCCCAGTCCTTTGCCAGGACTTCTTGCCTAGTCCTCGACCAGGACTTCTTTGCCCAACTTTCGGTCAGGTCTTCTTGCCAAGTCCTTGACCAGGACTTCTTGTTTAGTGTACCTAGGACTTTTCCTGCTCACTTAGTAAGCTTGTTAGATCACAATAACACCTTAACTTCTGAACCCTTTGCCATTATCAAAACCCAGGTTTGACTTAGGTGCTTCCTGCACCAACAATCTCCGTCTTTTTGATTTATGACAACATGGTTCAAAAAGTTAAGTTAAAAAAAGTAACAAGCAACGAAAAAAAATTTAAAAAAATATTTAGTTTCCTCCCCCTGAAATGAAAATTCTCCCCCTGAGTTTTTCAAAAATAAGTGGGTTTTTGTTAATCTTCTAAGTGCTTTAGATCTAGAAAGTTTTCGCACACTTGAGAAAAATCTTCACGTTATACTTAGAAAATTTTAGAAAAAAACTTTTTCCATACTTAGAAAAATTTTCCAAAAGGTTTTCAAGTTTTTCCACACTTAGAAAAATTTCCAAAAAGAATTTTTAGGTTTTTCACACTTAGAAAAATTTTTAATTTTTTTTTTTAAGTTTTCCATACTTAGAAAAATTTCCAAATTTTTTTTTAAAGTTTTCCACACTTAGAAAACTTTCATTTTTGAAATGTTTAGATTTGAAAACATTTTTAAGCCTTTATTTACTTTACTTTTTGACAAGGATAAAAATTTTAAAAAATTAAATTTATTAAATTAAAAAAAACTTCTTTTCTCTCCTTTCCTTTCTCTCCCCATTTGCCATATATAAAAAAAATGATTATAGCAAAAAAAAAATTAGAGCAACAAAAAAAAATTGAGTTCTGTATTGAACCAACTCTAATAAACATAAACTGGACCAAACCAAATTAAACCGTTTTTGTTCGGGTCCTGTCTAACCCAGTTAGCTACTTACTGACTATCATAAATAGTAGTTTTCACTAGGGTTAGTCAAGTTAAGTGATCTGATCAAGTTAGATTTTCTAAACTTGACACTTAACCTGATTACTGTTCACTTGGTATTTATTGCCCCAATTACTGCAGATGCACTAACTTAAAGCAACTTGAATCTGTTGGAACTTGGATGGCTAGAGGGGGGGTGAATATAGCCAGACACTTTAAGTTTAGCACTTATCGAAATTTCTGCAATTCAAAGGTCAGTAGCACAGCGGAAGTAGTAAAACAAAGTATGCAGTAAACTAGACCCTAAGTTAGTCACAAGAACAAGAACGCTAACAAGAGGATTTACAAGGTTCAGGGATAACTTGCCCCTACTCCTTGGCGTGCCCGTAAGGTGGGCGATCCCTTGATCGTCGGCAGATTAAGCCCCGGAAAATCCGGATGTAAGCAACCTCCTTCTCGGTGGAGTAACCTCTCCACAGCGTTTCAACAAAGATAGAGTTTTAAGCACAATGAAACACAAGAAAGATCTTACTTAGCACTTAGAACAGACAAGAACACAACAAGCTTCTCCCGAGCTCCACCCAGCGCGGATCTCACGCAAGAACACCCTTCTTCGTGTTTTCTCGCTGATGGACTCAAGCTCCTTGTTCCTTCTTTCAAGTGCTCAAGTAAGGGATGATTGCTTCAAAGATTGCAGCTGCTTACTCAAGAACGATGGAACAGCAGAGAACACAAGCACGCAGCGTTACTGATCAGAGTTGTGGAGACTTGTTCGCCACCAAGCACTTAAGTCCTTCCACTATTGCCAGGTCACCACCTCACTGCAGCCTCCAGCTGCTCTCCTGCAACCACCAGCCACTACTGAGCTCTTCTGGACTCCCTGAGCCTCCCTTAGACCGGCCTCAGTCAGCAGCTCTAGCCAGCGCCAACGTCCGTTGCAACCTGAGATGGAAAACGGACAAACCTGCTCCAAGGAAAGGCCTCCATTGACTCTCCTTGAGTGTTTGAATCCTTCCATGTCACCTGTAGCTTAATCAGAGCATTAGCACAGCATATCAAGCAGAAAATCGAGTATCAGAGGTTAAGCGCAGAGAATCAGATACGTTCAAACGTGATTAGAGCGTCTGACAGTGCATTTTGAATTAAAGTGATCGGTCACCGGACCGATCCAGGCTCGTAGGTCGGTCACCAGACCGATCCACCGCTTTGCTGGGACTCCCAGCTTTCGCGGTGACACAGGCCTGATCGATCACCAGACCGATCAGAGTGAAGCCTGATCGGTCACCAGACCGATCAGGATAGCCTCTGACCGATCAGGCTCAAGCCTGATCGGTCCACTTCTGAGTGAACAGTAATCGTGGATATCAGATCCTAAGTCGTGGATCGGTCACCAAACTGCTCAGGAGCTGATCAGCGGGGGAACTCAACTCACTGAGTGCTCCCTGATCGGTCACCAGACCGATCAGGAGTAAAGCAGTGAGGAAGCTGCCTGCTCCCTGATCGGTCACCGGACCGATCAGGAGCCAAGCAATGAGGCAACTGCCTGCTCCCTGATCGGTCATCGGACCGATCAGGAGCCGGGCAGTAGGTTTCCAACCTCACTGTGTGCTCCCTGATCGGTCACCAGACCGATCAGTCATCGCTGGATCGGTCACCAGACCGATCCACGAAGGAGCAGCGTGCCAACTTCCTTGATCGGTCACCAGACCGATCCAGAGACTCAAACCTACCCCTCCAAGCTAGAATTTCATCCAACCTAGCCCTCCAAGCTAGGACTTTTTCACCTAACCCTCCAAGTTGGGACTTTTCACCTAACCCTCCAAGTTAGGACTTTTCACCTAGCCCTCCAAGCTAGGACTTTTCACCCAACCCTTCCAAGTTAGGACTTTTCCAACCTAGCCCTCCAAGCTAGGATTTTTCACCTAACCCTCCAAGTTGGGACTTTTCACCTAACCCTCCAAGTTAGGACTTTTCACCTAGCCCTCCAAGCTAGGACTTTTCACCCAACCCTTCCAAGTTAGGACTTTTCCACACCTAATCCTCCAGATTAGGATTTCTCCACACCTAGCCCTCCAAGCTAGGATTTTCCATACCATGCCTAATCCCCGATCAGGACTTAATCACAATCATAATCATCAACCTAAACTAAAATCGATGTCAACACCCAAACAACAATCAGGATCAGACTGCATCAACAATCTCCCCCTTTTTATTGTTTGACAACCCGATTTTATGTTTAGGGATTCCCAATTAAATTTTTCAAATTTCAGAATCATAGGGGAATCAGGATCCTCCCCCTACAACATGATCATCCTAAACATAACCAACCACACTCTCCCCCTTTGTCGAATATCGAAAGGGTCTAGAGGGGCTGTTAAGTTTAACCATACTCCTCCTCAACCCTAGGGGTATCCCAAAATAACAAAGGTATGATTGATTTATTTTGATAAACATATGAACACATATGACAAAGATAAAGCATGGCAAAACAAGCATATGTATCATATGGACATGGAATCAAAAGCATAATCATAACAACGCAAACATGTAGATAGTAATCATGTGAACACACATATAAGTCAACAATCAAAACATGATGAGGAAAATGTGAAATACATTCAAAATATTAGATGCATCATCAAGCATAAGAAAGATCTAGTCATAGGCAAGTGATCATACAACAAACCAGACAAATAATTAGATGCATCTCAATGCATCAAAGTCAACATCATGCCATAACAGGAAAAAGTCAGGACGGACAGATCCGTCAAATAGTCAGAAATCACCACATAAGAGCAAAGTGCCATCAATCGTCATCAATCGTCAGCCGGGGGGGGGGGGGTCAGCCTGCATAGGATCATCCATCGTGGCATCATCAGGAATAAAGGACCCTGGTGCAATACTGGCAGAGGGCGCAACTCCAGGGAATGTGTGCTGGCGCCACTCATCATACCAAGTCTGCTGCAGCGTACGAACCCCGGAGACATCAGACTCCACCGTGGTCAGTCTGCGGTCGAAAGATCGGATCTCCGAGCGGACCTCCTCGCGATAGAGCTCTTGTACGTGAAGATCATGCTGGATCGTCTGATCCAGCTCGGAAATCTGCCATCGTAGGTCCGGCTCGGGCTCATAGTCGTAATCAGCAGCAGCAGCAGTGGGAGCCTCCTGAGGTGCAGCAGCAACGGCTGGTGCCTGAAAGTGTGGACCTCCCCCAGGTAGCTCGCCGAGTCCCCTCCCGTCCTTCCAAACCAAAGTCCCATCATGATCCCGGATGATGATGCCGAACTTGGCAAATGCCCGCCGGCCAAGTCTGCAATCCTGTCGGACCATGGGCACTGTCCTGCCCTTGGTGACATCCACACCTACTGACATAAGCCAGTCGGTGATGACATGACCAAAAGGCATATAGACCGTGCGTCGGCTCGGCTCTCGATAGGATAAGATGGATTGAAAAATGCTCTCCATGATATCAAAGTCCATGCGGCGGTGCATGCCATAAAGCATCAGGCAATGATAGGGGCGGATCTCGACTAAGGGCTTGGAAGTGATTGGCAGGATACAATTTGTAATGATCTTGAAGAGTACGTAATCGGTAGGAGAGAGATAGAGTGCTGCAAAGGTCGAAAAATCAGGACCCAACTCATCAAGCCCGGCTGGGCGGGGATGACCAAAGAAATGCTGATAAATAGAGTCGGGTGTGACGTCCGCAAAAGGAGCCAACAGCGGGTCAGGGAGCTCAGGGTAGATAGAATACAGGTTAGGCGATCGTCGACCACCTAGATACTCCGCTAAGATCTCATAAGAGAAATCGAGATTCCTCTTTGCGACGCAGGTAGTGAATTCGAAACCTCCTTGAGGCCCTTGTTGAAGATTGTTGTAAAACTCCGAGACAAGATCATAGTTTATCGTCCGCTCCAAGGAGAGAAGAAAGCCAAGGTTGTAGAAAATGACTATCTCCATGATGGAGGGGCAGTGCTCGGATAGAAAGGGAACATCAATTGATCGGCAGGAGAGCAACTTGAAGGTCCTGGACTGAAAAGCTTGCTCGCAGGCAGCATTGGGAAAGCGAGAACTCGAGGAAGGCTGAGGCCTTCGTGAGGGCGCAGATGAAGAAGGGGCTTTGCCCTTCGAGCTGCCCTCTACGAGTTCTTTTCCCTTAGATGATCTTCTAAAGGATGGAATGATCAAGACAGCAGGTTTGATCAAGAGAAGTGAATCGAATCATGATACAAATTAAGGTTTGATCAAAAGACAAGATGTAATCAATGACCCAAACAGTGAACATATGGTAAGACATTATTTAATCAGTAAGTGTGGATCATGGCAACAGATTTGATCACGGAGAAATAATCATAAGGTAAGACATTGATCAAAGGTAAGACATGGCAAGGACGGGTCATGGCAAAAACATGAGGTCACGACACAACAATAAAACACCAAAACATGGTTAGCCACAAATACATACTCTATGAACTGATCCGAAAAAGAACTAACCAAAAATGCTTACTTAGGTGCCATTGAAAATGTGTGATGAAGATCTTGAAGTCTGGAAGAAGAGCTCGCGCAGGAAAAGATTCTCAACGCAAGAGATGAGCTCAAGACCTTGAACAAGAAGGAACTTGCAGGAAACAAGGAAGAGCTTGCAGGATCGCACACGCACAGCAAGAGGAAGGAGGATCGCACGCGCAAGGAAGAAGGAGAGGGGGTTCGGCGCTGAGGGGTTTTGGTTGGCTAGGGCTTGGGAAGTGAAGAGAATCCGTGATTAAACCGGTTGGTGGATCGGTCCACCAACCAAACTTTAATGCGGTTGAACGGATCACCGTTCGATCTGATAGCGCCCAGACCGATCAGGCTCTGTCCTGATCGGATGGCCTGGTCCTGATCGGTCGGGTGACCGATCAGGCAGGCTCCTGATCGATCGGCTGATCGATCAGGAGGCGAACAGTAGGGTTCGGAGAGTGGTCTGTGAGCCCCCTGATCGGTCTGTGGACCGATCATCACGGGGTGCCAAATCGGTCCAGGGACCGATCCAGGCCAGCCAGAATGTGTAGACACAATTTCGCAAGTCTTTGTGACCCCTCTGATCGGTCTATGGACTGATCACCACAGGATGGAACCAGATCGGTCCGGGGACCGATCAGCCATACTCCTGATCGGTCCAGTGACCGATCAGGGTTCTTGATACTCCCTGATACGATCTGAAACTTTCAGTTTCAGACTTCCACACAATTTCTGAAGGGATTTAATGAAAGATATCGATCTTGGAAGTGATCCCTTGACTATAATTGATCCCTAAACAAGGATCAAAGGTCCTTATGGTTTGAACAAATCACTTTGCTCCACCCAAGTGGAGTCAAACTCAATCAACAATCATTCAAACAAGTTTGTATCAAAATCAAGTTTCCTTGATTGGAATGCCCAAGTATGATCATGGAGCTAAATACATATGTGTTATGCATTGGTTTTCCCCATACTTGGTCACCAAAGTGATTTTTTTCTCGTCAACTTAATTTCTCAAGGGATGCATTGACATTTTGAGAAATTGAGTTGATCCTAGCATCTCACCCCATTTCTAGCAAACAAAAACGTTTTGTTAAGCCTTATAGTTTGTGTGAGATGTCCCCAAAGTTACCCAATTGTATCCCAACAATTTGTAATAATCATGAAGGGTTTTGAATGCATTTTGAAATCTATGAAGCGCGACACATTCCCAACTCCCTTCTTAAGAAGCTAAACTCATTTTCAGGGAGTGGTTTAGTGAAAATGTCAGCGAGGTTTGACTTGGACTCTACATGTGAGAGTACAATATCTCCCCTAGCTACATGATCCCTAATGAAGTGGTGACGCACTTCAATATGTTTGGTCCTAGAGTGATGGACTGGATTCTTTGTTAGGTTAATTGTGCTAATGTTGTCACACAACACTTGCACACCTTTGTAACTTAATCCATAGTCCTCTAAAGTATGAATCATCCACAACAATTGTGATACGCTCTCTCCCATGGCGATATATTCTGCCTCGGTCGTGGAGAGAGCAACACAATGTTGCTTCCGACTTGACCAACTAACTAGAGATGATCCTAGGAATTGGCAGCCCCCACTTGTGCTTTTCCGATCCAACTTACATCCAGCGTAGTCGGAATCGGTATAGCCAATTAGGTCAAATGATTCGGTACGAGGGTACCAAAGACCAACTCCAATTGTGCCTTTAAGATATCTCAAAATCCTCTTAACAGCGATTAAGTGAGATTCCTTGGCACAAACTTGATACCTAGCGCACATACCCAAAGCAAAAAGTATATAAGGTCGACTAGCTGTGAGGTATAGCAAACTACCTATCATGCTCCGATATTGAGTCAAATCAACGGGTTTACCACTCTCATCATTGTCTAATCTTGTGTTTGTAGCCATGGGAGTGGTTACCTCTTTTGAATCACTCATATTGAATTTTCGAAGCATCTCTTGAGTATACTTCGATTGGTGCACATGGATCCCATCTCGGGTTTGCTTGATTTCAAGTCCAAGGAAGAAAGTCAACTCTCCCACTAGACTCATTTCTGTTGGGAACGAGATGGCT
>JAGFNQ010002531.1:256891-428955 GCA_024364735.1 Boesenbergia rotunda
ATCCAGCGTAGTCGGAATCGGTATAGCCAATTAGGTCAAATGATTCGGTACGAGGGTACCAAAGACCAACTCCAATTGTGCCTTTAAGATATCTCAAAATCCTTTTAACAGCGATTAAGTGAGATTCCTTGGCACAAACTTGATACCTAGCGCACATACCCACAGCAAAAAGTATATCAGGTCGACTAGCTGTGAGGTATAGCAAACTACCTATCATGCTCCGATATTGAGTCAAATCAACGGGTTTACCACTCTCATCATTGTCTAATCTTGTGTTTGTAGCCATGGGAGTGGTTACCTCTTTTGAATCACTCATATTGAATTTTCGAAGCATCTCTTGAGTATACTTCGATTGGTGCACATGGATCCCATCTCGGGTTTGTTTGATTTCAAGTCCAAGGAAGAAAGTTAACTCTCCCACTAGACTAATTTCAAATTCACTTTCCATGTATCCAATGAACTCATTTAAATAACCCTTGTTATTTGAGCCACAAATTATGTCATCGACATATACTTGGGCTACAAAAATATTGTCACCATCTCTACGTAGAAATAGTGTAGGGTCTATTTGGCCTATAACAAAGCCTTTTTCAATTAGGAACGTCGACAACCGCTCATACCAAGCTCGGGGTGCTTGTTTAAGGCCATAGAGTGCCTTTTTGAGCTTGAATACATGGTTTGGAAATTCGGTACTCTCAAACCCCGGAGGTTGTTCGACGTAGACCTCTTCTCTAATCAGATCATTTAGAAAGGCCGATTTGACATCCATTTGATATAGCTTGAAGCCACGATGTGCTGCAAATGCGAGCATCAATCGGATGGACTCTAATCGTGCCACGGGAGCATAGGTCTCATCATAATCAAGGTCTTCAACTTGACTATAGCCCTTGGCTACTAAGCGTGCCTTGTTTCTTATGATTTCTCCCTTATGGTTTAATTTATTCTTGAAGACCCATTTGGTTCCAATGATGGTGGTCTTCTTAGGTCTAGGGGCTAGGTCCCAAACCTGACTCCTTTCGAATTGACCTAGTTCATCTTGCATTGCAATGATCCAATCGGGATCATTTAATGCTTCATCAATTTTCCTAGGTTCAATTTCGGAAATTAAAACAACTTCATTAGCCTCATTCCTAAAGAATGATCTAATTCTAACCCCATGATGGATGTCTCCAACAATTTGGTCTTGGGGATGACTAGAGGCTAATCTAGTTTGCCTAGGTGTTGGTGGTGCTTCTTGAATGGTTTCACTAGACACAAGCTCAGCCTCAGGATCCGGCTGACCTATGGGTTGTCTAGGCTCACCGTCATCAGATTCATCACCATCAACAACGTTTTGACTCTCATTCAAACTTAGTCTCCTAAGTTCGAATTGGACTTCATCTTCTGGTTGTCCATTGACTTTCGGAATTTCTTCAAGGACAACATCAGAAGATTCTTCAACCAGTCTAGATTTCTTATTGTAGACTCGGTAGGCTTTGCTAACTAGGGAGTACCCGACTAGTATCCCTTCATCATCCTTTGCCATGGACTTTCTAAGATGGTCCTTGGTGTTTAGGATGAACACCTTACAACCAAACACCCTAAGATGTTTAACCGTAGGTGGTCTCCCAAACCAAAGTTCATGGGGAGTCTTACCTAAGAATGTATGTATGAGAACTCGATTTTGCACGTAGCAAGCCGTGTTTACAGCTTCGGCCCATAAGTAACTCGGTAATGAGTACTCATTGAGCATGCTTCGGGCAGCCTCTTGTAGAACACGGGTCTTCCTCTCTACAACACCATTTTGTTGTGGTGTTCTAGGAGTGGAGAACTCATGTCTATACCCTCTATCTTGACAAAACTCTAAAAATCGTTGGTTTTGAAATTCACCTCCATGATCACTTCTTATTGTCTTAATTGTTGATGATTTTTCATTTTCAACTCTTCTACAAAAAGAAATGAAAACATCTAAGGTTTGGTCCTTATACTTAAGAAAATAAGTCCATGTATATCTAGTAAAATCATCAATGATAACAAAGCAATATCTACTTCCATTCAATGATATGATAGTGCTGCAATCAAACAAATTCATATAAAGTAAATCCAATGCGGTAGAAGTACTTACAGTGCTTTTACCTTTATGTGCAAATTTTGTTTGCTTACCCATTTGACATGCATCACAAATCTTTTCTTTCTCATACTTGATGCTTGGTAAGCCACGGACTAATCCCTTGTTAGCCAACTTCCGGATATTCTTCATGTTAACATGTGCTAGCCTCCGGTGCCAAAGGGTGGACTCCTCTTCTTTTGACATGAGACACTTAGCAGAAACATTAGTAGCACTTTTAAATGAAACTTGATAAATATTGTCTACTTTTGTTCCTACTAGGACTGTGTCCAAGGTGTCATGTTGTCTAACTAGACATTGACTTGGTTGAAAATCAATTGTGTAACCCATATCACACAATTGATTGACACTTAGGAGATTAAATGTCATCCCCTTGACTAGAAGGACATTTGAAATTCTAAGACATTCGGATATTTGAATGTCTCCTATTCCTATAACCTTAAGACTACCATTGTTACCAAATGAAACATTATCTCTACTTTTTCTTTGAAGAGTAGTAAACAATGATCTATCCCCGGTCATGTATTTGGAGCACCCACAATCAACGAACCAAGTTGATAGATGCTCCCCCTCAATCATAACCTACATAATTCGAAAAATGGAAGATTTAGGTACCCACACCTTGAGACCTAAAGCATCTACTAAACAACACTTAGGCACCCATGCCTTGACAACTTTCTTTTGAACCTTGGGTGTCTTAGATTGTCTCATATCAGTCCTAGACATCAAGGACACAAATGAAGGTTCTTTGGGTCGGTAACCAATACCGGCCCTATTGTAGACCACCCTTAGGGCATTCAAAATCATGTCTAGGGTCTTTGAGCTTGTTGAGAACTTCTCAAGAATATTCTTGAGTCTCTCAACCTCACTCTTCAATGATTTGTTTTCATCCTCTAATAATTCAACATGCAAATCATCTACATCCTCCACCCTAGAGGATTTTAAATGATCAACCTCAATTTTCAAAGATTTAATCTCATCCTCTAACATTTCAACATGCAAGTCGTCTATGTTCTCATCCTTAGATGACTTCAATTGTTCAATTTCTAATTGCAATGATTTAACCTTATCTTTTGACTTTTTCAACATATTGGTTAAGCATGCAATTGCTCTATAACATTTCTTAAGTTCGGGAGAGGTTATCTCTTCATCATCCGAAGACGATGAAGCCGCGTTTGAGGAGTCGGAGGATTCACCACTGCTTTCTTCCCCTCCAAGAGCCATGAGTGCCACATGTCGTGTGCTCTTCTCCTCCTTTTCTTCATCGGATGAACTTGAGGAGGATTCATCCCAAGTGGCCTTCAAGGCCTTCTTCTTCTTCTTTGATTTCTCCCCTTTCTTCTTGGATTTCTCCTCCTTCTTCTTTAGCTTTGGGCATTCACTCTTGAAATGCCCTTTCCTGCCACACTCATAACAAGAAGCATTAGACTTATCAACTTTAGCTTCACTAGGGTTACCTTTACCCTTGAAGCGTTGACCCCTTCTCATCATCCTTTTCACAAAATTTGCCATCTCGGAGGAAGAAGACCCGCTACCATCTTCCTCGAAATCGGACTCGAATTCGGAAGAGGATGAAGATGAAGAGACTTCCTTCTCCTTCTTCTTCTTATTGGATCGTTCCCCTGCAACTAAGGCAATCCCCTTCTCCTTGGGGCCTTTGTTATCCATTTCATGCAATTCCATTTCACAAAAAAAATCATCTAATTTGACAATTGATAAATCCTTGGAAACTTTGTAGGCATCCACCATGGATGACCACAAAGCATTCCTTGGAAATGCTTTCAACACATACCTCACAAGGTCGCGATTCTCGACCTTTTCATCAATAGAATGAAGACCATTGAGGACTTCCTTGAACCAGCTATGTAGCTCACTTACGGTTTCATTCTCCTTCATAGAGAGATTTTGAAGTTGGTTGAGGAACAAGTCCCTCTTGACAATTCTTGAATCTTGGGTGCCCTCATGGAGTTCTATGAGCTTGTTCCACAAATCTTTTGCACTTGTGAATGGACCAACCTTGATGAGTTGGTCTTTGTTCATGCCGCATTGTAAGGTGATCACCGCCTTCGCGTCGGCTTCACTCTTTTGAGTTTGTTCAGCCGTCCACCGCCAAGATTCAAGTTCCTTGCCTTCATCATCCTTTGGAGGGGTAAAACCCTCCTTCACCGCGAACCAAGTGTTGATGTCCATCTTTAAGTAATACTCCATCTTCGATCTCCAATATTGGAAATCTGCGCCATCGAAGAAGGGAGGTCGGGTGGTGCTAAAGCCTTCTCTCAACACCATGGATGATAGCTCTCGGTTGTTAATCCGCTTGTACAGAGCCCCAAGCTCTGATACCACTTGTTGGAACTTGGATGGCTAGAGAGGGGGGGTGAATATAGCCAGACACTTGAAGTTTATCACTTATCGAAATTTCTGCAACTCAAAGGTCAGTAGCACAACGAAAGTAGTAAAACAAAGTATGCAGTAAACTAGACCCTAAGTTAGTCACAAGAACAAGAATGCTAACAAGAGGATTTACAAGGTTCGGGGATAACTTGCCCCTACTCCTTAGCGTGCCCGTAAGGTGGGCGATCCCTTGATCGTCGGCAGATCAAGCTTCGGAAAATCCGGATAGTAAGAAACCTCCTTCTCGGTAGAGTAACCTCTCCACAGCGTTTCAACAAAGATAGAGTTTTAAGCACAATGAAACACAAGAAAGATCTTACTTAGCACTTAGAACAGACAAGAACACAGCAAGCTTCTCCCGAGCTCCACCCAGCGCGGATCTCACGCAAGAACACCCTTCTTTGTGTCTTCTCGCTGATGGACTCAAGCTCCTTGTTCCTTCTTTCAAGTGCTCAAGTAAGGGATGGTTACTTCAAAGATTGCAGCTGCTTGCTCAAGAACGATGGAACAGCAGAGAACACAAGCACGCAACATTACTGATCAGAGTTGTGGAGACTTGTTCGCCACCAAGCGCTTAAGTCCTTCCACTATTGCCAGGTCACCACCTCACTGCAGCCTCCAGCTGCTCTCCTGCAACCACCAGCCACTACTGAGCTCTTCTGGACTCCCTGAGCCTCCCTCAGACCAGCCTCAGTCAGCAGCTCCAGCCAGCGCCAACGTCCGTTGCAACCTGAGATGGAAAACAGACAAACCTGCTCCAAGGAAAGGCCTCCATTGACTCTCCTTGAGTGTTTGAATCCTTCCCTGTCACCTGCAGCTTAATCAGAGCATTAGCACAGCATATCAAGCAGAAAATCGAGTATAAGAGATTTTGCGTAGAGAATCAGATACGTTCAGACGCGATCAGAGCGTCTGACAGTGCATTTTGAATTAAAGTGATCGATCACCGGACCGATCCATGGCTCGTGGGTCGGTCACCAGACCGATCCACCACTTTGCTGGGACTCCTAGCTTTCGCGGCGACACAGGCCTGATCGGTCACCAGACCGATCAGAGTGAAGCCTGATCGGTCACCAGACCGATCAGGATAGCCTTTGACCGATCAGGCTCAAGATTGATTGGTCCACTTCTGAGTGAACAGTAATCGTGGATATTAGATCCTAAGTCGTGGATCGGTCACCAGACCGTTCAGGAGCTGATCAGCGGGGGAACTCAACTCACTGAGTGCTCCCTGATCGGTCACCAGACCGATCAGGAGCAAAGCAGTGAGGAAGCTGCCTGCTCCCTGATAGGTCACCGGACCGATCAGGAGCCAAGCAATGAGGCAACTGCCTGCTCCCTGATCGGTCACCGGACCGATCAGGAGTCGGGCAGTAGGTTTCCAACCTCACTGTGTGTAGAGCTGTCAATTTGGGTTGGGCCCGTCGGGTTGGCCCGCCCCGCCAATCAATTTAAGCGGGTTGGGTTAGAATTTAAGCAACCCAAGCCCGCCGCGGGCCAACCCACCTAGGCCCGCGACCCGCATGGGTCGACCCGCGATGGGCTTGGGTTGGCCCGCGGGTTGAGAATCACATGTTAGTTAAGTTTTATGATAATTTATTATCTTTCTTTATTATTATTTTGAAATAAAAAATAATATTTTTCATCACATGAGTACTCATTTGTATCCATTTATATTTAAAAAATATATTTCTTAACATATTTGATTGATGAAATCTAAATATATGAATTTTATTTAATTTTATTAATTTTTAAAAAATATTTTGATGGGCCCGCGGGTTGGCCCGCCTAACCCACGACCCGTCTTGGATTGGGTTGGGTTGGGGATTTTCCAACCCGCCTAGATGACGGGCCGACCCGCCCCGCCCCGCCAAATGGCCGGCCCGCCATGGGCCGACCCGCCCCGCCATGGGTTGGCCAGTTTGACAGCTCTAACTGTGTGCTCCCTGATCGGTCACCAGACCGATCAGTCATCGCTGGATCGGTCACCAGACCGATCCACGATGGAGCAGCGTGCCAACTTCGCTGATCGGTCATCAGACCGATCCAGAGACTCAAACCTAGCCCTCCAAGCTAGGACTTTTTCACCTAACCCTCCAAGTTGGGACTTTTCACCTAACCCTCCAAGTTAGGACTTTTCACCTAGCCCTCCAAGCTAGGACTTTTCACCCAACCCTTCCAAGTTAGGACTTTTCCATCCAAGTTGGGACTTTTCACCTAACCCTCCAAGTTAGGACTTTTCACCTAGCCCTCCAAGCTAGGACTTTTCACCCAACCCTTCCAAGTTAGGACTTTTCCACACACCTAGCCCTCCAAGCTAGGATTTTCCACACCTAATCCTCCAGATTAGGATTTCTCCACACCTAGCCCTCTAAGCTAGGATTTTCCATACCATGCCTAATCCCCGATCAGGACTTAATCATAATCATAATCATCAACCTAAACTAAAATCGATGTCAACACCCAAACAACAATCAGGATCAGACTGCATCAACAGAATCAAGGCATAGACCTAAGCATCTCAACCCAGTCTAAGTTATCAATCAAAAGTACCCTAAGGTGCTTGTGAGATGTTAGCTTCTAGATCTATAGGTGCATGCAGTTCTAGAGTTAGGGCCTAAGCTAAGTCCATTTGCGAAAAAGTCCTAGTTTTGAAGGGGGTAAGTTTTTGAGAAAAACTAAGTCGGAAAATCATTTTAAATTTTAAGACAAAAAAATGATTTTTCACAAAACATTAATTAACAGTTAAGAAAGTAAACCAATTTTTGAAAAAAACATGTAGAGCAGTCCTATTCTACTAAGCATAAGATTCAATTATTAAGTGCATGACTGAGTAGTTGAAGTAGAATTGCATAAGACTAATCACTTATCAAACAAGTAGCTAACAAGTAAATATGATAGATGCATAAGAGTCAACTGGTCAATAGGAGGACTAGCAAAGTCAAACAGTAGTCAAGCACAAGTTAACCCTACTCAGTAGGGACAGTCTAACACATGTCAAAGGTACAATTAGATAGCTGGAAAGTCACTCTGATCTATGAGGAAGGGCCAGGAGGGTCGAATGAGCTAGGCTGCTAGGACCGAAACAAGGACATCATTTCATTGTATCGCGCCTCGTTTGTCTCGCGATCAGCTCGGAGGGTATCCATATATTCAATGTGATGGGCCTCGTTCTCCTCCCTAAGGCTGTGCATCTCCGTCTGCAATAGTGTAATGCGCTGGTTGATGGTCAGTGGAGGAGGCTCCTGTAAGTGCTCGTTGATCTCGGCTGCGAGATCATCCACGTCTACCTCCACCTCCTCGTTAGAGTCGTCCTGCCGTCGAGCCCTCTCTCGTCTCCATGATAGGACCCCGGTGGTCGAAACATCTATTCCCGCTAAAGAAAAATTTCTACACCCTATTTCATCAAACTCTGTCATTGAGATGATCTCTCCAGCAGTGATATTGCGACCATGGTGGTGAAGGAGGGCGGTGATAATATGACAGTAGGGCATTCATACTCGATCGTGAGTAGATACGCTCGATGCGTAAATGATGGTGTGGAACATGTGGAGGCATATGTCTATATCTAGCTGATGGATCATGGCGTAGAGTAGAAAAGTGTGAAAAGGTCGCGTGGTCGCGACATCTCGGGTGGTGAGTGGGAGAACACAATGAACTATAACTCTGTAGAGAGCATAATCCTGGACTCGGAGGTCAACGGACTGAAACCGCCGTGCTAACGGGTTCCACACATCTCCGAAAAAGTAGGAGTAAAGAGTGTCTAGGTTGATGTGCGAATAGGGGGGAGCGAAGGGAGGGCCGGCCGGAGGATAGCAACAAAAAGTCGATTGTGACTGTCGTAGTCCGAGGAATCGATTGAACAATGTTGGAGAAATAGTGAGAGGAGTGCCTTGTACGGTGGTAGAGTAGAGTAGGTCGTCAATTTTGACTAGGTTGTTGTAAAATTAGGCACACAATGTCGAATTTACTGGATGTGTACAGTAGACAAGATGGTCTAATTGATAGAAATTTATAGCATCCATTGCTACTGGGCAAGATTAAGTAAAAAATTGCCTATTCAAAAACTCGTCTTAATAGGTTTGTTGGTGGTGGATGAGAATTTGTTAAACAAGGCTAGGGTTGGGAACCTAGGATCAGGGCTAGGTTCGGCACCGGGGTCAGCTTGTGTGACACGACATTTTCTAGATAGATAAAAAAAATGCATTTACTAAGCGCTATAATAGGAAAATTAATTCTAAATGCTTAATTAAAATAGTACCGGGGAGGCATTGTCGAAGCGGGACGTTTGAAGACAAGGAGGGAGCGTTCGGGCGCCTTGGGAAGAAGAAGAATGAAGGAGGATTTCGTTTGGTCTGGGAGATGAAGAGGGATTGAAGGCTTTATATAGGGTTACTCGGCCGCCTGTAAAGGACTAGGCGCCCGTGTTCATTGGGGCGCCCGTAAGGTCACGGGTGCCTGAGTCAGTGGTCAGCTGCTTTTGGCAGATCTGACTACCTTGGATGAAGATAAAGCTATAGGCGCCCGTAAGGTTACGGGCGCCCGTGTTGACCGGGGTTTGACTATTGACCAGTTTGACTGTTGACCAACGTTGACTGTGTTGACTAGGTTTGACTCAGCTGACTCAACCAATCAAGCTTATATTCAAGCTAATATAAAATAAGAGTTGATTTTGAACACATTTTGAAAACAGTTCAAGTTTTTAAAATACTAACAGGTCCTAGACATCTCACCCAGTTCTATGTGATCAAACATGTTAACCTTATAAGTTTTGTGAGACAGGTTTTGACAAAACCAAAGATTTTAATTTGAAAAGCATGGTTAATTTTGAAGGACTTGAATTAATTTTGAAAATTTTAATTAAGTTTAAAGTTTATTTTGAAAAATTATGTTGAATCTAAGATTAATTTAAATTTGTGTTAGATTCAAATCTGACAATAGTAAAGTGAATTTGATTTTCAATAATTGACTTCCAGGTCTTGGCGAGGCACTAGGCCTTCTTTGGCCGTAGCCTTATTGGATCATCAAACCTTTCCTTGACAAAGCCTTTTATAGAAAATTCATCTTCAAGTTACTTCTTGAAAGATTTTGGTCTAACTAGTTTGGGTCTTGGATCGGTAGCTTCGGCTAGTTCCACCAGACTAAACAGACCAAGTAGAGTATACTTGACCTTATTAGAAAGGCTTCCCTAATGTACTATCATCTTACCTCCACCCAATACTATATTGTTAAAATTTCAATTAAGTAGTTTAGTCTTTAGTCTAACCAGTCCTAGGTCTAAGCATAATGAATTACTGAAGGAAATAAACAAGCAAGCATGCAATAAGATTAAAGAAGTAAGAAAAAAACTTATCTAATTATGAAAATTGTTTTTAAATTCGCTCCCCCTGGACTATAGCCTCGATAATGATTAGGCAAGATGTGAATCTTGTCCTTGGGGATCTAATACTGATTTGGTCCAGCTTGGTTGTTCAAGCAAAGCTTGGGGACCCATGCTTGAACTTGAGCTCTAGGTTGGTTCAATACAGCATAATAAGGTCGTTGCCTAGACTTGGTTCGATACCCTAATCCAGATCGGTTATGAACGGACTTCTGTTTTCCAAGGATCATATCAAGACCCTTGGAACCCGAAGTGAATCGTTCTAAAGCCACTCTGAGCTCCTTGACTTGAGTTTTCAAGGAGGAATTCTCTTTCTCAAGCTTTTCAACTTGAGTAGAGTTTCCTTCTTGAACCTTCTCGGTTAAGGATCTCGAGTCGGCTTCCTCTTTCAGGAGTTTTACTTCCTGTCGGAGGGACTCGACCCGGATTTTGGCTTTCGCCAAGTTGCGAGATAAATATGCAATTAATTTGGATAGTTCAATTTCAGAATAACCTCTTACCGTTATTTGGTCGTTTTTCGAGATTGTGAGCCTTCCGTCGTCTGCTCCGATTCCGATCCGGTGTCGATGTCTTCCGAAGCGGTTAAAGCGAGAAGATTTGATTGCGGGCCCTCTTCTTCTTCTTCGGAGGAAGATTCATCCCACGTGGCTTGGTGAGCCTTCTTCCTTCGAGTCTTCTTGGCTTCCTTCAGATTTGGGCATTCTGATTTGTAATGTCCCTTCTTGTTGCATTCGTAGCAAGTGACATTGGTTTTGTTTTTTGAAGTTGAAGGTTTAGCTGGATCTTCCTTTCTTCGGCTTGCTTTCTTTCTATTTGTCTGGTGCTTCAGCTCCTTGTAGTATTCTCGAGCTAGCCGAACCAACTTGGGTCGATCCCCTTCACTGTCTTCTGAGTCTGAGTCCGAGTCAGACTCGGGTGCTGGTTGAGGTTTCTTCTTGAGGACTTTTCCTTGGGTTTTACCTGCAATAAAGGCAATACTTTTTTCGACCATTGTGGAGTTAGTCTGTTCATGCAATTCTAATTCTGAAAAAAGTTCATCTAATTTAATTTTTGAAAGGTCCCTGGAAACCTTGAAAGCATCTACCATAGATGCCCACAATGTGTTCCTTGGGAACGCGTTTAGGGTATACCTGATTAGGTCACAGTTCTCTACCTTGTGACCTATTGTATGCAACCCATTCATTAGTTCCTGGATTTTGGTGTGGAGCTGTGCTGCTGATTCTCCTTCGTTCATTTTGATCGTGTAGAGTCTGTTCAGCAACAGATCTCTTTTGCTGATTCTGGTGTCAGAGGTACCTTCGTGCAGCTCAATCAGCTTGTTCCACAGTTCTTTGGTGTTGTTCAAAGGACCCACCTGATTTAGCTCTTCCTTGGTTAATCCGCATTGCAACGTTTGGGTTGCCTTTGCATCAGCCTCGATCTTCTTCTTCAACGAGGCGTCCCATTCAGAGTAGTGTTGTGCCACTCCTTCTGCGTTCTTGGGAATCTCCAAGCCAGATTGGATAATTATCCACATGTCCACCTGAGTTTTCAGGTGGACTTCCATCCTGCTTTTCCAGTAGGAGAAATCTTCTCCACTGAAAAGTGGTGGTCTGGCTGTGCTGAATCCCTCTTGCATGACCATAATATTTTCTGAAAAAAATAAAGACAAAGAAAACTTGTTCCAAGACTTGGTCTTGGATTAGTAGTGTAGAAGAAATTAAAAACAACGAAAAAACGATCGAGTGGTGTTGCACCAAGCTCGATTAACGAGAAAGATTCGAAAAAAATTTAAAATAATTTCGTAAATCCGAAAAAACTCTCAAATTGGTGGTTGCACCAAATTTGAGCCACCCGCTCTGATACCACTTGTTGGATCGTAGAAACTCGATAGAGGGGGGGGGGTGAATATCGAGATCAAATTTTTCGGAAAAATAGAGAAAATATGCAGCAAAAAATAATAAACCAATTGCGAACACAGGTTGGTTTTACTTGGTTCGGAGTCGCGGTCGACTCCTACTCCAAGGCCCACGGTCCTTGACCATTTACTTTGGGAAATTCTATATTTGGAAAATCTTTTACAACTTGACAGTACAGATATAGAATTGGAAATTGAATTAACAACACTTTCATAATTTAAATTTACCGACGCCCGAGGTGGATCGAATTTTGGAGCAGAGGGTCGTCGTCGGCGCTAGAATCTCGAAGTTGGAGGTTGTCGGAGCGTAGCGCTTGAACGAAAGTGCTTGAAGCGTTGAGAGCGATGTGTATCGAAGCCTTGGGGGTGAACCCCCTTTTATAGCACCCATGGGGGCACCTGTGTTGATGGGGGCGCCTACACGTGGTCTTCCCTGCGCGATCTCTTATACATAGGCTCGGTTAATGCTTATCCATCTTCACTGGGGCGCCTGAGCTGATGAGGGCGCCCATATGGTCTCGGGCGCCTGAGCTAAGTACGTCCAGAGGCTTCGTGGCAGTTTTGCTTCGCTTGCTTTGGTTTAGCCTTCAACTGGGGCGCCCGTATCCATATGAGCACCTAACCCCAGTGGGGCGCCTGATAAGTGTCATTTTGTTGATCATATTATATGTTTAAATCCGTGTTTTACCTATATTTTACTTGTGTAATTGTGGATTTGGCCTAGGTTCTAGGATTTGCATTCTTTTTGGACTTAATTGTAAATTTGATTATATTTGAGTTGTTTTGTCACTAAATTTTTGATCTACTTTTGTAGGCTTGGCAGGATCATGGACCTAGGCCATGTTGGGTCGAAGTTGAGTCAAAAGTGGATTAGATCAAAGGAATCAAGCATCAACGCATTTGGACCGTCCGATGCAAGAACGGTTAGATCTAGACCATCTGAGAACTTCTGATCAATCCGAACTGAGGTTAAGTCTAATCAAGTGATCAGATCAAGATCTGAAGATTTCAGCTCAATCGGAGATCATTTGACCGTTGGATCACGATTAGAGAGATCTAGACCGTCCATTCAAAGTCCAAGGTGATCTGAGCCATCCACTACAGATCTGGCAGATCCGAGCTACCACGAGGATGATCCTGACCTCTGATCAAGATCTGGAAATTTTGAATCAAATTGGACGAAGATCTACCGTTGGATTAAGCGGATTCAATCTCAGTCGTCCACTGTTTAACCATTTAAACTGCTTCAGCCCTGTTTTCAGATCTGTCGCGACCTCACCGAGCTTCAGCTACTGTTTTTCGTTCTTCCGAAGTTTTTCATCGTTTTCTTTCAAATTTCTTCCATCAGAGGCGTGACCAACTCGATTACTACCTTGGAGCGAGATCTGGATCTTTGGGAGAGGCTCAAATGGAGATTCAATCACAGTTTTGCATCGGAACAGGGGCTGAGTGAGGGTTTCTTCAGTTTCTGTTATTTGATCAACTTGATTGCGTTTGGGTGCTGATCTTTTCAATCGGAGCTGTTTGAGGGGTTCTCTGATAGTTTCTTATCAACACCAAATCTTTATAGCATCCATACATCGCGAGATCTAGTGGATCGAATTGGATTTCCAGCAGACGCAATTCTGTGAGCAGATCTGAAGTTTGAGCCGTTTGTCCATTGATTTGTGAGTTTAAGGGGTTCTTGGCTTGCCCTTGCGTGACGAACAAGGTGGTCTCGAGACAAGAGAGTGATTGAGAGTTAATTTCCTTAGATAATTTCTGTTCTTAGCTGTAATTTCAGTTTGAATTGCTTTTCAATTCTGTTTTCGTATCACTGCTATAATTTCTATTTCTGAATTGTCTCTACTTTAGTTTGGTTTAAATTCTGCAAGTAGATGAGTTAGTGAGTTTATTAGATGAACAATTGTATCCAATTCCAGTGAATTTTCTGTTTGTTGCTTGCGTATCAAGAGGTTATTGAGTATCAACTCTGTTTTCTGCATTTACATTGCTGTTTCTGAAACTTATATCAGAAATTTCATCTTCATGATTGTTTTCGCAATTGCTAGCTTATAATTCAGAACTTAAGAGTTAGGTTTATTGTCAGTAAGCAAGTTTACTCAGTTCAGCTCGATTTAAACTTAGTTGAATTTCTGAATCGATTTTCTTTTGATTCAACTGTTGCGTATCAAGTTTTTAGTTCTGAAAATCAGTCTTTAATTCTGCATTTTATATCAGTAAGTCCAGCTTGTTTCTGATTCATTTCTAGTACTAGTTGGTACAATTGTTTTCAGTTAGCTTGTTAGTCCTTGAAGTCAGCTGTTATTTGATTTCAGCTTTCAGACATGCATACTAGCTATTTCTGAATTTGGTGAATTTCTGTGTACCAGTTTGAACTGATTTGGTTCCTGAATTTCGTGTTAATCTTGTGTGAGTTTCTTCTTCTGCATCTACACATTGTGGCTTGTTTCTTTCACATAGAAATTGAGATAAATTCCTGAGTATCAGTTCTTCTGCAACTTTGATTCATAATTCTGCAAATCAGATTGCCATTTCTGCTGGACAGTGTAGTCTCTAGAGGTTTAGCTGATATCTTCCAATAAGTGTAAGTAATCATTGGATCTACTTCAAGTTCTAATTGAGCTGTAGAATAGAGCAATTAATTTCAGCTGGTTTGTTGATTTCTGCCTTTGATTTGAAGCATTATATCCTGCTGTCATGTGTGGAATTGCTGCATTTGAATTCTGAATTTAATTCATTTCCTATTGCTGCACTCATTTTCGAATTTCTTCCTTAATTCATACTTAACTTTTCACTAATAGCTTAATCCTTCAACTTGAAGTGGTTAGTATTCAGTTGTCAATTTCGGTTTGGGCTCTTAGCATCAGATTCCTTTATTCCCTGCATATCAAGAGTTTTCTTATTCATTTGTTCAGTATTCGTTTCGCATTCCACTTTAGACTTATTCTCCAAAACTCAGTTAAGTAGCAATGGTGATAAAGTTTTCCATTAGTTGAATTCATTAGCTACCATTACCTTGGTTAGTTTCTTAGTTAAGTTTCATTTCCTTTTTTATCGCATTTTCTTTGTCTATTTGAAACCAAACCCCAAATTTTATCTGAAACCCAAAAACATCTACGACACATAAACTCGAGCACGAATCAAACAACTTGTACTAGCCCTTGGAAAAATACGACCTGTGGCCCCTTTACTACGCTTTTCTTCTTTGATTGCAAAAAGGGTTTCCAGCACATTTATAAATTTTTAAAATTCTGATGGATCTACATTTGTGACAAATTTAATTACCTAAATTGGGTCCATCAGCGCCTAACTCCTTTGAGGCACCTGAGCTGCAGAAACACATTCCTTCGTTCCCTACAACCAAGGTTAGTTCCAAAACACAAGAAGCAAATATGTTAGCCATTATTTACAGCCTAAGCTGTCTTGGTTCTGACTTTAGGTCTCCCAAATGGAACCCTAGTTCGAATCCACGCCTACTGTTCCCTCGACTAGGAACGCGTCCTCACCTACTCCTCTCAGGAGAGTTTACCTTTTGCCAACCGGCTCCTCCGGTTGGACTTTTGCCCAATCCACCTGACCAGGTCTTCGTGCCCAGTCCGCGACCAGGACTTCTTGCCCAACTTCCGGTCAGGTCTTCGGTGCCCAACCCTTTGCCAGGACTTCTTGCCCAACTTCCGGTCAGGTCTTCGGTGCCCAGCCCTTTGCCAGGACTTCTTGCTAGTCCTCGACCATGACTTCTTTGCCCAACTTCTGGTTAGGTCTTCTTGCCCAGTCCTTGACCAGGACTTCTTGCCTAGTGTACCTAGGACTTTTCTTGCACACTTAGTAAGCTTGTCAGATCACAATAACACCTTAACTTCTGAACCCTTTTCCATTATCAAAACCCAGGTTTGACTTAGGTGCTTCCTGCACCAACACACACATACTACGGTGTCGGGTAACAATGTACTATTTATTTACTTGTACTTAATTTGAAAAAGGGAAGTGTAAGGTTGTTACACATCCCCATCTCTTGTACTCGATCACTCTACCAGGAGTTTACTGGTAGAGGGTACTAGTGGATTACCCATCGGAAAGTCCAAGGGACCTAGGCCTTGCAGTAGAAGTCGTCGAAGGCTTTGAAGCAAGTAAAACCAACTATGTTCTTTTATGTATATCTCTCGATTTACTTTTTCCGCTACATTCACTCACACTTTCTTTTATTCAAAAATGCGACATTTTAAAAAGACACCTTATCCCCCCCCCTCTCACATGCAATGGTCCTACATATTCATCACACTTAGTATAGATTTTCAATCAAGGTAAACCTTTAGTTTTGTGAGATGAGTTAGTTCATTATTTAGGGGTTGTCTTAGATTGAGTTAGATTAAGTATAGCATTGGGTTCCCCAAGCAAGCTTTCTTAGATAAGCTCCCAGGCCGTGGTGAGTCACCTAGACATCATTAGAAGTAATCACGTGCCTAGACAGAACTTTCCAATTTCGTTGTACTTAGATAACTTAGTACTAGTCCCTAATCTTTTCAAGTTAAGACTAGTCCTGAATTATCTATTCCTAAGTACCCATATGTTAGGTTTCCCCATGGAGATTCCGGGTCACACATGGGAAACCTCTCCATATCCACAGATTAAAATTTTTCAATCCGAATGGAGACTTATTTCCCAAACGACCGTCTCATCATTGTGCTAACCGATTCGAGCGACCGCTTGAACAAACGTATTGTTCTAGCGATCAATCTCATCCAACCGATTAGCCACGGAATAGACGATGAGTGAATCACTAATTTTTGTGTTTATCATCGGGGTCCAAGATTATTATTAACATGAAATAAAGAATAATAATCAAATATGCAATTAATTAATCACACGAAATAATAAAAAGAACAAAGGAACCAAAGGAGAAGATATACCTTCCCTTTTACCTCACGATCTTCTACTGTATGACCTATCCCCTCCTTGGATGTCATGTGGGCGACGATCCTCCAAGAAATGAAGTCACCAAGACCGAATCAAGGTCTCCTCCTCCTTCTTCCTTGGCCAAAAACCTAGTTTTCCTATCACCTTGCCGCCGGCGAAGAAGGAAGTAAAACTTCCTTCTCCTTGTGTCCGCCAGCTCCCAACGGTGAAGAGAAAGAAGAAGATGAAGAAGAAGAAGAAGAAGAAGAAGAAGAGGATGTCTCTTCTACACCAACCCTAACTAAGCAACCTCTTTCTCTTCCTCTTGCTTGCGGCGCCAACACCACCAAGAGGAGAGCTTCTCCTTGTTGCCGCTGATCCTCCTTGATTTCTTCTTGATTCCGCACGCCACAAAGGAGGAGAAGAACTCCTCCTTATCCTTGTGAATGTCGGCCACCAAGTCGTATAGAAGAAGGAAGGAGAAGGAGAAGAGAAGGAAGAGGCTTTCTCCCTTCTTTTCTCACTACCGGCGCAACCCTAGGAGAGAGGGGAGAGAGGAGAGGAGGCTAAGGGTTTTCTTCTCTTGAATTGGATGCCTTGGTATCATGACTACATGGGGTATATATAGGCTACATAAGGACCATGAGGAGTAGTTGAGTCTTGGTCACCCAATGGATCAAGGCCTGATCCATTAATGAAGATTCATTCCACTAAAGGATCCTCATTGATCTACCTCACCAACCCCCATATTTAAATATGAGCTCCACCTATTATGAGTATAAGAATCTCCCCATGTTTAAGATATCGAATATCCATTAATTAATTAAATTACTGATAATTTAATTAATTAACATCTAACTCCTTGAGTAGTACCACTCAACCTTATCATTATGTCGGACCAAGTACACCTGCAGGATTTAATATGATGAACCTTATGAGCTCCTCAAGGGGACATCATCAACCCGACTCACCAGGACACGATTTTCTTCTATAATCAACGACACACCATGTAAATAAATTTATTTCCCAACTTACCGGGCTTATCGATTTAACACATAAATCTCGTCCATTGGTAAATCAAATAAATAAATATTAAGTACATGTGCCCGTTATTATATCGAGATTCAGAGCATGTACTCCATAATAACTGAGGTCTGATTCAATTATAAAGTCAGTATAAATTGAATCATCTCTATGTCGGTCCTGCTCAATACACACAAAGTGCACTAGTGTAATTCTATGGTCAAGATAAACCAACACCAAATTACATTACAACCATCCCAATGATTTGTCCAACTCCATCTCGGTTGTGAGCCTCTACTTATACTCTACAAGGAACTGATAACATGATCTACTGTGCGACACCACACACCATGTTATCTACAATGTAAAGTATCAAACAATATGCACATACTAATATAAATAAGCAAACAGTGATCTTGTGATTCTCATTCAAAATGTAGATATCTATATAAAAGCAAGACTTTTAGTATACATCCTAACACCATATAGTTAAGAGTTGATTTTGAGGTGCCAATTAATTTTGTGCCTCCCTCTTAATCATATATCCTTTGATTTGAATTTAATTTTAAATTCATTTAGTTAACATTTAAATTTACTTTAATTTTGAATTGGTTAAATTTTTTAACCGATCTTTATTTGAAATTTTTGGAATATTCAAATTATTGTTAGGTCTTAATTTTGAATATATTAACTTGTTTGGGTTTATTATTTTATCTTTAGAATTTAAATTTTTATTGTTTTTTAGTTTTGAATTAATTAAGTTTGAATTTTTCAATTTAGATGAATCATTAATTAACTTTGAATTTGTTAATTTGACTTTATCTTGAGATTTAATTGACTTTGAATTATTAGAATTAATTAAAGTTGAATTGTTTGATTTATCTTGATTTAATGAATTAAAAAATTGATTAAGGTAAAGATTGTTTTTTTTTCTAGATCTATGTTTACTTGATCACTTTCTTAATTGATTTGATCAGTATCTAGATCAATGTATAAATTATTGCAAGAATTTTCTAAAAAAATTTGCATTCTGGAAGCATTTTCTAAAAAAATCTAAATTATCATTCATGTTATTTAAATTTCTACTAATAGTGGTATTTTGGTAAATTTTACTAACCTCAATCACAACCCCTAATTTTATATGCTTCTTTGTTGTTCTCAACTCATGTCTGGATTCGATTCTGACTTGATCCTCCTCTGCTGCTACAAGATTCATGAATTTGGTCTGATCTGGTTCTTCTGAGTTTGACTTTGTAGTGGACTCTGTGGAATCAAACTCAAGTTCTACTTTGTCTTCTAGCTTCGTCGGGTTCTCGTGAAGCTTGATCGGTTAAGTCCAAATCTGTGTAGAATATTGTTAGGTAAAACTTAACAAATTAACTTACTTACCTTATTGTTTAATGCTGAGTTTTGAAATGGGAATCTCAATCTCAACACATTGTCGAATTCTAGACTTCCCGAGAAGATTTTCATTGCTTGCCTCTAATAGTTGAAGTCCTCTTGATCGTGTGGTGGAGGTTTGTTGACATTTTGCCCTAGCATCTCTTTGTGCTACATGTAGATTCTTGCACACCAAAATAGAGAGAAAAGAATCCAAAGACTAGGTCTTAGATTAGCAGTGTGGGAGGAAAAGAAAAATAAAATGAGCGACTCATGTGGTGTTGTACGAAATTTGAGTAAAAATCGAAGAGCAAAAATATCGGTCTGAAAAGAGGAGACTAAACCACTTTTGGACTTCTACAAAAATAAAAAAAAACAACGGATACAAAAAAACCAAAGAAAGGCTTAAGAATAATTTTAAAAAATGTATATATATATATATATATTGTTTGGAAAAGAACAAGACGTAAAACAAAAGAAACCCCCTGCTTAAATGACAGTTGTACTAATTCAGAGCGAACAAGGATTTGATGCTACTTGTAGGATCGTTACACAAGAGAAGGGAGTGAATCACGTGACTTTTTAAGACCAAACATCACTTTTTCAAAAACTAGTGCACAGCGGAATAAAATGAGCGACTAAGTATAAAAATTATAGAAAATTAACACGGTTCGATTTTACTTGGTTCAAAGCCTTCAGCGACTCCTACTCCAAGGCCCACATCCCTTGGACCTTTCCAACAAGAAATCCACTAATCTCTCTACTGGAAAACTCCCAGTAGAGTACTCGAGTACAGAGATGAGAAAATTGTAACACCCTACACTTTTCTTTTGTAATTATAAAAGATATACGATAATTGAAATTGTTACCAACACTTAGAAGAATGGAATCTTATTGGGCTCGTGTGTTGGTGTCATTCTGCTGGCAGCCGTCAGGCATACTAGAGTCATAGCGATGCATGGACGTAGCAGCATAATGATCAGAGTAGTTTGTCTATGAGTTGTGTCTTCAAAACTGGTCAAACAATGCTTTTAAAGAGTGTTGGAGGCGACCTCAATCAACCTGAGGTGCTTCCCATCCTCAAAATTGATTAGATATGCAAATTGCTCATCTTATCCTCTTGAAAGCACCTTCAAACTCATCTGAGGTGCCTCAAGTCGATCTAAGACATTTCAGTTCCAATTTGAGGTGCCTCAGTTCTACCCTTTGATGTAACAATCTTTTGGAGGTCATAACTTTTGATTTCTGACTCAGAATTAGGCTTTCTCAGTGGCCACATGCCAGAATTCGAAGATCTATGTATATCTCTACAACACAAAGTTAGAAAAAATATATGCATAAATAGTTCATAGATGTTTATTAGTTTGATTCTGTCATCCCAAGACTAGGATCTAGTCAAAGGTCTCAGCTTAGAGCTCTAAAATGGTTCTAAGATGGAACATGTCCAAAGTCCCTACTAGGGACTTATTTCTACTAGAATTCACTCCTCCAGTGACTTACCTCACTTACCTTGTGCAGATTTACTTAATTCCTTAACCCACCAAGTCTTTCAGCTAATTGTCAGGTCCCGCAGACTCAGCTAGACTTTATGCCAAGTCTCCACCAACTTGGGATTCAACCAGTTGTCAGGCCCCATAGGCCCAACTGGACTTCATGCCAGAACTCAACCACCCTGAACTTCAGCCTAGTGTCAGATCCTAAGTCTTTCAATCCTACACACTTGGTAACAAGGTTAAAAAATAACACACCTAACTTTAACCTTTTGTCATATATCAAAACCTGACTTTGTCCATTAGTGAAAACTGCACCAACACATACATACATACATACACGCATTGGTATTAAAAAGAAATTGAGTTTTTATATTGCAGTTATCAAGTTTTTATATTGTATTATTGTTTATGTTGGCTTTAATTAGTTTGATATTGATTATTTCCTATATTGTCATTAGTGGGTACCATCCAATTTGATGGATAAGTATACCCTATAGGCATGACACACTCATTGCCAGAGATGACGCACCAGCGAGGAAGGCCTGGAGAAACTCATTGGAGTTAAAGCATGTCGAAGATCGTCGGAGAGAATTGTCGAAGAGAGAGTGATAGAGAAAGTCAAGATCGCATGAAAAGAAAAGTCAGGACTAGAAATCCTAAATCTGTTGGTGTAAAAAGCATCAGACATGAACAGTCAACCTCTAGTATTTTGATGTTTGACAATATACCAAAGACTGGTCAAAGTGATCAAGGGTTAACATAAACAGGACCTGATGTTTGGTAGAGTAAACCCAGATTTAATCAGTTTGCCAAAGGGTTAGCCAAACATGACCTGATGTTTGGCAGAGTGATTAGTACCCAGGGTTGGTCAGGTTGACCAAGGGTTAGCCAAATAGGACTTGATGTTTGGCAGAGTGATCAAACCTAGATCTGACATGTGTGACAATATACCGAAGTTTGGTTAGTTAGAACAAGGGTTAGCCAAACAGGATCTGATGTTTGGCAGAGAACCAGGGTTGGTTAATTTAACCAAAATGATAAGCCAAACAGGACTTGATGTTTGGCAGAGTGATCAAACCTAGATCTGACATGTGTGACAATATACCAAGGTTTGGTCAGTTAGAGCAAGGGTTAGCCAAATAGGATCTAAAGTTTGGTAGAGAACCCAGGGTTGGTTAGTTTAACCAAAAGGATAAGCCAAACAGGGCTTGATATTTGGCAAAGTGATTAAACTCATATCTGGTCGGTTAGACCAAGGACTAAGCCAAACAGGACCTGATGTTTGGCAGAGAGAAGCCTAGTCAGGATTGAGATGACTAGCAAAGAAGTCCTTGTCAAGGCACCGAAGACCTGGTAAGTAAGTTAGGCACAAAGTCCTGGTTCGGGGAATTGGACAAGAAGACCTGGCCGAGGGTTGGGCTTGAAGTCCTTATTTGAGGAATTGGGCACGAAGTCCTAGTTTGATGAATTTGGCACGAAGTCTTAGTCGAGGATAGGAGCATGAAGACTTGGCCAGGGTTAGGCACCGAAGTTCTGGTTAAAGGAATTTGGCATGAGTCCTGGTCGAGGATCGGGCAAAAGACTTACCCGAGCGAGGACTATGGATAGAAGTAGAGACGGGTCGAGGATCGAACATCTCGAGATCCAAGAGTCTCAGAGGCTGAGCAAAAGTCCAACCGGAGGTGCCGATTGGCAAAAGGTAACGGTTGGGGCAATCTATGGTCCGGAGTGACCATGTGTTTTGATGTTTGGGCAAAGGGTTTAAGTTAGGTTTACCTTTGTGGTTTGATATGTGTGATTGAGTTTGCAGGACTTGGTGAGTCACACATGGAGTACGCATTCGAGGGACGAAAACCGAGGGAAGAGGACTCCAAGGGCAAGCTGGGGGAAGTGGACTTCAGAGGGCATACGTGAAGGATGACATGGATGCAAGCCGAGGGCTTGCGTGCGCATCTGAGGGACGACAGCCGGTGGAAGAGGACTTCAAGGGGTGAGCCAAGGGAGTGGACTTGAAGGCATACGTGAAGGAGGGTCTTCGGAGTGAGGGAGAGTGAATATATAAGTTGGGCAGTTGACTGGGAATGGATCAGTCAATTGCCAGCGGGGAACTCGAACTCATAGAATGATCAGTCGACTGGTATGGGACCAGTCGATTGATCAGGTCAAAAATCTAGTCGTTGAGTTAGCTGTTGGCTAGCTCTTGCAGTGGGATCAGTCGACTTCCCTGGGGGCAGTCGACTGGTAGCGGCTAGTTCAGCCTTAGGCCCTATTTAAGTAGCTTCAGTTTGGCTGAGACTTCTTGACGAATTTGGCTTTAGGTAAAGGCCAAATAGTAGTCTAAGAGCTCAGAAGTGAAGTTTGATTTGTGACGATGTTTCTCCACCCACAAGGAGCTACACGAGCTAGCCGGAGGACATCCGGAGAGTCATCCACCGACGGATAGGGATCGTCCACCTTACGGACAACCGTGGAGTAGGAGCATCATCTCCGAACCATGTAAAGGTGACACGTTAGCATTGTTTTAGTTTTTATTTTGTATTTCCGCTTGCGCATGCTAATGGTGTAGGAAGAAGAATCGAGAACAACCTATTCACCCCCCTCTAGCTTCACGGTAAGATCCTAATAGTAACTTCTCAAGAGTGGAGTAGGTGAGGACGCGTTCACAGCTCTAGATGTCAATCAGACATACAAGATTTAGGTTTAGGATTATTTGTTTATCTTGCAGGAACGTGGAGTAGGAGGCAAGATAGGAGAGCAAACGCAAATGAACAAGACCCGGAAAAGGAGCTTCCGAGTGCCCCATCATCCCAGGCACCCTCATGGTGAGGTGCCTCATTGGGCATGGGAGCGCCCCCCATCCCAGGCGCCCCTATGCATGGGGGCGCCCAAGAAGGCAGGTTTATCCCCTGCATGACGTTCGTGTAGGATCTGTTGGGACCGGTAGACGAGCTAGAGGGGGGGTGATTAGCTCCGATTTGCTTCGTGATGATTTGTCGCGGCGGAAGACTCGAGCAAACGCTAACACAATGGATTTACTTGGTATCCACCCCGGTCGGGTGACTAATCCAAGGATCCACTCTCCTCACTCTCTCATACACTATGAAAGATCTCCTTCTTGAGGTGGAGAAACCTCTTACAAGCTTTCACAAAGATACAACAAGAATCAAAGCAAACACAAAATGAAATCTTACAAGATTTACAATGAATAATCTCTCTTTGCTTTCCTTGCTATCTTCAAGCTTGTGGTTGCCTCTAGAACCTTGGAAATGCAGCAGCAAAAACCTCCAAGACTTCCCTTGAGATGGCACCAATGAAGAAGGAAAAAGGGGAGAAGAGATGTGGCTCAAAACCTGCGTGAAAACCCTTATACCCGACGCCTAGGGTTCCCTAATCGATTACCCAATCGATTACCACGTTATACTAGCCGTTCAACGGCTAGTTTTTGAACCTAAATCGATTAGCCAATCAATTAAGACTGCTCTTAATTGATTGACCAATCGATTAAGGGTGTAACGCCCCAAAATTCCCATTTTTAGTTCTTAAAGTCCTTAGAATTATTTAAAAATGGTTTAGAAATATTCTAGATATTTTTAGGGATTTTTAGAATATTTTTATGGAATTTTCCGAGTCCGTTTAGTATATTAAAAAAAGAAAAATGTTTAAGGGCAGCAGGGGGTTCGAACCCGCGACCAGCAGGAGACCAGGCGCGAGCGCGACCGGCTAGGCTAGGGTATCAAGCACAACGAAAGTTGGAGAGAAATATATTTATAGAGTAGTTACGATTCTTTTCATAAAGATAGTATAAATAGATAAGTTAAGAGAGGAAATTAGATTTTTGGTTTTCTCTCTTCCTCACCCTAGCCGCGCGAGACAGCCTCCCTTCTCCTCTCTTGGGCGACGCCAACCAACACCAAGGCCAAGGGGGCCGGCCAAGGTTCTCCTCCGAGAGATATTCCTATATTCGGGATCCCCGCGACGAGAGGAACGCGTAGGCGCGAAGAATTCTCCGAGATCTCAAGTTTCTCCCGAGCCCTAGACGTCAATCTTGGTTGTAAGTCCAAGATATCAATGTAAGTACTGCTCACCTGCAGTAAGAGGCGGTTTTTCCGCAAGAATTTCCTTTAAAAGTTTTTAAAAGTGATATTTACTTCTTGTTAAGATTTTTACATGTGATCTTAGTTCATTATATGCTTATATATTTTATTGAGTGCCCTATATGAGATTAGGGACCAAGAAAAGCTATGAGAAAAGAAAAGAGAAGATAAAGATAAGAAAAGAAAAGGCCAAGGCCTTAAGAAATCCCCAAAAGTCAAGACTTAGGGATTTTAGCATGCAAGGTGCTCGAGAAAATGCCAAGGCATTTACAGATGAGAAAGAAAAGAAAGAAAAGCTATTTTATTTTCTAAGGCCAGTACCCGGCGTCCAAGGGCGTCGTTAAAGAAATTCAGGTGTCCAATTCCAAGGTCTTGGCCCTGGTAGACCAAGGTCTGCTCTATTAGGATTGGTGGCTCGCTACCCCAACCTTTTAGGGAACGCGCATGAGATGGTACTTACGTCTTCAGTGGATCCAAGTGATTAGTATTTTCAAGTATATGCTTTAGCAAAGTTTTCGAAAGTTTAAGAAAGTTTTCAAAAAGTTAAAGAATAGCTAAAGTTTCAAGTTGAGCCAAGAAAAGTAAATTGAGATTTATTATTGCTTGAGTATGCATGTTTTGAGCTATACATGTTTGTAGTTTTCTTTCAAGCATATTAGTATCTCATATGATGTTCAGTTTGATCTAGAAGCATGTTTGCATATTTCGAGTTTTTGTGAGCTAGATAGTACTTACTAAGCTTTTTGCTTACTAGTTGCATTTCCTCTTATTGCAGATAAAGGTAAAGGCAAGCAATTCTGAAGGAAGACGATGAGGCGGTGCTGAGTAGAGTGTGTGTGTGGTGGCTGAGTATGGAGAGATCTTTGGCACGAGACAATTTAGTTATTTAATTCACAATGTTATAGTACATTTGAATTGCAAGTTCTTGCTTTATGGAGTTTAGCGAACATTTAAGTTTTGGATAGTTTTACATGCTCAATTGCTTAGAGTAAAGATTCCATGTCATTTCATTTAGCTTATATATTCTTATGTTTGCATTGGATGAGTAGAAATGTGAGTAGATGGAGATATTGATACTTTGTTAGAAAATAGACGCATGTGCCAAGATAGTATCAAATTCTCTTTGAATTAAGTTTTATTGCTTATAAATGTTTAGAAAAGTTGCATCCACATTTTATAATGCTTTAGCAGGGTTATAGAACATGCATTTGGAGTTATGAGTACATAGGAATCAAGATTGGTACAAACTTTAGTGTTAAAGTTCATATATCTTGAATAGTTTATTTTCCTCCGCAAAAGTCCAAATTTCAAGTTTATGGATTCGTTTTGATTGGCTAAACTCATTTGAAAACTGTCATAGAGTGTAGAAATGGTGCAATGATTCCATATGGCTCGAAATCATAGGTATGGAGGAGCTGAGAAGCAACTGCCGAAACCTGAGTTTTCTGATTTCAGGCCTATCAGTCGACTGATACAGTATCAGTCGACTGATACCTGCAGTTTGAGTTGGGCGAGGCAAGCTTCAATGTTTATCATCTTGCGAGCTTTTGGGATAGAAGGGTGATATGTTATTATGCATGATTGCTTAAGTTAGAATATAATTGTTAGATGAATTTAAAAGTTTAAAAAAAAAAATTTCCGCATTTTTAGTCGTGCATTAGAAGTCGAGAGGTAGACAAAAGTAACGATCCGTCTAAGGCAGAGAAGGCGGGTCGCTACAAAGGGAAGGCTGAATCGATTACCCAATCGATTCAGCCACCTTCTGTTCTCGCAACAAACTCTCTTAATCGATTACCCAATCGATTCACTTTCTCCTTAATCAATTACCTAATTGATTAAGATCCTCCTTAATCAATTACCTAATTGATTACCATTCTTCTTAATCAATTACCCAATTGATTAAGATCCTTCTTGTTCTCGCGAGACAACAACCCAATCGATCACCCAATCGATTGAGACCAACCTAACTTGAGTTCATGGTCAACCCCTTTGACCAACCTCGATTTCATGGTCAACCCCTTTGACCAACCTGAATTTCACGGTCAACCCCTTTGACCAACCTGGATTTCTCCATCCTAGCTCTCAACTAGGACTTAACTTGATTCCCAACCAGGTTTGCCTAACCCTCGAGTTAGGTCTAGTCTCTCGGTAGACTTCCACCTTGCCAGCGTGTAATCTACCCGATTCACCTGGACTTCACCTAGTCCCACTAGGTCTTTTCCCATTGCCAGCGTGCGATCTCCCCGATCCACCTGGACTTCACTTAGTCCCACTAGGTGTGCCTAGTCCCACTAGGTATTTTCCCATGCCAGCGTGCGATCTCCCCGATCCACTTGGACTTCACCTAGTCCCACTAGGTGTGCCTAGTCCCACTAGGTCTTTTCCCATGCCAGCGTGCGATCTCCCCGATCCACCTGGACTTCACCTAGTCAAGTCTCCAGTCAACCTTGACTCACTTGACATCATACGACATGCAAACATAATTATCAAACATCGAAACATCCAAACATAAGCTCACCAAGCTTATCTGACATCGACTCACCCGAGCCTAGTCAACCTAGGTCAACCCTGACCTAACCAAGATTGCACCAACAATCTCCCCCTTTTTGATGTTTGACAATATGTTTGAGAAAGACTAATCCCTATTAGCCTTTCAATTTCTCTCCCTTTGACATACATCAAAAACTCTCCCCGAGAGTCTATATGGTCAAAGGCTTGCTCAATGAAAGTCTCATACCTTCCATTTGAACCTATGCTTATCCTTGAGCATTCATCATAATGAAGATTTCCAATCTTCATTCTTTCACTTATCCCAAAAATAAAAATTCAAACACATGCTTTTAAGGAAGACCTCCCCCTCAAAACATGCTCTATCCCTCCATCATTGCATCAACAATGATTTTTGAGTTCCTAAAACTTTAGGAAATCTCAACTTGAGGTTTTTTTGAGATTTTGAGAATCAAAACTTGAATCAAAATCTCTCCTTAACCCTATAGTTTTCACCAAACCATCTCCCCTTTTTGATTTCATACTGAAAGTTACCCAAATATACTTATAAAAGTATTCCAAGGGGCTAGGGATTGGTGGGTTACTCAAAATTAGGTTATTAGACTGAAAATAGACAGTTTCAGTCTCACCAATCGATTGGCGTTGGGAACCAATCGATTACGTCGTGCCTTAATCGATCAACTGATCGATTACGGCTGCCCTTAATCGATCAACGGATCGATTACGCGAGCTTCTGTGCTCGCAGATAGGGCTACCAATCGATTGATCAATGATTGGCGGCTATTCCAATCGATCACCCGATCGATTGGGAGTTTCTGATTTCTGAAAACAAATTCAGATTCGAATTTCAGAAACTTCTAAATAATTCTACAAAATTTAAAAAATTCTAAAATTTCGTGTAGACATTATTTATGCCATATACTATCAGGGAAAAATAATTTTCTATGAAAATAACCTTTATTTTCAAAGATTGACACAAAATTGGAAGTCATTGAAATATTTCAATGTTTCACTCTATTTTGTATCCAATCATCAATAATGAGTGCTATCAAAAGATAGTCTTCACCAAGGTTTTCCAAGATAGTTGTAAAATGTTTTTCAAAAACAATATCCAACCATGTTCCTTGGGCTAAGTGTACATGACTTGTACATTAGCTTTCCCAATGATTGGAGTTCATTGAACTTCATGATTTGATGATACTAAAACTCAATAGGATGCATATAAATCAACACTTTGAGTTTTGTTCATCTTCCTAACATCTCACTTGTTCTAATGTGTCTCAAAAACACACACAAGTCACCTTATAGTCTTAGTGAGATGTGAAAGTCATGTTCTCCCTAATCTTAGGGTTCATGCATTTCTACCTAGGCATTATAAACCTTGATCATCCACCTAGGATGCCAATTAATGCCAATGTCCTTAATTTCAATTAAAATTGACTAAATGCATGATTATGACTATGACATGCATCATATTAGGTTTTTCAAGAGAAATTATAGCTAAATGATGCATGAATGACATGACATGTAATATTTTTATAATAAAATATGAGATATGGATTATGATGTCATGGCATGTGATAGAGCATACAAAACATGGCATAATAGCAAAAAGGAAAATACCTAGATTTCCTATCTAAGTATCAATAACTCATCGCTAAGCCATTGATAATTCTATTTTTGCCCCTATTTTCCAAGATAATGCCAAAACTCCCCAACTTGGCATATCTTTGGATTCTATCCTAGTTGTGCCAACTTTTATCAAGTTCAATCTTCTAAAAATATCGTTTAGCACAAATTTACTCCTCCTTGAGTAGATAAATGAATTCTTCATTTTCAAGGGTAATAGCTCCTTGAAAATGTCCCAAAGTGCCAACTTCATCAAGGTTGGGCTAACTACCCTTCCAATTAGAGTTGACACTCCCTAGACCTATCTAGGGTGTGGCGAACACACTCTTAGGAACCCAAAACCTATTGGTGCTCCTTGGGTATTCTAGGTATTCACTAGGGATGACTTCCCTTGATACCTTCCTAAAGACTTTCTTAGGCTTCTCCGAAGCCTTAGTCCCCTTTGTCTTGTCTTGGTCAACTCTAGGGATGGCTTCCCTTGTGACCTTAACTTGACTCCTAGACCTAGATTGAGTTCCATACCTATATGGTGTTGGATCGAGAAATGCGAGAGAGGGGGGGGGGTGAATGTCGCAATTCGTTCGGATTTAAAAAGAGCGGGTGCGCAGCGGAAATAAAAGAGAACACAACAACGCAAACACAGCCGGTTTACTTGGTTCGGAGCCTGGGTCGACTCCTACTCCAAGGCCCACGGTCGTTGACCGTTTTCTGCGGGCAATTCTATAAGTTCGCAAAAGTTTACACACAAATAATAATAAAAATATTCTCGTAAACTTAAATACAACTCTTGTTACCGACGTCCGGTGAAGATTGAAGTTCTGGAGCAGCGGGACGTCGTCAGCTTGAGTTGGCAGCTTTCTGGAGCGTGTCGTGGAAGCAGAAGAGCGTAGAATTGTCGAAGGAATTGGTTGTTCAAGAAGAGGGTCGAGGCCCTCTTTATATAGGGCAGGGGGCGCCCGACATGCTCGGGGCGCCCCCCACGTGGCTCTTGATCCGGCGAGCCCTCTGGTCAAGGCTGATCTCTTCATCTTCGGGATCAGCTTTGACCGGGGCGCTCGACGCGCGCGGGGCGCCCGGTTGACCGGTCAAAGCGTCATCTTCAGGGCTTCGCGAGAGTGAGCTGCAGCAGCCTTCAGTGGCGTGGCACAGTGGGCGCCCGAGACACGCGGGGCGCCCGACATGCGGGGCGCCCGACACACGCGGGGCGCCCCCAATTGCGCTGCTGTCGGGGCGTTTACCTCTCTGCTGACTTTGGGTTGACTCTGGGGCGCCCGAAACATCCAGGGCGCCCTGCTCAGCTACTGCCTCACTCCTTTGAGGCTCTCTGAGCTGCAGAAACATAGTCCTTCGGTCCTGCATCCAGGGTTAGTCCAAAACAGCAATTAATAAGTTAATTTTACACAGCCTTGGCTGTCTTGGTTCTGACTTTGGGTCTCCAAAATGGAGCCCTAGGTCGAACCGACGCCTAATGTTCCCTCTAGGGGAACGCGTCCTCACCTACTCCTCTCGGGAGAGTTTACCTGATGCCAACCGGATCCTCCAGTTGGACTTTTGCCCGGCAATCCTTCGCCAGGTCTTGAGTTGCCAAGCTGCCCTTCGCTTGGTGCCTAGCAGCCCTTCGCTAGGTCTTTTCTTCTGGCAGTCCTTCGCCAGAGCCTAGCAGTCCTTTGCTAGGGCTTTTCTATTCTGGCAATCCTTCGCCAGAGCCTAGCAGTCCTTTGCTAGGGCTTTCTTCTGTCTGGCAGTCCTTCGCCAGTGCCTAGCATTCCTTCGCTAGGGCTTTTCTATCTGTCTGGCAGTCCTTCGCCAGTGCCTAGCATTCCTTCGCTAGGGCTTTTTCCTGCATTCTTACCAGTGCCTAGCAGTCCTTCGCTAGGGCTTTTTCTGCACACTCAGTGAACAACGTTAGATAACAACTAACCCTTAACTTTGAATCCTTTGCCAATATCAAAACAAGGTTCGATCTGGTGCTTCCTGCACCAACAATCTCCCCCTTTTTGATTATGGCAACACAATTCAAAGTTAAGGAAAAACTTATAACAGTTTAAGCACAAAAGGTTAAGCAATGAAGTATAACTATTTATGAATAGAATAAATGTAGAGTTGAAAAAAAAAATATTTATTTTTCATACTCCCCCTAACACCCTGAATACTTGTATTTACAACTCTTAACTTTGACCTTTCCTCCCCCTTTGACATATATCAAAAACAGGCATGGGTGAACAAGGTATCTAACAGGGATTTATGAGTTTTTCTAAGTGCTTCATGTTTTTGACAAAGTATTTCAAAAACAGAGTAAAAATATTTTCAAAACTTTTTACACTTAGATAATTTTCAAGTATAAAGCAAGTACTTTTGAGAAGTTTGAAAAATTAAGTGTCAGGTACTTGGTTTAAAAATAGTTAAGTACTAAACTCATTTAAATACTTGAAATAAATTTTTGAAAGGAATTGTTAAGTACTTAGAAATTTTTGAGAAAGACTTAGAAATAATTTTTGAAAGAAATAGTTAAGTAATTGGAAAAAAATGTTAAGTACTTAAGTTGTATTTTAAAAAAATTAAGTAAAAAATCAAGTACTTAAATTGATTTTGAAAAAATTAAGTACTTCGGATGTTTTTGAAATTCAAATTTGAAAAATTTGATTCCCTCTTTTCTTTCCTATCTCTCCCCCTTAATGTTAAATTCTTCTCCTTAGACCATTTTTAAGTTCAATTAAGAAAAATATTTTGAAGGAAGTGATAAGGAGAATGTTTGTGTATCAGAGCCTATGAATTTTGAAAGCAAAAAGATACTTAGAATAATTTTGAAGGCATAAAAAAAACTTAAATTTCTAGATTAAATCCATTTTAAAAAATGTATTTGTAGGCAAATCTTTAAAAGCTTCATGCACTTAGAACACTTTTGCCTTGAAAAATATTTGTACTTTTGGAAACATTATATTTTGAAAAATAGCAGTACTTTTTGAAAGATATTATGCATTTTTGAAGACATAAGTACTTTTGAAATAAATTATGATTTGAAACACATAAGTACTTTTAGAAAAATATTTTACTTGACTAGGTTTCTTTTCCAGTCTGACACAATCCTAGGAAACCTTGTTGATTACAAGGACATTTCCCTAAGTGTCCTGGAAAAGTTCTCCAATTCAAGTAAATACTATCTCCAAAAAAATGATAGTACTTTGAAAGTATATGCTAGTACATTTTGAAAAATGTATGACCTTTTGAAGACACAATATTTTGCTTGACTTGGTTTATTTTCCAGTCTGACACAATCCTAGGAAACCTTATTGACTACAAGGATATTTTCCTAAGTGTCCTGGAAATTCACCAACCCAAGTAAATATTATTTCAAAAGCAATTTCATAGGCCACAATAATAATAATATTTTGAACGAAAAATTATTTATGTTTTCAAAAGATTTTAAACTTGCAGTGCATGAAAACATATATTTTGAAAAATTTTCAACAATTCTTTTAATTTGATCTCCCCCTAAACTTGACCCAGTCCTAGGAAGCTTGTTGACTACAAGCGATCTTCCTCTGAGTCTTAAGGTTTGATTTAAATTATAAGAATTGTCTAATAACAAAAAAATTAATAAATACATTTCAGAAATTCTTCTTTTGACTCAAACTCCCCCTAAATTTGACACATCCCAGGAGTCCTTATGGATCATGAAGTGGATCTTCCTCTGTGTCTTTAGGGTTTATTAAAATCAAAAGAATAGTTTTGAATATCAGTATGGTAATATAATTTTAGGAAATTCAACTTGAAATGAAGATAATTTTCAAACATAAGCCCCTTTTTCGAAAAACATTTTGAAATGATAATGATTTTTGTGAAGCACAATTTTGAAAAATATAGTGATTATTTGAAGGCATAAAACTTCTTCTTTTAATTTGAACTTCTCTTAAATCTGACACAGTCCTGGGAGGCTTGTTGACCACAAGTTAATCCTCCTCTTAGTCTTAGGGTTTGTCAAAATTAAAGGAACAATTTTGAACATGCCTTTTGAGTATGATAATTTTTAAGGAGATAGATTTTTGAAAATATAATTTGGTATGATAACACAATTTTCGAAAATCATTTTGAAATGATAATAATTTTTCAAAGATATTTTGAAAGAAAATTAAAAAGAATAAACCACTCCCCTTTACTATTTAACTCAATCTAATGTCCTAGGGGACTTCAGTGTTATCCATGTTTGACTATGTTGACTAGGTTTGACCAATAATTGACCCAATCAAGTCCTAGACTTTATTTATTGTGATATTTGACATGAAATAAAAGATGTAAAAAAAAGTAGAGTACAGTGAATTAATTTGAAAACAAGAAATAACTTTGAATAACTTTTGAAAGTATATTTTATTTGAAAGAGTAGTGAGTTATGCATTTAGGTCCTAGATGTCTCACCCAGTTCTACATGATCAAGCATGTTAACCTTAAGGGTTTTTGTGAGACAGGTTTTAGTAGAAGATTTATTTTGAAAAGACCATGAATAAATTTAAAGAGTTAAATTAATTTTTTAAACACAATTTAAATTTATTTTGAAAAAAGATATTTGAATCTAAAATTAACTGAAAATTTGTGTTAGATTCGAATTTAACAAAAAATAATTTGAATTTGAATTTCAAAAATTGGCTTCCAGGTCTTGGCGAGGCACTAGGCCTTCTTTGGCCGTAGCCTTATGGGATCATCCACCCTTTCCTTGACAAAGCCTTTTAATGAAATTTCATTTTCAAAATTATTCTTTGAAAAATTTCTGGTCTAACTAGTTTGGGTCTTGGATCGGTAGCTTCGGCTAGTTCCGCCAAATTGGCTTCCCTAACGTACTATCATCTCACCTCCACCCAATACTATGTTGTCCAAATTTCAGTTAAACTATTTTGTCCTTAAACTAATCAATCCTAATTTTAACCAAAAAAATAAAATAAAAAGAAACATACAGTTAATGCAAAAATTATCTAAGTTACATCATAATCGTAATAATATTCTGGATTATCAAAAACAGCAATATTATGAATTAAATTTGCTAACACATTAGCCTTAACTGATTTATAAGATTCAATCATATTATTCATGGTAAATAATGGATTTTGAAATATTGTAAATTTACCTCTTGATTCCCGATTGGGAATCTCCCCCTTGATTCTAGCCATCTTTCTTTTGATTGATTGTTCTTTCGGCATTTTGTAATGGTTGTGAGCCATTCGGACCCGTTTCCGAGGATCTCCTTCTTCATCGTCAAGTTCTGAGTCGGACTTAGGTACTGGTTCAGGCCTCTTTTGCAGTTTTCTTGGAGTTTTCCCTGCAATAGAATTTATACCTTCCTCGACCATTACAGTATCTATTTGATTATTTAATTCTAATTTTGAACAGAATTCAAAATTGGTTACCGTCTCAGTCAATTTGTTTTCTGATTCTGGTTCGACTTTGGATTCGAGTTCAGTCTCTGACTCGGCTGTTTGTACTTGGACCGAAAGGACAAGATAACTTACCTGATCTTCTTTTTCATCTGAGATCTCTTGATGAAGGTCAATCAGTTTTTCCCAGATTTCTTTAGCACATCTGAAGGATTCGACCCGCTTCAATTCTTCATTGGTTAGGCCACACTGTAGGATTGCAGTAGCCCTTGCATCGGACTCAATCTTCCTCAGAGTTGGTTCGTCCAGTTTATCCCAGGCGATCAACTTTCCATCTTCTGTAGGTGCTGAAAACCCTGTTTGGATCATCATCCATAAATCCAGATGGGTCTTTAGGTGAGATTCCATTAGGCTCTTCCAGGTTCTGAAATTCTCGCCACAGAATAGGGGTGGACGGACACTATTCCATTCTTGATTGGCCATTTAGTTTATACCTCGTACACAAAAATAACAAAAAAAATATACCAAGACTTGGTCTTGGATTAGTAGTGCGGGAGAAGGGAAAATATAGCCCAAAAAAAATATTACACGAATTTCGAGGCGGAATAATAATAAAATAATAAAAATAATTTATAATAAATTTTTGAAAATGTTGATTTTGTCAATTCTGGTTAATGATGAAAAAGTAGGAATTTAATGTTAAAAAAAATTTCTCAAACTAAAGTAGCACGAATTTCGAGAAAAATATTAAAATAATAATAAAAAAAATTTATGACAAAATTTCAAAAATTGTTTGTTTTATCAATTCAGACTTATGGTGAAAATATGAAAATTCAAAATTGAAAAAGGCGTAAGGATTTTTTAAATCCACCTACAGATATTATTTATATAAAATAAAAAGCGAACGAGATTGAGTTGCGTTGATTAACAAAAAGAAAAGAAATAAAATTAAAAAAATCGTAAATCCGAAAAAAAACTTTCAAACTGGTGGTTGCACCAAGTTTGAACTACCCCGCTCTGATACCACTTGTTGGATCGAGAAATGCGAGAGAGGGGGGGGGTGAATGTCGCAATTCGTTCGGATTTAAAAAGAGCGGGTGCGCAGCGGAAATAAAAGAGAACACAACAACGCAAACACAGCCGGTTTACTTGGTTCGGAGCCTGGGTCGACTCCTACTCCAAGGCCCACGGTCGTTGACCATTTTCTGCGGGCAATTCTATAAGTTCGCAAAAGTTTACACACAAATAATAATAAAAATATTCTCGTAAACTTAAATACAACTCTTGTTACCGACGTCCGGTGAAGATTGAAGTTCTGGAGCAGCGGGACGTCGTCGGCTTGAGTTGGCAGCTTTCTGGAGCGTGTCGTGGAAGCAGAAGAGCGTAGAATTGTCGAAGGAATTGGTTGTTCAAGAAGAGGGTCGAGGCCCTCTTTATATAGGGCAGGGGGCGCCCGACATGCTCGGGGCGCCCCCCACGTGGCTCTTGATCCGGCGAGCCCTCTGGTCAAGGCTGATCTCTTCATCTTCGGGATCAGCTTTGACCGGGGTGCTCGACGCGCGCGGGGCACCCGGTTGACCGGTCAAAGCGTCATCTTCAGGGCTTCGCGAGAGTGAGCTGCAGCAGCCTTCAGTGGCGTGGCACAGTGGGCGCCCGAGACACGCGGGGCGCCCGACATGCGGGGCGCCCGACACACGCGGGGCGCCCCCAATTGCGCTGCTGTCGGGGCGTTTACCTCTCTGCTGACTTTGGGTTGACTCTGGGGCGCCCGAAACATCCGGGGCGCCCTGCTCAGCTACTGCCTCACTCCTTTGAGGCTCTCTGAGCTGCAGAAACATAGTCCTTCGGTCCTGCATCCAGGGTTAGTCCAAAACAGCAATTAATAAGTTAATTTTATACAGCCTTGGCTGTCTTGGTTCTGACTTTGGGTCTCCAAAATGGAGCCCTAGGTCGAACCGACGCCTAATGTTCCCTCTAGTGGAACGCGTCCTCACCTACTCCTCTCGGGAGAGTTTACCTGATGCCAACCGGATCCTCCAGTTGGACTTTTGCCCGGCAGTCCTTCGCCAGGTCTTGAGTTGCCAAGCTGCCCTTCGCTTGGTGCCTAGCAGCCCTTCGCTAGGTCTTTTCTTCTGGCAGTCCTTCGCCAGAGCCTAGCAGTCCTTTGCTAGGGCTTTTCTATTCTGGCAATCCTTCGCCAGAGCCTAGCAGTCCTTTGCTAGGGCTTTTCTTCTGTCTGGCAGTCCTTCGCCAGTGCCTAGCATTCCTTCGCTAGGGCTTTTCTATTCTGTCTGGCAGTCCTTCGCCAGTGCCTAGCATTCCTTCGCTAGGGCTTTCTTTCCTGGCATTCCTTTACCAGTGCCTAGCAGTCCTTCGCTAGGGCTTTTTCTGCACACTCAGTGAACAACGTTAGATAACAACTAACCCTTAACTTTGAATCCTTTGCCAATATCAAAACAAGGTTCGATCTGGTGCTTCCTGCACCAACATATGGAACTCTATGATAGGATGAGCCATCATCCTTAGCTTTAGGTTTGTATCCCAAACCTTTCTTACTCCTAGAAGGACCATGATTTCCTAAATCTAGGTTTTGATCCTTGGATCCCTTAAATAGATTTTCTATTCTTTTAAGGGATTTTTCTAATTTATCAAGTTTTGACCTCAAAACTTGATTTTCAATCATTACCTTCTCAAGGCTTGGTTGTTTTGTATAGCCTTGGTGATTATTTTTCTTAGCCTTGGATTGGATAGGTTTACCATGAAATGATCTAATATTTTCCCTATCCTTAGAGGTGGTAGTCCTAGCATGGAAAGCTCTATAGTTTTTCTTAGGTTTTTTATACCTCCTATTTTCATGATAAATAGCATTAAAATGATAATAGTTATCTCTAGCATGCATATTATCATGATAAAAATAAGTACCATTACTTAATGGTACCTTAGTCTTGCTCTTGGAGGCTCCCCCTTGATTTGAGCTCCTCCTTTTGACTTTGGTCGGATCCTTCCCCTTTGGACATTGATTCCTATAATGTCCCTTTTGCTTGCATGAGAAGCACACAATGTGCTTCTTATCCTTCTTTACCACGGGGCCGACCTCCTTTGCCTTCTCCTTGGTCTTGGGTGTCATTTGCACCTTCTTCTTGACCAATTTTGGACACTTACTCTTATAGTGCCCTTTTTCCCTACACTCAAAACAAATGATATGATTTTTGTTTTTACAACTTGAAATTTTTATACCTTCATGTGGTGTAGAGGTGGCACTTTCTTCTTCTTCATTGACATTGGAATATGATGTTGAAGCTTGTCTTTGATCCGATGCCAATGACACATATTGCTCCCCCTCAATCCTATAGGTGGAGGCTTCTTGAATTTCCTCTTCAACCCTTGAGGTAGAGGCTTCTTGAGCTTCATCTTCGGATGTTGAGCACCTCTCAACTTCCGAGTCCTCTTCACTTAATGAATCTCCCTCTTCAGATTTATCTTGATTTGGTATAGTAGAGGGATCTTCATGAAGCCTTGCCAATTTGCTCCATAGCTCTTTGGCGTCTTGAAATTCTCCAATCATGTCCAAGATGGTGCTTGGCAAAAGATTGACCAATAGCTTGATCACTTTGTAGTTGGTCTCGCATCTCTTGATTTGCTCCTCATTCCATTTGCTTTTCTTGAGGAGTTTTCCTTTCGAGCTTGTTGGAGCTTCAAAGCCCTCCATTAGAGCAAACCATTGCTCTATCTCCATCATGAAATAATTCTCAATCTTTGACTTCCAAAGATTGAAATTTTCTTTGTCGAATGGTGGAGGTGCCCTTGTGTCATAGCCAAACTCCATTTTTGAAATTGAAACCCCTTGATGATGACTTCTTGAAATTAGGGTTTCTTCCAACTTCTTCTTCTTCCTCTAGCTCTTGCCCTCTTGGCGATGAGTCCAAAGAAGAGCAACCTTGCTCTGATACCACTTGTTGGGACCGGTAGACGAGCTAGAGGGGGGGGTGATTAGCTCCGATTTGCTTCGTGATGATTTGTCGCGGCGGAAGACTCGAGCAAACGCTAACACAAAGGATTTACTTGGTATCCACCCCGGTCGGGTGACTAATCCAAGGATCCACTCTCCTCACTCTCTCATACACTATGAAAGATCTCCTTCTTGAGGTGGAGAAACCTTTTACAAGCTTTCACAAAGATACAACAAGAATCAAAGCAAACACAAAATGAAATCTTACAAGATTTACAATGAATAATCTCTCTTTGCTTTCCTTGCTATCTTCAAGCTTGTGGTTGCCTCTAGAACCTTGGAAATGCAGCAGCAAAAACCTCCAAGACTTCCCTTGAGATGACACCAATGAAGAAGGAAAAAGGGGAGAAGAGATGTGGCTCAAAACTTGCGTGAAAACCCTTATACCCGACGCCTAGGGTTCCCTAATCGATTACCCAATCGATTACCACGTCATACTAGCCGTTCAACGGCTAGTTTTTGAACCTGAATCGATTAGCCAATCGATTAAGACTGCTCTTAATCGATTGACCAATCGATTAAGGGAAGGCTGAATCGATTACCCAATCGATTCAGCCACCTTCTATTCTCGCAACAAACTCTCTTAATCGATTACCCAATCGATTCACTTTCTCCTTAATCAATTACCTAATTGATTAAGATCCTCCTTAATCAATTACCTAATTGATTACCATCCTTCTTAATCAATTACCCAATTGATTAAGATCCTTCTTGTTCTCGCGAGACAACAACCCAATCGATCACCCAATCGATTGAGACCAACCTAACTTGAGTTCATGGTCAACCCCTTTGACCAACCTCGATTTCATGGTCAACCCCTTTGACCAACCTGAATTTCACGGTCAACCCCTTTGACCAACCTGGATTTCTCCATCCTAGCTCTCAACTAGGACTTAACTTGATTCCCAACCAGGTTTGCCTAACCCTCGAGTTAGGTCTAGTCTCTCGGTAGACTTCCACCTTGCCAGCGTGTAATCTACTCGATTCACCTGGACTTCACCTAGTCCCACTAGGTCTTTTCCCATTGCCAGCGTGCGATCTCCCCGATCCACCTGGACTTCACCTAGTCCCACTAGGTGTGCCTAGTCCCACTAGGTCTTTTCCCATGCCAGCGTGCGATCTCCCCGATCCACCTGGACTTCACCTAGTCCCACTAGGTGTGCCTAGTCCCACTAGGTCTTTTCCCATGCCAGCGTGCGATCTCCCCGATCCACCTGGACTTCACCTAGTCAAGTCTCCAGTCAACCTTGACTCACTTGACATCATACGACATGTAAACATAATTATCAAACATCGAAACATCCAAACATAAGCTCACCAAGCTTATCTGACATCGACTCACCCGAGCCTAGTCAACCTAGGTCAACCCTGACCTAACCAAGATTGCACCAACAGGATCGGTGTCGGTTGATCGAGGGGGGGGGGTGAATATCGACTCTAAATTGACTCGTCGAAAAACTTCGTTTGATCGTTTTTATATCAGGGTTAGTACGCAGCGGAAATATAAAATAAACTAAAGAAAGACATGAGACAAGCGGGGTTATTTAATTGGTTCCCTACCCCCCCCCCCCCCCCTTAGGGTCAGTACGTCCAAGGTCTATGTACTCAGCGTGACTCCACTATTGGTCTTCTTTCTGGAATCTTTGGAGGCAGAGAATACCCGTCCTACAGTTTGAATTACAAGCATAAAAATAGTAAATAAATACAACTTGTAAATAAAAAGCAAACAAAAAAAACTCGGCCAACTCTGGTAGTCCAAAGCGTCACACACATCTTCCTGGAGCCTCCTTGGACGTAGAGATTCGTCATAGCACTTTTACTTTGGACAAAGTGCTTGGACAGATGTGAAAGTTGATGTCTCTAAGTGAGGGGTCGAACCCCATTATATACTGAGTTCTCGGGCGCCTGAGGGCTCTTGGGCGCCTGCCATGTGTGGTTAAAATTCCATCCGTAGTAACGAACTCGCGAAAGGATAAAGCCCAACCTTCCCAGGCGCCTGGGAAGCCTCAGGCACTTGGCTTACCAGGCGCCTGGGATGGGTAGCCCCTAACCATGGCGCCCAAGCTCTTACTGGGCGCCTGATTCAAGTCAGGCGCCCAGGAAGCCTTCATCCTAGGTTCGTTTTCCTTGTGTTTGCTCTCCTATCTTGCCTCCAACTCCAGGTACTTACAAGACAACAAACACAAGAAAAAAACACAAATAATTTTAGCCTTAATTGATTGGTTCTAACTTTGGATTTCACCCGAAATCCTAAGTTGAACTGACGCCTAATGTTCCCTTTCCCAGGGAACGCATTCTCACCTACTCCACCCTGGAGATGGTACCTTTGCCAACGGGACCTCCGGTTGGACTTTCGCTCAGCCTCCGAGAACCCGAATCTCGAGACGTCTAACCTCGACCCGTCTCTACTTCTGTCCGTGATCTCTGCTAAGCTATGTCGTTTGCCCAATCCTCGACTAGGACTTCGTGCTCGGCCTTCGAGACTCCCGGATCTTGAGACATCCGACCTCGACCCGTCTCTACTTCTGTCCGTAGTCCTTGCTCGACTAAGACTCCATTGCCCAGCTTCACTCACCAGGACTTAGTCCACCTAGCTTCACTCACTAGGACCCAGCGTCACTTACTAGGATTTAGTGCCCAACTTCACTCACCAGGACTTAGTCCACCTAGCTTCACTTACCAGGATCCAGCTTCACTCACCATGATTTAGTCTACCTAGCTTCACTCACTAGGATTTCTTCCACCTAGCTTCCCTTGCTAGGACCCAGCTTCACTCACCAGGGTTTCTTTCACCTAGCTTCACTCACTAGGATTTCTTCCACCATCATCACCTCTTTGCTAGTCATCTTGATCCTGACTAGACTTCTTCCAATCTTCAGGTAAATATAATCCCAAACCTCAAGTCCGGTTTGGTTCAATCCCTTGGTCAAACTGACCAACCCTGGGTTCTATTCATTCTGCTAAACATCAGATCCTGTTTGGCTTAACCCTTTATCAAACTAATCAAACCTGGGTTTTCCCTACCAAACATAAGATCCTATTTGGTTTACCCCTTGATCACTTTGACTACATCTTATATTGTCAAACATCGAAACACTAGAGGTTAACTCTGCATAACTGATGCACTTGCACCAATAATCTCCCCTTTTTGATATTTAACAATAATCTCATGTTAGGTTAGATCTAAGGGTTCTAGGTTTAACACATGGGAGAAATTAAAAAAAAATCTAAAAATCTAAATTAAGCCTTTGAGAGAAATAAAAAAAAAAATCTAAAAATCTAACTTAAGCCTCTTTCCCCCTTTGTCACACATCAAAAGGAAATAACGGATAAAAAATTGCACCAATAATAAGATTTTCAAAAAAAAATCTATCTTAAGCCTCTCTCCCCCTTTTAAGATAATCTCTCTCCCCCTTTTTGAAAATACTTAAGATATTTTTTTTTAAAAAAAATGATTTTCAAAAACTCTTCCCTTTTTTTTTTAAAAAAAAACTAAGTGCTTGTTTAGAAAATCTTCTAAAAGGCACTAAGTACTTTAAAAAAATATTCTACCAAAAAAAATTAAACTTTCTTAAGTCTGACACAATCCTAGGAATCTTGTTGACCAAAAGAAAATTCCTATGTGTCTTAGAGATTTTCCATAAATAAATATTTTCAATGTATTTTGGTTTTGAAAAATAATAATTTTCTTGATTTGGTTTCTTTTCCATTCTGACACAATTCTAGGAATCCTTGTTAACTACAAGGACAATTTTCCTAAGCGTCTTGGAAAATTTTCCAAACTCAAGATAAAGATTCAAAGATTTTTAAAAGTATTTAAAGACAAAAAGATTTTCAAGATGAGTTTTGAAAAGAGAATATTATGTTTTCAAATGATTTTGAAAAGATAGTGTATGCAAACATAATATTTTTGAAACTTTTAATAGTTCTTTTAATTTGATCTCCCCCTAAACTTGACACAGTCCTAGGAAGCTTTGTTGACTACAAGTGATCTTTCTCTGAGTCTTAGGGTTTGATTCAAACGAAAAAATTAAGAAATATTTTGAAATAATCAGGAATAATACATTAATATATTTTGACTTGGATTTCTCCTAAATCTGACATAATCTTAGGAATTCTTGTAGATCATTAAGAAACCTTCCTATGTGTCTTTAGAGTTTATCCGAATCATAAGAGCAATTAAAATAATTGTTGAAAGATATTTTTGAAAGAATATGATAACTTTCAAAGAAATAATTTTTGAAAAATATTTTGAATGACATAATAAGTTTTTGAAAATATTTTTCGAAATGCATTTTGAAATGATGAAAATTTTTAAAGCACAAACCATTTTGAATGATATGAATTTTCGAAAAGAATAATTTTTGAAAAATAGTTTTAAAAAAACCGCAAAAATAAAGACTCCCCCTGAACCTGACACCTTCTGCCTACCCTTGTTAACTACAAGTATCTCTACCTAAGTGTCTTAAGGGACTTTAGTGTTGACCTAGAAGGTTTGTGTCTAAGTGTAGGTCAAATAATTTTCGAAAAGATATATAATTTTTGAAATATATATTTATATGTAAACACCCAATCATGCATGAAATTTATTAAAATATTATTATGTTTAAATATTATTTTGAAAATAGATTTTAAAGAAAATATCCTAAAGATTTTGAAAACATTTTCAAAAGTATTTGTCAATTAATTAGTCCTTAACATCTCACCCATTCTAAGTATCGCAATACAAACAAACATGGTTGCCTTATGAGTGTTTTGAGATGCTTGAATAATTTTTCTCAATTTTATAGATTGCTTAACCTTGAGTTAGATTCGAGTTTAATCAATTAGTAGCTTAAAAGTAATTTTCAATAATTGGCTTTCAGGTCTTGGCGAGGCACAGAGGCCTTCTTTGGCCGTAGCCTTATTGGATCATCAACCCTTTCCTTAGACAAAGCCTTTTAAAGAAATAATACTTTTAATTTACTCTTTTGAAAACTTTGGTCTAACTAGTCTAGGATGAGGCAAGGTAACTTCAGTTAGTTCCAATTAGCTAAGTCAACCAGGTCGGGTACTCCTTGTATCGACCCTCTCTTCTTAACCTTAACCATAGAGGGAGGTCACAATTTCTTCTTCTCTTTTCTTTTATTTTCTTTTCTTTTAGATTGCTCCCAGTCGACTGATGATAGGTGCAGTCAACTGGTACCAGTCGACTCTTATGCCAAATCACTCCCCCAATCTTTTTGTTTGAAAGTTAGCCTTGGACTAGTCGACTGGTGGAACTACCAGTTGACTGATCAGTCGACTCTTAGTCGACTGAGACTAGATTTCACCCGTCCAATCTTTCTGTTCCCTCGAAATTTCTCAGGGCAGTCGACTGCTACCTTGAGCAGACTACTAATACTTCTGGAATTTCATTTCCAGACTTTAGAAACATAAGAATACATCAAATAAAAACGCTTCTACTTCAACTATAGTTAAAACTCATAATCATGTTACTTGTGTTAGTTCATTAACCATCTATAGCAACTCAAACTTATATCTTTGCGGAAATAATAAAATTAACACTAAGCAAGTCTCATCCCAAGTTCTCACTCCACGGTTCCGCCGCCACTGACACCAATTATCCTTCCTTTAGCCTCCTTGACTTACATCCTTTCTTTACCTTTATCTGCAGTAAAAGAATGCAAACTATAAGCAAATTGCTTAGTAAATATACCATGTTCTCGCAAAACATGCAATCAAGATAAATCATGCTCTTGGTCAAAAGAATGTTTGCTTTAAAAACATATGGAACTAGAAATGCCATGCTTAACATGAATATGCTCATGAATACACTTGTAACAAATGCTTGCATTTGAAAACCTTGCTTGAACTGAAAAATGCTTAATATGCTTGAAACAAATGCATGCTTTTGAAAACTTGAAAACTTGTATACTCTTATACTTTAAAATAGATAAACATCCTGCTTTTGGGCCCGGCATAGTACCAATGCGCGCATCCCTAATAGGTTTTGGGGTAGTTGCCTACCGAACCCTTCTAGAGCGTCTCTACTAGGCTTGCCTAGATCTCTTTGGGCCTCGGCCTAGTACATACCACTTAAAAAAAGTAATATACTTAAAACTTGTAATTCTTGTACTTATAATGCTTACACTTTGCATATTCTTTGCACTTAAAAAGTAATGTTCCCAAAACTTATTTTGGGACACATCAAGACCTTGGTCTTGTACTTATTTCAATGCACCTTGCGAGCCTTAGTCCCAGAACTCGTTCTAGGGCTTAGTAAAACCTCGGTCTTACTCTGTACTTCCATCGAGCACCTTGCGTGCCCTAATTCCCAAAACTCGTTTTGGGGCAAATCAAGACATTGGTCTTGCTATACTCAGATCACACACACAAAAGACTTAAATCAAGTTCTACGACAACTAAAATCATACGAGAACAACTTTTACTGTAGGTGAGTGATCTACTTACCTTGTTACTTACCAACTCACTATACTAAGTGCTAGGTCTAGTGTGGAAGCTTCCTTCGGGATCTACCCCTCGTCCACATCCTTCGCACGGTCGCCAATACTTAGGCACAAAGAAGAAAAGAGAAACCCTAGATTCTCTTACTCAAGAGGAAGAAGAAGAAGTGAGGAAACCTTTTGTTTCCTCTTCTTTCTATTCCTATATATATTAAGTGGAAGTTGAAGCAACTTCCATGAAGAGGTGCTTAGGTGCTTACTTGCACATATCTTAAATTGTTTCCATATCCCAATGTGATGCTTTACCACCACTGAATGGAAACTTAAACTAATACTAAACTAAGGGTCCTTAGTTCAAGCCTCGGCTTCGACCCTTTTTACTCTACCAAAGAAACTTTTAATTTCTTTTTATTTTGGAAAATTATGGAAAATTTTCGGGCATTACAATCCTCCCTACCTTATAAAAAGTTTGTCCTCAAACTTAGAATAGCTTCGGAAAACTTTTGCCTCATGCTATCTTCTACTTCCCAAGTTGCCTCTTCATACTTCTAGTTTAGCCATAGAACCTTTACTAGGGGTACTTCTTTGTTCCTCAATTTATGAGCCTCTTCATACTTCTAGTTTAGCCATAGAACCTTTACTAGGGGTACTTCTTTGTTCCTCAGTTTCTTAACTGCTCGATCTATTATCTGAATAGGTCGACTTTCTTAATTGAGATCTTCTTGAACTTGTACCGTCTATGGCTCAATCACTTAGTTGGCATCAAGAACATGTTTCTTCAGCATTGAAACATGAAACACATTATGAATAGCTGACATCTCTGGAGGTAGCTCTAACTCGTAAGTTACTTTGCCAACTCTTTTCGTTACTAAGTAGGGTCCTATGTAACGAGGACTTAGCTTGCCTTTCTTGCCGAATATCATTACGCCTTTCTTGGGAGCTACTCTGAGGAAAACTGTATCCCCAACCTCGAACTCCAGTGGTCTACGCCGCACATCGGCATAACTCATTTGCCTACTTTGAGCAGTTTCTATTCTTTGGTGGATGCTCTTTATAGCTTCTGTGGTATCCTCAATAAAGTCAGTCTGATACCCCATCTCTTTCTTTTCACTACTTTCATACCAATAGATAGGAGAAATGCACCTTCTACCATAAAGAGCTTCATAAGGCGCCATACCAATAATAGTTTGGTAACTGTTATTGTAGAACTCAGCTAAACATAAATACTTGCACCAACTGCCCTTGAAATCTAATGCACAAGCTCTGAGTATATCTTCTAAAACTTGATTTACTCTTTCTGTCTGCCCATCAATCTGAGGATGGAAAGTTGTGCTAAATCTCAGTTTGGTGCCAAGTGCTGTCTGTACACACTCCCAAAAATGTGAAGTGAAACGACCATCTCTATCGGAGATAATGGTCTTCGGAACTCCGTGTAGTTGGATCACTTCTTGAACATATATCTGGGCTAGTCTTTCTATTGAGTAAGACACTTTGATTGCCAAGAAATGGGTAGACTTGGTCAATCTATCTACAATTACTCAGATAGCATCATAGCCATTTGTTGTCTTTGGTAGACCAACAATGAAGTTCATGACTATGTTCTCCCATTTCCACTCTGGAACCTGTATGGGTTGTAGGAATCTGCCTGGCCTCTGGTGTTCTACCTTTACTCTTTGGCACGTCAGGCAGGTACTGACATACTTAGCTATATTTCTTTTAATTCTAGACCACCAAAATCTTCTTTTCAAATCATGGTACATTTTGGTAGAACTGATAGATACCATTTTATTGATTATTTGAGTTGCTAAAATCCATGTTTGACCTATGTTTTTATTGCTTAATTGTGAAATTGCCCTAGGTTTTAGGATTTCCTCTTATTTTGGACTTAATTGTAAATTTACACATTTTTGGATTATTTGGCCACTAATTTTTTGATATATTTTTTTTGTAGGCATGAAAGGATCCTGGACCTAGAGCATATTGGGTCAAACTTGAGTCGGAAGTGAACCGGATCGAATTATCAATCTTACGATTAATCCGAGCCGTCCGATTCAAGAGCGGCTAGATCTGATCCATCTGGGACAATCTGAAGCAATCCGAGCTAGGGTCAGGGTTGATCAAGCACTATGATCAAGATCTGAAGGTTTCATTCCAATCAGAGCTCAATCAACCGTTGGATCAAGCTCGGAGGGCTCTAGATCGTCCATTCACAGATTAGGTTGATCTGGACCATCCGTTGCACATCTGGAGGATCCAAGCTACCACGAGGCAGATCCTGACCCCAGATCAACATCCTTAAAGTTTGGCTCAAATCAGAGCAAGATCAGCCGTTGGATTTTCTCAATTCAATCTGAGCAGTCCGTGCTTAAGTATTTAATCAAAAATCCTGCGCAGCTTCCTCTTCATCGCGTCTTCGCCGCAACATTATCTTCATCCGTTTTCTTCTTCGTTTCTTCAATTTTTCATCCAATCGAAGGCGTGATCACTCAATCCTTCATCAAAGCAAGGGCTAGGTCAGTGAAGAGAGTTCTCAGTGAGGTTTCAGATTGGATTTTTGCTCAATAGCAAGGCTGCGTGAGGTTTCAACAGTTTTGCTATCCGATTTCAGCTAGCTCAGCTGTGCACCATCGCGACTGCATCCGAGCTATCCAGAGGGGTTCCCTGGAAGGTTTCGGTCATTCCCTAATCCCAATCGTAAGCCACCACAGCGAGTTTGAAGAATTCGGAAGCAGATTTCGGCTTGAGCAGGATTTGCTTTGAATCGGTTGCAGAGACAGTTATTCACTGATTTGTTGAGCTTGCGGGTCCGAGGTTCTCCCTTGATTGACGACCAAGGAGCTCTTGAGTTGGAGAAGGGTTGAGGAGTAGCTTAGATAATTAAGTTCATTGTGTTCTAGCTGTAATTTAAGTTCTGCGCAACTCTGTTCTAGATTTTTAGTTTTATCGGCTGCCTTAGTTTGTGTTTCTGAATTGTTTGGATTCATTAGGTTTTTAATCTTCGAGTTCAGTAATTTAGGAACTTGTTTAGTGATCAATTGAGTTAAATTTCAGTTCACTTTTGTTTAGTTTGCTGCGTGCCAAATTGTGTTGCTGCGTGCCAAGCTAAACTGCTGCGTATCAGAATTTTCAGTCCCATTTCACTAGATTCGGTTAAGTAATTGCTAGTTAAGTTTCTTTGTGCCTAGATTAGTTACTTGTAATCAGTTTGCATTAGCTAGCTCAGCCTTTAATCTATTGCGAAAAAAATCTGTAGCTAATCCTTTCAATTCTGCATCTGAAATTTCAGCCATTTGGTTTCTGAATTTGTGCTTTTCAAGTTCTGATTTCAGTTTCCATTCCTCACCTTAGTCTTGCTTAGTTCTTTCTTAATACCCTTATTTCCCAATTGAACCACTCAGCTTAAACAATTGAGCTGAAGATTTACTTATTTCACAATTTGGAGAAAGTGTTTGGCACAAAGAGTCTTCCCTTGCGTGCCAATTGATTTGAACCTTTTTGCATCTGAATTTAACTTGTTTTTGTGGCATATGATTGTGTTCGGAATCAATAAGTTAGCATTTACTCATTTCTGAATTTTGTTGGCAGTGGTTGGCTTCCAAAAACATTGTAGCTAGTTGAGTTGAGTTGTTTGTTTGATTTTCTTAATTTCGCATGCCACTAATTGTTGCAAGCTTGTTTGTTTCCGAAAACTCCTATCACTGTCTTTACTTCATTGCATAGCATTTCTTTTGTTTTGTTGAAATCAGAAATCAGTTTCCAAAAATTTGGTGAGTGCTTGATTAGGTTTCCATTAGGTTGAGTACTAAGTGTCATCTCTTTGTTTAGTTCATGAGTTGAGTTCTCTATTTTTCATTGTGCTTTCATATCTGAATTATAACCCAAAATCCAATTACTTATTTGAAACCCAAAAACACAAACGACACATAAACCAAGCTCGAATCAAACACGACAACTAGCCCCGAGAAAAATACGACCTGTGGCCCCTTTGCTACGCTTTTCTGCTTTGATTGTAAAAGGGTTTCCAGCTTTCATTCATATTTAAATTCTGATTGGACCCACATTTCGTGATAATTTAATCTAGTATTTCGGGTCCGTCAAATTTTTGGCGTTGTTGCCGGGGAACTACTAGTTGATTTGTTTTATTTTTGCTTATGCACTTATTTCATATCATTCTTGATTTATTTTTGTGCTTATTGTTATATCTGTTGATTTGATTTTATTTGTTTTATCTCTTTATCCACTTTTACTGTGATTTGTTTTGTTTTATGACCAGGTCTTCATGTGGTGATTTAGAAGAATTCGACCCTGAGATTGAGAGGACTTTCAGACCAGGAGGAAGCTATGGACACATCTATCATTGTGGAACCTCCAGGTATTTTTTAGCACGATCAGGTAAGTATTTCTTTTATTTTTTTGGAAACATCAAGAGAGGTACCAAAAGTTGATTTTATTGGCTGCGATACATTTCTTGATTTGTCATGTGTGGGAAATAATTGGGAAAATTTCATTGGAGTATCCAAAATAGATTTCATTGATTATGATAAGTGTCTTGATGCATCTTGGGTAGATATTCATTGTAAAAAATTCTTTGGGATGCCTAAACTTGATTTTATTGAATGTGATGCATTTTTGGATAAATTTTATGCAAAGACTGATATTATTTTAATTCCTTCGTACCCTACACGCTTGAGAGGGGTATTACATTGTTTTGCAGGGTCCAGAAGACTACTGGAGTGGGAGCTTCATCTGAACAGACTCAAACCTCCTGGAATGTGTCCCAAAAAGAATAAAGAGGGAGTAGATTTTACTTTAATTCAGAATACTCTACCTCTTAAATGGGTCTTGTATTTAAATAATCTTCGTCCACCTGAACAGGTTGCTGTTAAGTCCAAGTGTGGGGGAGTGATGCACAGTAAAGTTGAACAAATGAAAGAGGCTCTTTCGCACACCCTAACTCCTCCACTACCACGATGGAGGTTATTTCTTGACAGACTCCGACCGCCAGAGATAAAAGGGAGTTTGATCTTTCTTGCCTTTTCCTTTATTGCATGTTTTCACTTTTGAAATGAGTTCTTGTTAATAAATAAGTGAGTAGAGTAACATGAATAAAAGTCATTGTAAATACCATGTCTTTTCTTTTAGCACTTCTTCTTGCATGATTAGGAATAAATGTATCCTTCTAGGTTATCTTTATGTCATTTTAGAATCTTTTGAAAATAAATTAAATTTGGTTGTTAAAACTTAGGGTTTGAGCTCATGGATGAAATCTTGGATATTTGAGTACTACTTTGCTTTAGATTCTTAATTGAGGACTTGAGATGAATTATTTTTTGCCTAGTGAGAATTAGCCTTATATTTGTGATACACATATGTTATTGTACTCTAGAACTTGCTTAGGATCTTTCAAAATTATATTTCAATGATTGGATCACATCTATAGAGACTAATCACCTTGTTTACCTTTCCACATTAATTTTGGCAAAAATCATGTCTATTCTATTTGTCTTTCATTATTCCTAATATTAACCCCAATTTTTCTATGGATTTGTTTGCTTGGGATGTTTTCTTGATGCTACTTTACCCGAGACGGACAAAGATTTAAGTGTGGGGAGTGACTAGTGATTTGGAAGCAATTTTTATCAAGGATGCAGTTCATTCCGGGAATTTTTTTTTTTTGCAATTCCATGTTTCAAAGATGCGTTTGAGTGAGTTTGGTGTCGAAATGAGCAAGAAGAAATGGTTGGGGATGGAACCAATGGAGGCATCCAGATTCTTGATTATAATTTGAAGATCCAAGCTTACATGGCCAAGCTCAAATTGGTTGATGAAGAAGAAATTGTGTGCCAAGGACTAAGTGGCATGCAACCATCAAATTGAAGCCAAATTTTGTGCCAAGGTTTTAAAATGGAATGGAATACCACTCGACAACTTCTAGATGCCAACTGATATGAAGGAATTATAGAGTTGCAAGATTTGGTATGTTTCAGCTAAGACCAATTGCAGAAATCTGAGCTGGAAATCCAATCTACTGATCTAGGAATGGAATGGAATGATTCGCAGCTGTATTAATTTGAACCAAATGCAGAAATTCATTGCCAAGTGAATTCGGTTGAAGTTTGAGCAAGATCTGAACAAAGGCTAAAAAGAAGCTGAAAGGAGTACTGAATCTGAGCTTGAAGTGCTGAATCTGAGGTTGCCGAGTGCTGGAATCTTAACTCCAGTTGAAGATAATCTAAATTTTGAAATTGAAGCTGTGGAGCTGGACAGATATGAAACAATGCAGAAAAATTTGTGCTGGAATGCAAGAAATCTGTGCTGAATTGGAAATTCTGTGTGGATTAGAAGAGGAATTGCAGCTGAACAATTCATGAACCATATGATGCAAGATTTATGATTCGAAACTGCAGCTGGTAGATCTATAAAAAAAAAAGAAAAGCTGTGCCGAGTGCTGGAATCTTGGAGCTGATGAATGATACAAGAAAAATTTGTGCTGGAATGGAAAGGTTGCAGCAGAAACAATATGAACTGCAGCTGTACAATCTGGAAACAAGCTGGAAAAACCTGAGCCACTGCAAAAGGAAAGTTTTGTTGCAGCTGAAAAAGAAACAAGTCCAATTGGAATATTTCCTTGTAAGTGTGTATCAACTTGGGGCTGGATTTAATTTTTCAAGGCTATAAAGCAAGAAATGTGCTGATCGAATGCAGTGAAGACATTTTCAAAATTGCAGTGAAGTTTAAGCAGGAATTCTGAGCTAATCAAGAGAGTAGTTGTCTCTTTTGTTCCACTCTTACGGCAAGGGCTGAGTTGAAGATGATATCTGATAGGAATTTGAGCATATAAGGCCTGAAATGTAGGTGTGTAATCTGAAGACAATCTGAATTGAATTCTGGAAATGAAGCTAAGTGAAGACTGATCAAAAGAAAAAAAAATTTCCGGAACTGCCCAAATTTGAACTGCAGTCCATTTGTAGCTGCCGAGTACTACATCTGATGAATCAAGATATTAAGTGTAAATTGTATCTGAAGTTGAAGGTGCACATTCAATTTCGGATCTAAGAAGAACCAATGGATGCTAGAAACTGCTGAAGAGAATAGAAAGGAAAGGCAGTGGCTTGGCTGAAATTCGACTTATGAGCAGAAATTAAATTTGAGTGGAACACTTGAAGTTTCCACTATCATTTGAAGCAAGTACTACTTGATGCTAAGTGCTTGAAGAAATCAGAGAATGGAAATGGATGCCATGGAGCTGAAACTCGAAACAAACAGTGAGAAACTGATTTAATTTAGAAATGTTCAAGGCAAGAATAATTGTAGAAATTACAGCTCACAAGTTTCAGCTATCAAGGCAGTTTTGTGCCAACTTGCGAATTGCTGATCAGTTGATGGAGATCAGGAAGTTAGTCAGCCTGATGACAGGAAAAAAATCTGTGCTAAAGTGAAGGAGGAAGTAGCACGCAAGTGGAAAATTGGTGTAGGAAGTTTGGAAGTCAATCAAAATCAGAAATTTTCATGCAAGCAGTTTTACACAAGTGTGGTATCAACTTGAGACCGAAATTGGCTTGGCTCAAAAGTTGGGAAGTCAAAATCTGAACACACTGCTGTTAAGTCTGAATTGAAGCTGAGCGAAATCTGAGAAGCCGGAATCTGAGAGAGAACAAATGAAGGAAGTGTGCCAATTTGTAAAGGAAGTGTATCAAGAGCGAGTTACAAGGGATGTTGAGTGAAAATTTTATGTTGAGTATCTATTTCACTTGCTATCATATGTTCTTTGATACAAATCTGAGCTGGAAAGAAAGAAGAGAAAGAAGAATGAGAAAAGAAAAGCAAAGTTGGCACGCATAGACAAGAATTGGCACATGTGAACAAGGAAGGTGTCTTCATTCAAATCAAAGGCAAATATTTAAGTTTGACTTCACAACACTTTTGAGATCATTAGGGGACTGTATAGAGAAGCAACGAGCATCAGAAACATACTTGAGCACTCAAGTCTTCCACTTTATCAATTTTTCCATTTCCTTGATTTTTGCTCCATTTCTTACTATTTCTATGTTTTCACTTGTTTTTGTAGATGTTGATCCTAATCATGAATAATGGTGGAGAGTAGATAATAAGCAAGCCTATGGTAGTGCAAGAAGCATGTGTGTTTGAGTGAGCTCCACTTCCATCATCAAGTTAGAACTTAAGGAGAGAGCCACCAAAATTTTCCTTGAAAGGCTAGTGAGTTGAATTCATCTCAATGACTCATGATGGATGAAAAGGCTAAGTTGTTGATTTAAGGACAAGATACTAGTCCATAGAGCTTAGATTTATGAGAATTGACAACCTTAGGTAATTTCTTTTCATTTACTTCTAATTATGCTTAAGTAAATCTAAGGGATACATACTTAGTATTTTCGCGAGACGCTCAAGGTTAAGTGTGGGGGAGTTGATAGATATCATTTTATTGATCATTTGAGTTGCTAAAATCCATGTTTGACCTATGTTTTTATTGCTTAATTGTGAAATTGCCCTAGGTTTTAGGATTTCCTCTTATTTTGGACTTAATTGCAAATTTACACATTTTTAGATTATTTGACCACTAATTTTCTGATATATTTTTTTTGTAGGCATGAAAGGATCCTGGACCTAGAGCATATTGGGTCAAACTTGAGTCGGAAGTGAACCAGATCGAATTATCAAGCTTACGATTAATCCGAGCCGTCCGATTCAAGAGCGGCTAGATCTGATCCATCCGGGACAATCTGAAGCAATCCGAGCTAGGGTCAGGGTTGATCAAGCACTATGATCAAGATCTGAAGGTTTCATTCCAATCAGAGCTCAATCAACCGTTGGATCAAGCTCGGAGGGCTCTAGATCGTCCATTCACAGATTAGGTTGATCTGGACCATCCGTTGCACATCTGGAGGATCCAAGCTACCACGAGGAAGATCCTGACCCCAGATCAACATCCTCAAAGTTTGGCTCAAATCAGAGCAAGATCAGCCGTTGGATTTTCTCAATTCAATCTGAGCCGTCCGTGCTTAAGTATTTAATCAAAAATCCTGCGCAGCTTCCTCTTCATCGCGTCTTCGCCGCAACATTAGCTTCATTCGTTTTCTTCTTCGTTTCTTCAATTTTTCATCCAATCGAAGGCGTGATCACTCAATCCTTCATCAAAGCAAGGGCTAGGTCAGTGAAGAGAGTTCTCAGTGAGGTTTCAGATTGGATTTTTGCTCAATAGCAAGGTTGCGTGAGGTTTCAACAGTTTTGCTATCCGATTTCAGTGAGCTCAGTTGTGCACCATCGCCACTGCATCCGAGCTATCCAGAGGGGTTCCCTGGAAGGTTTCGGTCATTCCCTAATCCCAATCGCAAGCCACCACAGCGAGTTTGAAGAATTCGGAAGCAGATTTCGGCTTGAGCAGGATTTGCTTTGAATCGGTTGCAGAGACAGTTCTTCACTGATTTGTTGAGCTTGCGGGTCCGAGGTTCTCCCTTGATTGACGACCAAGGAGCTCTTGAGTTGGAGAAGGGTTGAGGAGTAGCTTAGATAATTAAGTTCATTGTGTTCTAGCTGTAATTTAAGTTCTGCGCAACTCTGTTCTAGATTTTTAGTTTTATCAGCTGCCTTAGTTTGTGTTTCTGAATTGTTTGGATTCATTAGGTTTTTAATCTTCGAGTTCAGTAATTTAGGAACTTGTTTAGTGATCAATTGAGTTAAATTTCAGTTCACTTTTGTTTAGTTTGCTGCGTGCCAAATTGTGTTGCTGCGTGCCAAGCTAAACTGCTGCGTATCAGAATTTTCAGTCCCATTTCACTAGATTCGGTTAAGTAATTGCTAGTTAAGTTTCTTTGTGCCTAGATTAGTTACTTGTAATCAGTTTGCATTAGCTAGCTCAGCCTTTAATCTATTGCGAAAAAAATCTGTAGCTAATCCTTTCAATTCTGCATCTGAAATTTCAGCCATTTGGTTTCTGAATTTGTGCTTTTCAAGTTCTGATTTCAGTTTCCATTCCTCACCTTAGTCTTGCTTAGTTCTTTCTTAATACCCTTGTTTCCCAATTGAACCACTCAGCTTAAACAATTGAGCTGAAGATTTACTTATTTCACAATTTGGAGAAAGTGTTTGGCACAAAGAGTCTTCCCTTGCGTGCCAATTGATTTGAACCTTTTTGCATCTGAATTTAACTTGTTTTTGTGGCATATGATTGTGTTCGGAATCAATAAGTTAGCATTCACTCATTTCTGAATTTTGTTGGCAGTGGTTGGCTTCCAAAAACATTGTAGCTAGTTGAGTTGAGTTGTTTGTTTGATTTTCTTAATTTCGCATGCCACTAATTGTTGCAAGCTTGTTTGTTTCCGAAAACTCCTATCACTGTCTTTACTTCATTGCATAGCATTTCTTTTGTTTTGTTGAAATCAGAAATCAGTTTCCAAAAATTTGGTGAGTGCTTGATTAGGTTTCCATTAGGTTGAGTACTAAGTGTCATCTCTTTGTTTAGTTCATGAGTTGAGTTCTCTATTTTTCATTGTGCTTTCATATCTGAATTATAACCCAAAATCCAATTACTTATTTGAAACCCAAAAACACAAACGACACATAAACCAAGCTCGAATCAAACACGACAACTAGCCCCGAGAAAAATACGACCTGTGGCCCCTTTGCTACGCTTTTCTGCTTTGATTGTAAAAGGGTTTCCAGCTTTCATTCATATTTAAATTCTGATTGGACCCACATTTCGTGACAATTTAATCTAGTATTTCGGGTCCGTCAAGAACCAGGGTGCATAGAATAGGGAGTTCTATGGGCTTTCTCAAGAATCTTCTTTCTTAGCTCCTCACTGTTAGGGACACATAGACGGTCTCCACAATAGAGTATCCCACTATCAGATACTCTAAACTCTTTACTTTCTCTTGCATCTCTTGCTTGATCTTTTGAATATTATAATCTTGATCTTGCTTTTTCTGTATATCCTTAAGTAGAGTTGACTCTAGTGTCAATACTGAGAGTTGCCCATAAATGATTTCAACTCCATAATCTACTATCTCTTTCTGTAATGGTGGTGACAATGATGACAGGGACATCAAAGTTGCGCAAGTCTTTCTACTTAACGCATCAACCACTTTATTCGCTTTACCAGGGTGGTAGAGGATTTCACAGTCATAATCTTTGACTAACTCTAGCCACCTTTGTTGTCTCATATTTAGGTCTTTCTGAGTGAAGAAATATTTCAAACTCTGGTGATCTGTGTAAATCATGCACTGGACTCCGTACAGATAATGTCTCCACATTTTGAGAGTGAAGACTACTACTGCTAACTCAAGATCATGCGTAGGATAGTTCTTTTCATAATCCTTGAGTTGCCTGGAAGCATAAGCAATGGCCTTGCCTTCTTGCATAAATACAGCTCCAAGTCCCAGCTTTGATGCATTACTGTATATATCGAAGCTTCTGTCACTTTCAGGAACTGTATGAATGGGAGCACTTGTTAGTTTTTTCTTCAGCTCACTAAAACTCTACTCACACTCTTCAGTCCACTCATATTTCTTATTCTTTCTGGTAAGAGCTGTTAGTGGAGAAGCTATCTTTGAAAAGTCTTCCACGAATCTTCTATAATACCCTGCTAAACCCAGAAAGCTTCTGATCACACTGGCATTCTTTGGTCGACCCCAGTTATTAACTGCTTCAATCTTTGCTGGCTCTACCATAATACCCTCCTTGGAAATGATGTGGCCTAGAAAAGCCACTTGGTCAAGCCTTCACACTTTGAAAATTTGGCGTACAATTTCTTCTGCTATAAGGTCTTCAACACTACTCTCAGATATTCGTCATGTTCTTCTTGAAACTTTGAATAAACTAGGATATCATCAATGAAGACTATGACGAACTTATCAAGAAACTCCTTGAATACTCGATTCTTTAGATCCATGAATGTTACAGGGGCATTTGTCACTCCAAAGGGCATGACTACAAACTCGTGGTGTCTATACCGCGTTCGGAAAGCAGTTCTCGGCACATCACTCTCCTTAACTTTGAGTTGATGGTAACCTGACCACAAATCTATTTTGAAAAACACGGTTGCCCCCTTCAACTGATCAAATAAATTGTCTATCCTTGGCAAAGGATACCTGTTCTTGATAGTCACCTTGTTCAGGGCTCAATAATCTATGCACATCAGAATAGTTCCATCTTTCTTCTTGATGAACAACACGGGAGCTCCCTAAGGTGAATGACTAGGGTGGATGAAACCCTTGTCTAGTAACTTATGTAATCGTTCTTGTAGTTCCATCAGTTCTGCTGGCGCCATACGATAAGGTGCCATTGAAATCGGGTTGCTACCTGGAGCCAACTCAATTTCAAACTAAATTTCTTGGTTAGGAGGGAGTCCTGGTAACTCTTCAGGAAACACCTTCGGATTGTCAGAAACTACTCGCACTTCTTCTTTCTTTAGTCCTTCTCTTTGCCTTGCATCTACTATATGTGCTAAATAACTAGAACATTCATTTTCTAACATCTTCTGAGCTTGTAGAGTAGAAAAAAACCTTTTTGTCTTTCTCTATGGGTCTCCGACAAACTCGAACGAAAGTTCTGCTTCTGGTGTGAACCTTACTTTCCTTTTGCGACATTCAATAGAGGCACTGTACTTACTCAAGAAATCCATCCCTAAAATGATATCGTAATCCTTCATATCAAGGACTACTAAATCACTATAGAGTTCTCGATTGGAAATCGTATTGGCACAGCTCTTAGCCATTGAGTAGATGCCATAACTTCTCCCGAAGGTAAAGTCGTTAGGAACTTAGGACTCGGCATTTCCGGTGGTATCCCTAGCTTCTTGGAGAATGACACAGATACAAAAGAATGTATTGCCCCATTATGGAATAACACAATAGCATAATTATTCAGGATGAGTATCCGACCTATGACCACGGTAGGAGAATTTGCCACTTCTTCCTTGGTGATGGCGAAAACTCGTGCGTTGGTCGTGAATGGTGGGGCTTCCACTCTCCCTTGACTGATGTAGGGTCCTTCCAGTGCTGGCTGCATCTGGTGAAACTGTGCGGACTTTCCCCCATACTGAATAAGCTGTGGTGGAGGCGGATTTGATTTGGTAGGGCAAGCCTTGGCCATATGCCCTTCTACTCCACAGATATAGCACTCGCTCATGCCTTGGCGACATACTCCTGGGCGCATCCTCCCACACTTTGAGCATTGAGGATATTTGGGGTACTTGTTTGATGAGCTTCCTTTGTTGCTTCCAGAAGTCTTTTGGTCCCACTGCTTCCTTTTATTTGGGTTACCTTTCCAGTTCTGCGGGTTACCCTGGGATTTTTGGACTGGTACTTGCTTCTGTTACATATTGGTGCCTTTATACTGTTTAAGTAATGCTCAGTGATTAAAGCACTACTTATTAGTTCTTCTGAGGTCTGCGACCTATTAAAACCGCTGGCCACATTTAAAGCTATCTCAGGCCTTAACATCTTGAGCATTAGCTTGACTCTTTCTCTTTCAGTGCCAACTATCTCTGGGCATAGACGAGCTAGCCGGTTGAACTTCTTCACTGCTTCATCCACAGATAGTTCTCCATGTCTGAATTCCGTGAATTCATCATAATGCTTATTGGTTACTCGCATTTGGAAGTATTCTTTGAAGAACTCGGTCTCGAAGTCGGCCCATCTGGCTGACATTTCTCTTGGCCTTGACTCTCTCCCACCACATTCTAGCATCTTCGGTAAGGCAGAAGGATGCACACTTTATCTTCTCTACCTCAGACTAGTTCAGCAGCTCTACTATGCTCTCCAGAGTTTGGAACCATGCTTGAGTATCCCATGGTTCACTTGTGCCAGAGAAGTTCTCTAGCTTCAGTTTCTGCCACTGGATGAGGTATGCTTCTTACCTTACCCCCTCTTGCCGAGACTACAAATGTAACCGATGGAACTTCGGTTACAACTGGTGTCACTACATTCGCCACCGACGGGGTAGTAGGAGCGGTCTGCTGGTTAGCCATCAGGGTGGCAATTACTTGCTGATGTTCTGCTAATGATGGAGTCAAAGGAAGTGAACAATTAGCCCAATAAGCTAATGATATGGATCATGCTCAACCCGCTCTAGAAGATGTTGATGATTCATGATGCATCAAAGGAGATCCAATTACAAGGGCTAAGGCTAAAAAGATGAAAGAAGCACTTAATGTGCTAATCGAAGATGTGAAAGCCAAAGCTACCATTGAAGAAGGTTTGACCAAGAGCAAGTCATACGACTTAGTCAACTTAATTAAAGCCTTAGTGAGCTTAACTAGTCACTTAAGTCTCTTGTCTATGCAAGAGGGATATGTTGATTTTGTGGGTTCAATTTAGGCCCAATTTCTAGCTTTATTTGGGTTGTAATGGTGTCAAGAGCTCAATATGGCTATGTAATCTACATAGGCCTCTACTAAATGTGCTTCCTTTTGTCCTTTTAGGGTTTTTAGGTCACCCTATAGCTATAAATTAAGGGGGTGGCGGCCACAACATGTAACTTTTAACATATTTCAATCTACTACATGGTGAGGCTCTCACTTGTTGGTTCTTCATTGAACTAGAACTTATCAAGGCATTCCCTTGTGGCGTTCAAGACTTATCAACCTCCATCCCAAGGTTGTAGCGTCTATCTTCTTCTTCTATACCAAGGTTCGTGCTTTCCTAAGCATTGGGTCGAGGTTCTTTCTTTCGTTCTCCATCTTTTCGATTTAGACTATCTTTGTTAGTAGGAGCCCTAGAGCCAATTATGTGATGATTGACTAGGGACTTTTTGTATCATATTCTATTATTAATAAAGGCATGTTTGATTATTATACTTACTTTGTATTTGTGTCAAATAACTAAGTATAATAATGTGCTTGGGTAGTAGGTTCTTATCTACATTATATCGATTGGTTGAATCGATAGTGAGATAATGTAGAGGACACTACACTAAACCATTCCTAGTCAAGTATTAATATTCAAGAACAATATTAATGCATGGAGACTAGCATGTAGGTCAACTGATGACTTGAGCTCATAAGTCATGGATATGTGATATCAAGTTGACACATGGGTATACATTGGAGAATGTGTACTGAATGACCCGCCATGAGAAAGTTTCATAGATTGTCATATGAATGTCATAAACTTTCTCATGTGACTATTGGTATGAATAGTCCTTAGACCTGAAGTCACTACGGTTCCCTACATAAGGAGTTATGTACTTTGGTATCGTCAAACGTCACCAGTAATAGGGTGGACTATAAAAGTGATCACTGGGTATGTAATGAATTATGCGGAGGGATGTGAGTGATGTAGATGGGATCTATCCCTCCCATATGATGGGAGTGATATCTGTGGGCCTCTTGATCGAGTAGGGCTACTAAAACGCATGACCATGCTCAAATGAGTCAATATGAGATATTGAGCTTATTTGTTTGAGTGAGTCTACTCGGGGATCAAGAAACACAAGATTGACTGAGGATGACACGGTCTATGCCTCATTGGTCAATCTAGATATCGAGGATAGAAGGACAAGATCATACATTATCGTAGTCATGGAGGTTTAGTCGGATCTCGACTTTTCTTGTTACTTGGGTAGCAATGATGCATTGCTAGATGCCACTCATTGCTTATGTGTCTAAAGTGGTTTAGACACATTGCCAACGTTACGAGAACCTATTGGGTCACACACTAAGGACACGATGCTTCGGAGATTAATTGATCTTGGTTTGACTAAGATTTGATTCGAATTGGATTAATTGAGTTAGACTCAAGTGAATCCAATTAGATTATGGGATTGAGTCTAATTTGAGTTAGACTCATCTAGATTAGACTCAACCACTTAATTATGGATAATATTCATTAAAGGGTTTAATAAAATATTATTTAAGAGGAAGGCTAAGAGACATTCTATTTATTAGATGAATAGAATATTAAGAGTCTCAAGGAATACCAAGAGGCTTGGTATTAATTGGGTTTTATTAGCATTAAGATGAGAGGAGCTCAAGGGACATAGACCCTTGGTATTCATTAGATGAGTATAAATACCCCCCTTGTCAAAGGCTAGAGTGTGCATCTCTCTTCCTCTTCTTTCTTCCTCCTTGTCCATAACTCCCTAGTGGAGGTTCTTGTGCTTTGTGAACCATCCCAAGTTGCTAGCACAACTAAGGTGGTTCCTCTCCGAGGCGTAGATCGTGTTCGTGTGGATACGCATAGAGGCAGGGGCACTTGAACGTGTAAGAGATCCGGCAAACCAAAGGACTAGCGGGATAAGCGAAGGGCACGCGACAATGGTATTCCTATAAGATAGGAATTGTAGATCACTTTGTATGAGTTTTTCTTTTGCATGGATCGCTCGAGGGATTTTATTTCCGCTGCGATTTTAAATATTTTTACCTATAGATTCCTGCAATCTTTCTCTCTTTCTTCCATTTGTTGTGTGTTCTTGAGACTTCTTCTCTTTGGGTTCGCATCATTTGGTATCAGAGCCTTAGTTTTTCTAAATCAATTTGGTTATCCTTTTTTTTGTGTTCTTGAGTCTCTATCTTATTTTTGTTCCTTTTCTTTTGCTTAGCAAGCCTTATTTGCTTTGTTGCTCTCAAAAAAAAAAGTGAAGGAAAAAAATTGTGATTTTCGGCCCAAAAAAAAGAAAGGAAGAAAGAAAGAAAAAAAAGAAGAGAAAAGCTGAAAAAAAAACAGCAAAAGAGGGTGAAAAAAAGGAAGTTGAGACTTTATTTGCAAATTGATTTTTCTCATTTCCTTTAAAGTTTGCCTAGATTTAATTCTGGCAGCCTAGATTAAGTTCTGGTGACTTTCATTTCAACTCTTATTTCAAGTACTCTCATTTCCTTTAAGTTTGTCTAGATTCAATTTTGGCAGCCTAGATTAAGTTCTGGCAACTTTCTTTTCAGCTCTTATTTCAAGTACTCTCATTTCCTTTAAAGTTTGCCTAGATTCAATTCTGGCAGCCTAGATTAAGTTCTGGCAACTTTCCTTTCAGCTCTTTAATTCAAGTTTTGTTATCATTCAATTCCGCATAATCCTCAATTTTGCCTAGATTCAATCTGGCAAATTTCCTTTCAGCACTTACTTTAAGTTTTTAATTTTGCAATTTCCATTTTTTTTGTCTTCAGTTCCTATCTAACACCCTTGGGAATTTTCATAGTCCACGAACGCTTATAGGGAATTGCCTCAATTCTAAGTTCTTTAAAGAGCTAACATTCGTGAGTTAGATTGTTTGAGTGAAACAAATTGTTCAATGGCGACAAGTGGAGAAGAAGCAAGACCTAGAGAATCACTTGATCAACGTGCTTTGAGACAACACTTGGAACACATGGAAATCCATTTTAGTCAGATTATCGATAGATTAGAGAAACAAGATGTTGTAATTGCTAGATTACAACATAGCCAAGTTGGTAGAGCTTCTTCACGAAGTGCTAGACCATATAACCGTGGTGACCATGATGATGATGATGATGGCGTATCTGAGGACATCGATGATAGAGCTTCAAGTGGAAGCTCGGATCATGCTCGAGTTGGTGGTAGAAGAGGAAGGTTGAATGATTATGTTGATAGAAACTTGGGAAATATCAAGATGAAGATTCCTTCATTTCAAGGCAAAAGTGATCCTGAAGCCTATTTGGAGTGGGAAAAGAAAGTGGAATTAGTATTTGAGTGTCACAACTATTCTGAAGAGAAGAAGGTAAAACTCGCTGCTGTTGAATTTGTTAATTATGCAATTATTTGGTGGGATCAAATTATTCTAAGCAGAAGAAGAAACAAAGAGAGACCCGTTAGCAGTTGGGAGGAGATGAAAACTATTATGAAAAAGAGATTCATTCCAACACATTACTATCGGGCTTTGTATCAATGATTACAAAGTCTCACACAAGGATCCAAGACTGTGGAGGAATACCACAAAGAGATGGAAATTGCGATGATTCGAGCCAATGTGGAGGAGGACCGAGAAGCAACCATGGCACATTTTTTACAAGGTTTAAATCACGAAATTGCAAATGTAGTGGAGTTGCAACAATATGTGGAGCTTGAAGACATGGTGCATATGTCCATGAAATTTGAAAGACAACTCAAAAGGAAGGGACCAATCAAGCACGGCGGCAATGTTCTCATTCGTCAGCTTGGAAATCTAGCTGGAACAAAAAAGATGATAAAGTTGAATCAAAGAAAAAGCCCACTTTTTCAAAGAATAAAGATGCAAACTCTCCATTGGTCAAGGGAAAGGAGCCCCTCTAACTTTCAAGAAATAGAGATATTAAATGCTTTAAGTGCTTGGGAAGGGGACATATAGCATCACAATGCTCAAACAAAAGAATTATGATTTTAAAAGAAAATGGTGACATCGAGACTGAGAGTGAGTCCGAAGATGATAGTGTCTTGCCCCCATTATTGGAAAGTAATGCAGAAGAGTATCCCGTCGAAGGTGAAACCCTTGTCACTAGGCGTGCTCTAAATGTACAAGTGAAAGAAGATAATGAAGGACAACGAGACAACATATTTCATACCCATTGTCACATCAAACACAAGGTATGTAGTATGATTATAGATGGGGGAAGTTGTACTAATGTCGCTAGTACTAGTTTGGTTGAGAAATTATGCTTACCTACCACTAAGCATCCTAGACCTTACAAACTACAATGGTTGAATGATTACGGGGAAGTCAAGGTTAACAAGCAAGTGTTGGTTTCATTTTCCATTGGTAGGTATCATGATGAGATACTTTGTGACGTAGTACCAATGCATGTAAGTCATCTACTTTTAGGTAGACCATGACAATTTGATAGGAAGGTCATGCATGATGGGTTTAAAAATAAGTATTCTTTTATGATGCATGGTAAACATGTAACTCTTATACCATTGACTCCTAAGCAAGTATATGAAGATCAATTGAGGATCAAAAATGAGAGTGAAAAAAGAAAATATTGTGAGAGAAAAGAAAACGAGAAAAGGAAAAAGAATGGAAAAGAAAAAGAGTGTGAGAAAAGAAAAGGTGAGGATGAGATGAGTGGAAAAAAGAATGAAAGGGGAAAAGAAATTCAAGAGCAAGAGAGTAAAAAAGGGAGCTTTTATGCAAAAGAAAGAGTGGTTAAGAGAGTATTTTATGCTTCACAACCAATGATTTTACTTTTGTACAAGGAGGCCGATTTTAACACTAACGATCTTGACCCTACTTTGCCTAGTGTTGTTAAATCTCTTTTGCAGAAATTTGATGATGTATTTCCTGATGAGGTTCCCGATCGATTGCCACCACTTAGAGGAATAGAGCACCAAATTGATTTCATCCCTGGAGCCACAATTCCTAATCGGCCAGCCTATAGGTGTAACCCTGCTGAGATAAAAGAACTTCAAAGGCAAGTTGATGAGAAAATGGTATGTCCGAGAAAGTTTGAATCCATGTGTTGTCCCCGTATTGCTAGTACCTAAGAAGGATGGAACTTGGAGAATGTCCGTTGATTGTAGAGCTATCAACAAGATTACGGTAAAGTATCATCATCTTATTCCTAAATTAGATGATATGCTAGATGAACTACATGACTCTTGCATTTTCTCTAAAATTGATTTGAAGTCGGGCTATCATCAAATTCGCATGCGTGAGGGAGACGAATGAAAAACTGCATTTAAGACTAGGTATGGTTTGTACGAATGGTTAGTAATGCCATTTGAGCTTACTAATGCACCTAGTACTTTCATGAGGTTAATGAACCATATTTTGCGTGCTTTTATTGGAAATTTTGTTGTAGTATATTTTGATGACATCTTGATTTATAGCAAAAATTTAGAGGAACATCTAAATCATTTACAAAATGTTCTAATTGTTTTTGCGAAATGAAAAGTTGTATGCTAATCTTCAAAAATGTTCTTTTTGCACTAATCAGATTGAATTTCTTGGTTATATTGTTAGTGCTAAGGGAATAGCAGTTGATGAGAAGAAGGTTAAGGCTATTCGTGAATGGCCTACACCAAAAACCATAACTGAGGTATGTAGCTTCCATGGTTTGGCAAGTTTCTACAGAAGGTTTGTTAAGAATTTTAGCACTTTAGCTGCACCCTTGACCGAAATTGTTAAAAAGAATGTTGGATTTCATTGGGATAGTGAATATGATTCAGCCTTCAACTCACTTAAGGAGAAATTAAGTTCTGCACCATTACTTGCATTACCTAACTTTGCTATAACTTTTGAAATTGAGTGTGATGCATCAGGAATAGGTATTGGAGTTGTGCTAATACAAGAAGGGTAGTGAGAAATTGTGCGGAGCAGCTTTGAGTTATCCCACTTATGACAAAGAGATGTATGCATTGGTGAGGGCTTTAGAGACTTGGCAGCATTACTTGTGGCCCAAGGAGTTTGTCATTCACACTGATCATGAATCATTGAAGCACTTGAAGAGTCAAAGTAAGTTGAATAGACATCATGCGAAATGGGTGGAGTTCATTGAATCATTTCCTTATATGATCAAGTATAAACGAGGTATGAAAAATACTGTTGCAGATGCTTTATCACGAAGGTATACCTTGCTCTCTACTTTGAACACTAAATTGTTAGGATTTGAATACATTAAAGATCTATATTCTAAAGATCATGACTTTGGAAATGTATTTGAAGTTTGTGAGCATGCTGCATTTGGGAAGTTTTATAGGCATGAGGGACTTTTATTTAGAGTTAATAGGTTATGTGTGCCTAATTGTTCATTGAGGAAATTATTAGTCCAAGAAGCCCATGGTGGGGGACTAATGGGACATTTTGGAGTGAGAAAAACCCTAGAAGTTTTGTTAGAACATTTCTTTTGGTCGCATATGAAAGGAGATGTAGTCAAATTTTGTGAGAAGTGTATCACATGTAGGCAAACAAAATCTAAATCTTTACCTCATGGGTTGTATACACCTCTACCAATTTCTAGTGAACCTTGAGTTGATATTTCTATGGACTTTATTGTAGGTTTACCAAGGTCAAGCCGAGGTATGGATTCTATTTTTGTGGTCGTAGACAGATTTTCTAAAATGACTCATTTTATTCCTTGTAGGAAAACAGATGATGCTAACCATATTGCTGATCTCTTCTTTAGGGACATTGTACGACTTCATGGAGTGCCGAAAAGTATAGTTTCAGATCATGATGTAAAGTTTCTAAGCTACTTTTGGAAGACACTATGGGGCAAGTTGAGAACAAAGTTGTTGTTTTCTACAACGTGTTATCCACAAACCGATGGACAAACTGAGGTAGTAAATCGAACCTTAGCTACTTTATTAAGAGCTATCATTCAAAAGAATTTAAAAGGTTGGGAAGATTGTTTATCACATGTTGAATTTGCGTATAATAGATCTATACATTCTACTACTAAGTGTTCACCATTTGAAGTGGTATATGGTTTCAATCCCCTAACTCCTTTGGATTTGTCACCTTTGCCTATCTCTAAGCATGCTAGTTTGGATGGTACAAGTAAAGCTAAATTTGTGAAGCAAATGCATGAGAAAGTAAGGATGCAAATTGAAAAGAAGACTGAACAATATGCTACGTAAGCCAACAAGGGACGAAAGAAAATAATCTTTGAACCCAGTGATTGGGTTTGAGTTCATATGAGAAAGGAGAGATTTTCTGCTAAACGTTGTACTAAGTTGCATCCAAGAGGCGATGGACCATTTCAAGTTATGGCGCGAATTAATGATAATGCCTACAAGCTTGACTTACCGGGTGAGTATACTGTGAGTTCCACATTTAATGTTTCTGATCTCTCTCCCTTTGATGTAGGTAATCAAGATTCGAGGATGAATCCTTTTGAGGAGAGGGGAATGATGGAGTCAAAGGAAGTGAGCAATTGGCCCAACAAGCTAATGATATGGATCATTCTCAACCCGCTCTAGAAGATGTTGATGATTCATTATGCATTAAAGGAGGCCCAATTACAAGGGCTAAGGCTAAAAAGATGAAAGAAGCACTTAATGTGCTAATTGAAGATGTGAAAGCCAAAGCTACCATTGAAGAAGTTTGACCAAGAGCAAGTCATACGGCTTAGTCAACCTAATTCAAGCCTTAGATGAGCTTAACTAGTCACTTAAGTCTCTTGTCAATGTAAGAGGGATATGTTGATTTTGTGGGTTCAATTTAGGCTAAATTTCTAGCTTTATTTGGGTTGTAATGATGTCAAGAGCTCAATATGGCCATGTAGTCTACATAGACCTCTACTAAATGAGCTTCCTTTTGGACTTTTAGGGTTTTAAAGTCACCCTATAGCTATAAATTAAAGGGGGTTTTTAGGGTTTTTAGGTCACCTAATGGAAACTTAAACTAATACTAAACTAAGGGTCCTTGGTTTGAGCCTCGACACCGACCCTTTTTATTCTACAAAAGAAACTTTTAATTTCTTTTTATTTTGGAAAATTCTGAAAAATTTTCGGGCGTTACACTCCTTACCCTTCCTAACATTCTAGACCAAACTTTCCTAACGTACTATCATCTCACCCCACCTTGGTACTCGGTTAGGCAAGTATAAACCAATCTTTTTCCTATATATCTATCCTAAATTATACGGAAAAGTAAACATGGATGATATGACAAATATATAAGAAAAGATAAGCAGATGCATGAGCATGACATTTATGCATGAGTCAATCTGGTCAAAACATTTTAATTAAGTTTCTAATAAAGTATCAAATTCTCGATTTGATAAAGACCGTGTGAACCCGCGAATATGTCAACCCATTTTGACATATTTATTATTATTTAGTTGTTTCAGTTGGGTAGGATTTTATTTAGTTTCATATCTGAAGGTAATTAATTGGAATTTAGTTCATGGATTATGTTTAATTAAGGATTGAATTATGAATTAATTAAGATTTTAAGTTATTAAGAATTAATTAAGGATTTAATTCATAAAGAGTTAGTTAAAATTTAAGTTATTAAGGATTAATTAAGTTTTAAGTTATTAAGAATTAATTAAGATTTAAGTAATTAAGAATTAATTAATATTTAGGTTATTATGAATTAATTAAGGTTTGAGTTATTATGACTTAATTAGTTAAGAATTAATTAAAGTTTAAATTGTTATGAATTAATTAAAGTTTAAATTATTAAGAATTAATTAAAGTTTAAATTGTTAAGAATTAATTAAAGTTTAAATTCTTACAAATTAATTAAAGTTTAAATTGTTAAGAATTAATTAAGATTTAAATTAAGAATTAATTAATGTTTAAATTATTAAGAATTAATTAAGGTTTAAATTATTAAGAATTATTAAAGTTTAATTAGATAAGAATTAATTTCAGTTATTAAAAAATCAAGGTGTTAAGAATTAAATTAATATTTAAGAAAAAAAGTTTTAAATTTAAAGTTTAACTAAGATTGAAGTTTTTAAGATTTGAATTTGAATTAAGATTAAAGTTTTTAAAATTTGAATAATAATTTTGGGTCTAATTGCATCATTTCCATTAATTCAAAGAATTCTAATTTATCTATTATTTCTTTTTTTTTAAGTTTTTAATTTTACTTAATACTTCTATTTTATTTGAATTCTTATAAGCATTTTTAATTATAGCTTCAATTTTAATAAATTCATCTTCATCTTCAGAATCATATTCTTCTTTATCTTCAGAGTTATATTTAGAAATTGTATCATTATCTTCAAAATAGGTAGAATAATTTTCAAGTTTGCTAATTAAGGTTGTATCATTATATTCATTAATAGTAGAATTATTAATTAAAAGTTGACTATTATCATCAATATTATCTTCAGAAATAGATTGAACATTAATTTCAAAAATATTAGAATTATCAACAACAATTTGATCATGATCCTCAGAATTATCACAATTAAGAGTAATATTTTTAATTAAGGTATTGTCATTATCTCTAGAGTTGTTAGAATTATTAGAAAATTTATTAATTGAAATATTATCATTATCCTTAGAGTGATTAGAAGTATTAGAATTAATTTCAAAAATCATAGCATTAATACTAAGGATTAAAGAATTAATATTTGGTATCTTACTATTATCAATGTTGGATCCATTATTAACTAATTTGTCATGCAATACATTTAACTTATCATGTAAATGATTTAATTTAGCAGGAAGATCTAATTTTGCATGAAATTGAAAAATATTTTTGTAAAAATTAGCTTTTCGTTCCTTCTTTACCGTGGTCGGACACTGATTCTTGTAGTGTCCCTGCTTTTGACATTTGAAGCACCGGATGTGACTCTTGTCCCTCCGGACTCCTAGCGCTGGTACCTCCGTTGCCGCCGATGGTGAAGTTCGATTCTTACGAGTAGGGCACTGGTTTTTATAGTGTCCTCTTTCCCTTCACTTAAAACAAATAATGTGGAATTTGAAAATTGACATAATTTAAAAAAAATACCTGTATTCACCCTTGCTCCCCCTCAATTCCTGGCGTTGTTGCTCCTTCGGCTATTAGTTCGGTGAAGAGCTTCCTGCTCTGATACCACTTGTAGGATCGGTGCCGGTCGATAGAGGGGAGGGTGAATATCGACTCGAAATTGACTCGTCGGAAAACATCGTTTGATCGTCTTTCTATAATGTTAGTACGCAGCGGAAATATAAAATAAACTAAAGAATGACAGGAGACAAGCAGATTTATTTATTTGGTTCCCTACCCCCCAAGGTCAGTACGTCTAAGGCCTATGTTCGGCATGAGTCCACTATTGGTCTCCTTTCCAAAATTTCCAGAAGCAGATATTACCCGTCTTACAGTTCGAATTACAAGCACAAAAATAGTAAATAAATACAACTCGTAAATAAAAACCAAACCAAAAAAAAACTCGGCCAACTCTGGAAGTCCAAAGCGCCGCGCACTTCTTCCTGGAGCCTCCTTGGTCACAGAGCTTCGTTGTAGCGCTTTTGCTTTGCACAGAATGCTTAGACAGATGTGAATGTTGATGCCTCCAAGTGAGGGGTCAAACCCCTTTATATACTAAGTTCTCGGGCGTCTGAGGGCTCTTGGGCGCCTGCCACGTGTGGTCAAAATTCCATCCGTAGCAGCGAACTTGTGAAAGGATAAAACCCAGCCTTCCCAGCCGCCTGGGAGCCTCCCAGACGCCTGGTAAGCCTCAAGTACCTGGCTTACCAGGCCCCTGGGATGGGTAGCCCCTAACTAGGGGTGCCCAAGCTCTTACTGGCGCTTGATTCAAGTCAGGTACCCAGGAAGCATTCTTCCCAGGTCTGTTTTTCTTGCGTTTGCTCTCCTATCTTGCCTCCAACTCTGTAACGACCCGCCTTCTGGTACTAAGCTTCAAGGCGGATCGTCACTAACTAACTGGCTGACTAATTGACTAATTAGTGATTTCTAATGATGCTAAACCAACTGGGAGAATTTTAAAAATTCTTATTTTACTATTTACTTTTAAATGTGTACTGACAATTCATAAACATGCTAAAAGTACTAATTTGCCCAAAATAAAGCAAAACTTTTATTTTATTGTCTTGGCAGGATTCGATACCCCAACCTCTAAGTTGCATGGCTAAAGCACTAACCAACTGCTCTACACCACCTTTGTTACACAGTACCAGTCGACTGCTTATATGCCAGTCGACTGGTCGGGCCACAGAATGTTTCTGTGCCCGATACCAGTCGACTGGTATTTTCCCAGTTGACTGGTAATTCTGAAATCCCAGTTTTCAGATTTGCTAGAATTTACCAAACTTGAGCCCCAATGTACCAAAATCATTTCTAACAAACATAATGGCATAAATAATGTTCCACGACTATTCTAAGGCATTTATTACATGTTTTTGGAGGATTTCTAGCATGTATAGCAACTTAGAAATCATAAAACGACATGAAGAAGCATAAACATGAATATGCCAAGTTCGTATCAACTTCTTATTGAAACTATTCATTTCTTATATCTAAAAGCATTCTTAGCTACTACATGTCATTCTAAATGGTGCATTAATCTTAGAACAAGCATATCTCAAGTATTTAGCATATAAATCAAAAGTATCGATATTCAAAACTACTCACGCTCATACTCATCCAATGCAATCATAAGGATATATATACTAAATAGAATGACATGGAATCTTTACTCGTGGTTTTAAGGCATGGAAAATATCTAAAACGCAAATACTTGGATAAATTATATGTGATCTAACTTAAACTAAGAATCTGTAACAAATGCACTTCAAGTCTTTTATTCATCTTGTCCCAAGGACCTCTCCAAGGTCAGCCACCACACATACGTCACTCAGCACCGCCTCGTCGCCTTCCTTCAGAATTGCTTGCCTTTACCTTCACCTGCAGCAAGAGGAAATGCAACTAATAAGCATAAAGCTTAGAAAGTACTATCTAGCTCACAAAATCTCGAAATGTGCAAGCATGCTTTTTAAACAATGTGAAATCACATGAGATACTTTTATGCTTAACAGAAATACTAAAACATGTATAACTCAAAACATGCATACTCAAGCATTAATAAGTCTTAACTCACTTTTTCTTGGTTTAACTTGAAACTTTAGCAATCCTTTAACTTTAAAACTTTCTTTAACTTTTAGAAAACTTCCTTGAACTTTAGAAAAACTTTGCTAAAGCATATACTTGAAAATAATAACTCACTTGGATCCACTTAAGACGTAAGTACCATCTTATGCGCGTTCCCTAAAAGGTTGGGGTAGCGAGCCACCAATCCTAATAGAGCAGACCTTGGTCTACCAGGGCCAAGACCTTGGAATTGGACACCTGGATTTCTTTAACGACGCCCTTGGACGCCGGGTACTGGCCTTAGAAAATAAAATACTTACTTTTTTCTTATCTTGAATGCCTTGGCATTTTAACGAGCACCTTGTGTGCCCAAATCCCTAAGTCTTGACTTTTGGGGATTTCTTAAGGCCTTGGCCTTTTCTTTTCTTATCTTCATCTTCTCTTTTCTTTTCTCATAACTCTTCTTAGACCCTAACCTCATATAGGGTACTTAATTAAACTTATACAAGCATATTAAACTAGGGTTACATGCAAAATCATAAACTAAAGGAAAATTCTTTTTAACTTTTAACGGGAAAAACTTGCGGAAAACCGCCTCTTACTGCAGGTGAGCAGTACTTACTTTGATTTCTTTGGACTTACAACCAAAATTGGCGTCTAGGGCTCGGGAGAAACTTGAGATCTCGAGAACCGTTCGCGCCTACGCGCTCCTCTCGTCGGACGAACGAAACGCTCCTCACTCCTTGATTCTCCTTGGCCGACACCCCCCTTAGAAGAGGAGAGGAGTCTTGGTGTCGGCGTGCGCACAAGAGAGGGGAAGAGGGGCAGCGTGCGTGCGGCTTGGGCGAGGAGGAGGGCTTTAGTTGAGAGAAATAAAATTTCTCTCTTTAATTATCTATTTATACTTAGGGTATTTAAGTCCAACTTATAACTTAACTTAATATCTCTCTATTTTCTTTCAGCACACCCCTGCTGGGGCTCCTGGTTAACCCGACCAACTTAGTCGTTGGTCCCATGGGAGGTCTCGGGTTCAAACTCGTCCCGGCAACTTTTTGCCGAAAACTCTTTTCTTTTATAAAAATACTAAACGGACTCGGAAAATTCCATAAAAATATTCTAAAAATTCCTAAAAATATCTAGAATATTTTTAAAACATTTTTAAATAGTTCTAAGGACTTTAAGAACTTAATATGGAAATTTTGGGGCGTTACAATCCCCCATACCTTATAAAAAGTTCGTCCTCGAACTTAAAAAAAATTCTGGATATTTTTCTCTCATGCTGTCTTCACGTTCCCAAGTAGCTTCCTCATGCTTTTGATTCTGCCAGATGACCTTCACTAGTGGCACATCTTTTTTCATAATCTTTTAACTGCTTTGTCCACTATCTGTGTCGGTCTGCTCTCATAACTAAGATCTTCTTGGATCTGTACTGACTGAGGCTGAATCACTTGGCTAGGTCGTGAATACACTTCTTTAGCATAGAGACATGAAATGTACTGTGGATAGCTGACATATCCTCTGGTAAGTCCAGCTCATATGCTACCTTACCAACCCTCTTTATGATCTTGTAGGGTCCTATGTAGCGAGGACTTAGCTTGCCCTTTTTGCCAAATCTCATCACTCCCTTCATAGGAGCGACCTTGAGGAATACTGAATCTCCAACTTGGAATTCCAGTGGCCTACGGCGTGTGTCGGCATAACTTTTCTGTCTACTCTGGGCAGTCTCATCCTCTGGCGGATCGTCTGGATAGCCTGAGTGGTCTCATCTACAAGCTCAGTCTGGCTGCCTATTCTGACTCCATCTCTTTCTTTCTCACCAGCTTCTTGCCAACATATGGGTGATCTGCATTTTCTGCCATACAATGCCTCATAAGGTGCCATCCTGATGGTGGCCTGATAGCTATTGTTGTAGGCAAACTCAGCTAAGCACAGAAATTTGCACCAACTTCCTTTAAAGTCCAACGCACAAGCCCTGAGCATGTCTTCTAAAATCTGATTTACTCTCTCTGTTTGTCCATCTGTCTGGGGATGGAAAGCTGTGCTGAACTGAAGTCTGGTGCCTAGGGCGTCCTGAACACACCTCCAAAAATGGGAGATGAACCGCCCATCTCTGTCAGAAACGATCGACTTCGGAACTCCGTGAAGCCTGATCACTTCTTTCACATACAGCTGTGCTAACTGCTCTACCGAATGCGATAACTTGATGGCTAGGAAGTGGGCAGACTTGGTCAATCTGTCCACTATCACCCATATTGCATCGTGTCCATGGGTGGTCCTTGGGAGACCTGTGATAAAATCCATGGATATCTCTTCCCACTTCCACTCTGGAATGGGAAGAGGCTGCAGAACTCCTCCTGGTCTCTGGTGCTCTGCTTTGACTCTCTGGCAGGTCAAGCAGGTACTGATATATCTGGCCACGTCTCGCTTGAGTCCAGACCACCAGAACCTTTGCTTTAAATCTTGGTACATCTTGGTAGAACCAGGATGCATAGAGTATGGGGTACTGTGGGATTCTTCTAAAATATTCCTTCTTAGTTCCTCATCATTGGGGACGCAATGGCGGTCTCCAAGATAGAGGATGCCACTATCTGATACTCGAAACTCTGGATTTTCTGCCTCTTGGATCTCCTGCTTGATCTTCTGGTTCTCTGGGTCTTGACTTTGCTTTCTTTGTATATCCACAAGCAGGGTTGACTCTAGAGTCAATGCAGAAAGTTGCCCAATTATTACCTCGACTCCAAAATCCTTTATTTCTTTCTGAAGTGGTAGAGACAGTGATGATAGGGACATCAGTGCTGCACAGGATTTTCTGCTCAGTGCATCTGCCACTTTATTAGCTTTACCTGGGTGGTAGAGGATTTCACAGTCATAATATTTGACCAACTCTAGCCACCTGCGCTGCCTCATATTCAGATCCTTCTGAGTGAAGAAGTACTTCAGATTCTGATGGTCTGTGAAGATTCTGTACTGCACTCCATACAGATAGTGTCTCCAGAGCTTCAGCGAAAAAACCACAGTTGCTAGCTCAAGGTCATGAGTAGGGTAATTCTTCTCATAGTCCTTGAGCTGTCTGGAGGCATATGCTATTACTTTACCGTCTTGCATGAGGACAGCTCCAAGGCCCATCTTGGATGCATCACTGTAGATGTCAAAGGCCTTGTCACTCTCTGGAACAGTCAGGATGGGAGCACTAGTCAATCTTTTCTTCAGTTCTAGGAAGCTGTGCTCGCACTTATCTGACCACTCAAACTTCTGATTCTTTCTGGTCAGGGCTGTGAGTGGAGAGGCTATTCTGGAAAAGTCCTCCATAAATTTTCTGTAATATCCTGCCAGGCCTAAGAAGCTTCTGATTTCACTGGCATTCTTGGGTCTACACCAGTTGCTGACTGCTTCTATCTTGGCTGGATCAACTTGAATGCCTTCTTTGGATACAATGTGACCTAGGAAGGTCACCTGATCTAGCCAAAACTCACACTTTGAGAATTTTGCATAGAGCTTCTCCTGCTGAAGGATCTGCAGCACTATCCTCAAGTGTGTAGCATGGTCCTCTGGAGTCTGTGAGTATATGAGAATATCATCAATAAATACAATGACGAATTTATCGAGATACTCCCTGAAGATGTGGTTCATCAGCTCCATGAAGACTGCTGGAGCATTGGTTACTCCAAAAGGCATCACTACAAATTCGTAGTGGCCGTATCTTGTCCTGAAGGCCGTCCTGGGGATGTCACTTTCTTTAACCTTTAGCTGATGATACCCAGAACGCAGATCTATCTTCGAGAACACTGTAGCCCCTTTGAGTTGATCAAATAAATCATCTATTCTAGGAAGGGGGTACTTGTTCTTGATGGTTACCTTGTTCAGAGCTCTGTAGTCTATGCACAGACGCATAGACCCATCCTTCTTCTTGACGAAAAGTACAGGAGCTCCCCAGGGTGAATGACTCGGGCGAATGAAGCCCTTGTCTAGTAGCTCCTGGAGTTGCTCTTGTAATTCCTTCAACTCTGCTGGAGACATACGATATGGGGCCTTCGAGACCGGACCGGTACCTGGCACTAGCTCGATCTCGAATTCCACTTCTCTGTTGGGAGGTAGTCCAGGTAATTCTTCTGGGAACACTTCTGGATATCACAGACTACCCGTACATCCTCCTGCTTGAGTCTTCCTTTGCTTCTGATTCCACTATGTGTGCAAGAAAACCAGCACACCCTTGCTCTAGCATCTGGTGGGCTGCCAAGGCTGAGAGGAAATTTCTGAGTCTTCCTCCTTGGGGCTCCTTGAAACTCGAATGGTGGTTCTCCTTCTGGCTGAAAACCACCTTCCTTCCACGCAGTCCACTGAAGCGCTGTACTTACTGAGGAAATCCATGCCCAGTATGACGTCGAAGTCTTGCATCGCAAGGACTATTAGATCGACATATAGCTCTCGGTCTGAAATCTTGATTGACACAGCCCGGAGCCACTGGGTGGATTCCATGATTTCCCCTGAAGGGAGAGTTGTCAGGAATCTGGACTCCCAACTCTCTGTAGGCACCTGTAACTTACTAGCAAAAGGTACTGATACGAAAGAATGGGTCGCCCCAGTGTCAAACAGTGTAGTAGCTAAATGCTGAAAAATAACTATTTGACCTGTTACGACCGTGGAGGCGCTGGCAGCTTCTTCCTTCGTGAGGGAAAAGACTCTGGCATTGGTTGAAATTGGTGCTGCTTCCAACCTTCCCTGACTGATCTGAGGTCCCTCCAGTATAGTAGGCATGTAATGTAACTGAGGCTTGCCTCCATACTGTACGGACTGCTGAGGAAGTACCTTAAACTTGTTTGGGCAGTCTTTGGATCTGTGTCCCTCTTGTCCACATGAGTAGCATCCAGTTACACCCAAAAGGCATGCTCCTGGATGGGTCCTCCCACACTTAGGACAAGGTGGATACCTAGCTTGCTTGTTCTCTGGGTTTCCTTTTTGGCTGCCAGGCCACTGCTTCCTTTTGTGGTTCTTGTTCTTCCAGTTCTGGTTATTTGGCTGAGGCTTCTGGCCTCCTATTGTCTTGTTCTCAATCAGGACTGGCTTCTGCTGTGTTTGTTGTGCCTTGATGCTATTCAGATAGTGCTCTGAGATTAGAGCACTACTGACCAACTCCTCGCTGGTCTGGGGTCGGTGCGTCCCGCTGTTCACGTTGAGTGCTATTTCAGGGTTCAGCATGCGGAGCATCAGTCTGACTCGCTCCTTCTCTGTGCTGACTAGCTCTGGGCAGAGGCAGCTAGTCTGTTGAACTTCGCGACTGCTTCTCCCACTGGTAGGTTACCTTGTCTGAACTCCATGAAGTCCTCGTAGTGCTTGTTGGTAACCCGCATGTGGAAGAACTCCTCATAGAACTCTTGCTCGAAATCTGCCAGCTCATCTGGTTGACTATCCTCTTACTCTTGACCCGCTCCCACCACATACGAGCATCTCCAGTTAGGCAGAAGGAGGCACATTTGACCTTCTCGACTTCTGGCCAGTCAAGAAGCTCCATGGTGCTCTCTAAAGTCTTGAACCAAGCCTGGGCATCCCAGGGCTCAGTCGTGCCTGAGAAGCTTTCAGGTTTCAGCCTCTGCCACTGGACGAGGTATGCTTCTTGTCTTCGGTTCACGGCAGGGGTCTCCTGTGTGACTGGTGGAACTTCAGCCACCACTGGAGTTTCCACTCCCGCTGTGGGTGGTGTAGGGGGCACTGGGTGCTGATTTGCCATCAGTGTGGCGATGGTCTTTTGTTGCTCTGAAATCTGGGCTTGCATTTGAGCAATGACTGCCATCAGGTTTGGCTGTTCTGTGCCAGGCTCATTGTTATCTTGAACTGGAGTTCTGTTCCTTGCATCAGGAGCTCGGCCTCTTCTTGCCATCTAATAATGCATAAGGGAACAAGAAATCACTACTACATCTCTAGGTATAAACTTGTCTTCTTACTTAGTAACCTAATATCTATTATAGGGATTAAACATGATTCCGTGATACTAAGGTATTAAACATGCTTCCTTGTTCTATGCACATATGAGTAAGTACTTAAGCATTTCTCTATACTGCAATTAAATAAAGGAGCAATAGAAAAACTGAAACTTAAAACTTTCTTACTTGAAGACGGCAAGGTTGATGCTGATGTGTGTGTGATGCTGGAGAATGGGAGCTGCTCTGATACCACTCTGTAACGACCCGCCTTCTGGTACTAAGCTTCAAGGCGGATCGTCACTAACTAACTGGCTGACTAATTGACTAATTAGTGATTTCTAATGATGCTAAACCAACTGGGAGAATTTTAAAAATTCTTATTTTACTATTTACTTTTAAATGTGTACTGACAATTCATAAACATGCTAAAAGTACTAATTTGCCCAAAATAAAGCAAAACTTTTATTTTATTGTCTTGGCAGGATTCGATACCCCAACCTCTAAGTTGCATGGCTAAAACACTAACCAGCTGCTCTACACCACCTTTGTTACACAGTACCAGTCGACTGCTTATATGCCAGTCGACTGGTCGGGCCACAGAATGTTTCTGTGCCCGATACTAGTCGACTGGTATTTTCCCAGTTGACTGGTAATTCTGAAATCCCAGTTTTCAGATTTGCTAGAATTTACCAAACTTGAGCCCCAATGTACCAAAATCATTTCTAACAAACATAATGGCATAAATAATGTTCCACGACTATTCTAAGGCATTTATTACATATTTTTGGAGGATTTCTAGCAACTTAGAAATCATAAAACGACATGAAGAAGCATAAACATGAATGTGCCAAGTTCGTATCAACTTCTTATTGAAACTATTCATTTCTTATATCTAAAAGCATCCTTAGCTACTATATGTCATTCTAAATGGTGCATTAATCTTAGAACAAGCATATCTCAAGTATTTAACATATAAATCAAAAGTATCGATATTCAAAACTACTCACGCTCATACTCATCCAATGCAATCATAAGGATATATATACTAAATAGAATGACATGGAATCTTTACTCGTGGTTTTAAGACATGCAAAATATCTAAAACGCAAATACTTGGATAAATTATATGTGATCTAACTTAAACTAAGAATTGTAACAAATGCACTTCAAGTCTTTTATTCATCTTGTCCCAAGGACCTCTCCATGGTCAGCCACCACACACACGTCACTCAGCACCGCCTCGTCGCCTTCCTTCAGAATTGCTTGCCTTTACCTTCACCTGCAGCAAGAGGAAATGCAACTAATAAGCATAAAGCTTAGCAAGTACTATCTAGCTCACAAAATCTCGAAATGTGCAAGCATGCTTTTTAAACAATGTGAAATCACATGAGATACTTTTATACTTAACAGAAACACTAAAACATGTATAACTCAAAACATGCATACTCAAGCATTAATAAGTCTTAACTCACTTTTTCTTGGCTTAACTTGAAACTTTAGCAATCCTTTAACTTTAAATCTTTCTTTAACTTTTAGAAAACTTCCTTGAACTTTAGAAAAACTTTGCTAAAGCATATACTTGAAAATAATAACTCACTTGGATCCACTTAAGACGTAAGTACTGTAGCAACCCGCCTTCTCTTACCTTAGACGGATCGTTACTTTTGTCTACTTCTCGACTCTAATGCACGACTAAAAATGCAGAAATTTTTTTTTTTATTCATCTAACAATGATATTCTAACTTAAGTAGTCATGCATGATACCATATCACACTTTCTTTCTCAAAAACTCGTAAGATGATACTTATTGAAACTTGCCTCGCCCAACTCAGCTTTCGGGTATCAGTCGACTGATACTGTATCAGTCGACTGATAAGCCTGAAAACAGAATTTTCAGGTTTCGGCACTTGCTTCAAAAGCCCACCAATCATATAGTTTCGAGCCATATAAAATTTTGACACCATTTCTATACTCTATGCCAGTTTTCTAAACAATTTAGCCAATCAAAATGAATCCATAAACTTGAAATTTGGACTTTTGCGGAAGAAAATAAGCTATTCAAGTTTATATGAACTTTAACATTAGAGTTTGTACCAATCTTGACTCCTATGTATTCATAACACCAAATACATGTTCGATATCCTTGCTAAAGCATTATGAAATATGAATGCAACTTTTCTAAACATATTTAAGCAATAAAAACTTGATTCAAAGAGAAATTAATACTATCTTGGCACATGCATCTATTTCTCTAACAAAGTATCAATATTTCCAACTACTCACACTTCTACTCATCCAATGCAATCATAAGGATATGTATGCTAAATGAAATGACATGGAATCTTTACTCTAAGAAATTGAGCATGTAAAACTATCCAAAACTTAAATGTTCGCTAAACTCCATAAAGCAAGAACTTGAAATTTGAATAAACTATAACATTGTAATTCAAATAACTAAATTGTCTCGTCTCAAAGATCTCTCCAAAATCAGCCACCACACACACTTTACTCAGCACCGCCTCGTCGCCTTCCTTCAGAATTGCTTGCCTTTACCTTTATCTGCAGTAAGAGGAAATGCAACTAGTAAGCAAAAAGCTAGTAAGTACTATCTAGCTCACAAAACTCGAAATGGCAAACATGCTTCTTGAACAATATGAAAACATATGAGATACTTATATGCTTGAAAGAAAACTAAAACATGTATAACTCAAAACATGCATACTCAAGCATTAATAAATCTCAATTTACTTTTCTTGGCTCAACTTGGAACTTTAGCTATTCTTTAACTTTTTGAAAACTCTTTAAACTTTAGAAACTTTGCTAAAGCATATACTTGAAAATAATAATCACTGGATCCACTGAAGACGTAAGTACCATCTCATGCGCGTTCCCTAAAAGGTTGGGGTAGCGAGCCACCAATCCTAATAGAGCAGACCTTGGTCTACCAGGGCCAAGACCTTGGAATTGGACACCTGGATTTCTTTAACGACGCCCTTGGGCGCCGGGTACTGGCCTTAGAAAATAAAATAGCTTTTCTTTCTTTTCTTTCTTATCTGTAAATGCCTTGGCATTTTCTCGAGCACCTTGCGTGCTAAAATCCCTAAGTCTTGACTTTTGGGGATTTCTTAAGGCCTTGGCCTTTTCTTTTCTTATCTTTATCTTCTCTTTTCTTTTCTCATAGCTTCTTAGACCCTAACTCATATAGGGTATGTATAAACTTATACTAAGCATATAATGAACTAAGATCACATGCAAAACTTAAACAAAAAGGAAATATCTCTTTTAAAAACTTTTAAGGGAAATTCTTGCGGAAAAACCGCCTCTTACTGCAGGTGAGCAGTACTTACATTGATATCTTGGACTTACAACCAAGATTGACGTATAGAGCTCGGAGAAACTTGAGATCTCGGAGAATTCTTCGCGCCTACGCGTTCTCCTCGTCGAGACGGATGAACGCTCCGCTTCTTGATCCTCCTTGGCCGGCGCCCCTTGGAAGAGGAGAAGGCTTGGGCGTGCGTGCGTGAGAGGGAGAGGCTGCGTCGCGCGGCTAGGGTGAGGAAGAGAAACCAAAATTCTAATTTCCTCTCTTAACTTATCTATTTATACTTTATGGAAAGACGTAACTACCTTAAATATATTTCTCTCCATCCTTTGCTGTGCTTGATACCCTAGCCCAGCCGGTCGGCTCGCTTCTGGTTCCTGGTGGTCGCGGGTTCGAACCCCCGGCTGCCCTTAAACGTTTTTTCTTTTTTTTTATATACTAAACGGACTCGGAAAATTCCATAAAAATATTCTAAAAATCCCTAAAAATATCTAGAATATTTCTAAACCATTTTTAAATAATTCTAAGGACTTTAAGAACTAAAAATGGGAATTTTGGGGCGTTACAATCCCCCATACCTTATGAAAAGTTCGTCCTCGAACTTAGAATAATTCTGGATATCTCTCTCTCATGCTGTCCTCACGTTCCCAAGTAGCCTCTTCATGCTTTTGATTCTGCCAGATGACCTTCACTAGTGGCACTTCTTTGTTTCTTAATCTTTTAACTGCTTTGTCCACTATCTGTGTCGGTCTGCTCTCATAACTAAGATCTTCTTGGATCTGTACTGACTGAGGCTGAATCACTTGGCTAGGGTCGTGAATACACTTCTTTAGCATAGAGACATGAAAGGTACTGTGGATAGCTGACATATCCTCTGGTAGGTCCAGCTCATATGCTACCTTACCAACCCTCTTTATGATCTTGTAGGGTCCTATGTAGCGAGGACTTAGCTTGCCCTTCTTGCCAAATCTCATCACTCCCTTCATAGGAGCGACCTTGAGAAATACTGAATCTCCAACTTGGAATTCAAGTGGTCTACGGCGTGTGTCAGCATAACTTTTCTGTCTACTCTGGGCAGTCTCAATCCTCTGGCGGATCGTCTGGATAGCCTGAGTGGTCTCATCTATAAGCTCAGTCTGGCTGTCTAGTCCTGACTCCATCTCTTTCTTCTCACCAGCTTCTTGCCAACATATGGGTGATCTGCATTTCCTGCCATACAATGCCTCATAAGGTGCCATCCTGATGGTGGCCTGATAGCTATTGTTGTAGGCAAACTCAGCTAAGCACAGAAATTTGCACCAACTGCCTTTAAAGTCCAACGCACAAGCTCTGAGCATGTCTTCTAAAATCTGATTTACTCTCTCTGTTTGTCCATCTGTCTGGGGATGGAAAGCTGTGCTGAACTGAAGTCTGGTGCCTAGGGCGTCCTGAACACACCTCCAAAAATGGGAGATGAACCGCCCATCTCTGTCAGAAACGATCGACTTCGGAATTCCGTGAAGCCTGATCACTTCTTTCACGTACAGCTGTGCTAACTGCTCTACCGAATGTGATAACTTGATGGCTAGGAAGTGGGCAGACTTGGTCAATCTATCCACTATCACCCAAATTGCATCGTGTCCATGGGTGGTTCTTGGAAGACCTGTGATAAAGTCCATGGATATTTCTTCCCACTTCCACTCTGGAATGGGAAGTGGCTGTAGAACTCCTCCTGGTCTCTGGTGTTCTGCTTTGACTCTCTGGCAGGTCAAGCAGGTACTGATATATCTGGCCACGTCTCGCTTGAGTCCAGACCACCAGAATCTTTGCTTTACATCTTGGTACATCTTGGTAGAACCAGGATGCATAGAGTACGGGGTACTGTGGGCTTCTTCTAAAATATTCTTCCTTAGTTCCTCATCATTGGGGACGCAAAGGCGGTCTCCAAGGTAGAGGATGCCACTATCTGATACTCGAAACTCTGAATTTTCTGCCTCTTGGATCTCCTGCTTGATCTTCTGGATCTCTGGGTCTTGACTTTGCTTTCTTTGTATATCCACAAGCAGGGTTGACTCTAGAGTCAATGCAGAAAGTTGCCCAACTATTACTTCGACTCCAAAATCCTTTATTTCTTTCTGAAGCGGTGGAGATAGTGATGATAGGGACATCAGTGCTGCACAGGATTTCCTGCTCAGTGCATCTGCCACTTTATTAGCTTTACCTGGGTGGTAGAGGATTTCACAGTCATAATCTTTGACCAACTCTAGCCACCTGCGCTGCCTCATATTCAGATCCTTCTGAGTGAAGAAGTACTTCAAACTTTGATGGTCTGTGAAGATTCTGCACTGCACTCCATACAGGTAGTGTCTCCAGAGCTTCAGTGCGAAAACCACAGCTGCTAGCTCAAGGTCGTGGGTAGGGTAATTCTTCTCATAGTCCTTGAGCTGTCTGGAGGCATATGCTATTACTTTACCGTCTTGCATGAGGACAGCTCCAAGGCCCATCTTGGATGCATCACTGTAGATGTCAAAGGCCTTGTCACTCTCTGGAACAGTCAGGATGGGAGCACTAGTCAATCTTTTCTTCAGTTCTAGGAAGCTGTGCTCGCATTTATCTGACCACTCAAACTTCTGTTCTTTCTGGTCAGGGCTGTGAGTGGAGAGGCTATTCTGGAAAAGTCCTCCACAAATTTTCTGTAATATCCTGCCAGGCCTAAGAAGCTTCTGATCTCACTGGCATTCTTGGGTCTACACCAGTTGCTGACTGCTTCTATCTTGGCTGGATCAACTTGAATACCTTCTTTGGATACAATGTGACCTAGGAAGGTCACCTGATCTAGCCAAAACTCACACTTTGAGAATTTTGCATAGAGCCTCTCCTGCTGAAGGATCTGCAGCACTATCCTCAAGTGTGTAGCATGGTCCTCTGGAGTCTGTGAGTATATGAGAATATCATCAATAAATACAATGACGAATTTATCGAGATACTCCCTGAAGATGTGGTTCATCAGCTCCATGAAGACTGCTGGAGCATTGGTTACTCCAAAAGGCATTACTACAAATTCGTAGTGGCCGTATCTTGTCCTGAAGGCCGTCCTGGGGATGTCACTTTCCTTAACCTTTAGCTGATAATACCCAGAACGCAGGTCTATCTTTGAGAACACTGTAGCCCCTTTGAGTTGATCAAATAAATCATCTATTCTAGGAAGGGGGTACTTGTTCTTGATGGTCACCTTGTTCAGAGCTCTGTAGTCTATGCACAGACGCATAGACCCATCCTTCTTCTTGACGAAAAGTACAGGAGCTCCCCAGGGTGAATGACTCGGGCGAATGAAGCCCTTGTCTAGTAGCTCCTGGAGTTGCTCTTGTAATTCCTTCAACTCTGCTGGAGACATACGATATGGGGCCTTCGAGACCGGACCGGTACCGGGCACTAGCTCGATCTCGAATTCCACTTCTCGGTTGGGAGGTAGTCCAAGTAATTCTTCTGGGAACACTTCTGGATATTCGCAGACTACCCGTACATCCTCCTGCTTGAGTTCTTCCTTTGCTTCTGATTCCACTATGTGTGCACGAAAACCAGCACACCCTTGCTCTAGCATCTGGTGGGCTGCCAAGGCTGAGAGAAATTTCTGAGTCTTCCTCCTTGGGGCTCCTTGAAACTCGAATGGTGGTTCTCCTTCTGGGCTGAAAACCACCTTCCTTCTACGGCAGTCCACTGAAGCGCTATACTTACTGAGGAAATCCATGCCCAGTATGATGTCGAAGTCCTGCATCGCAAGGACTATCAGATCGACATATAGCTCTCGGTCTGAAATCTTGATTGGCACAGCCCGGAGCCTCTGGGTGGACTCCATGATTTCCCCTGAAGGGAGAGTTGTCAGGAATCTGGACTCCCAACTCTCTGCAGGCACCTGTAACTTACTAGCAAAAGGTACTGATACGAAAGAATGGGTCGCCCCAGTGTCAAACAGTGTAGTAGCTAAATGCTGTAAAATAACTATTTGACCTGTTATGACCGTGGAGGCGCTGGCAGCTTCTTCCTTCGTGAGGGCAAAGACTCTGGCATTGGTTGGAACTGGTGCTGCTTCCAACCCTCCTTGACTGATCTGAGGTCCCTCTAGTATAGTAGGCATGTAATGTAACTGAGGCTGGCCTCCATACTATACGGACTGCTGAGGAAGTACCTTGAACTTGTTTGGGCAGTCTTTGGATCTGTGTCCCTCTTGTCCACATGAATAGCATCCAGTTACACCCAAAAGGCATGTTCCTGGATGGTTCCTCCCACACTTAGGACAAGGTGGATACCTAGCTTGCTTATTCTCTGGTTTTCCTTTCTGGCTGCCAGGCCACTGCTTCCTTTTGTGGTTCTTGTTCTTCCAGTTCTGGCTATTTGGCTGAGGCTTCTGGCCTCCTATTGTCTTGTTCTCAATCAGGACTGGCTTCTGCTGTGCTTGCTGTGCCTTGATGCTATTCAGGTAGTGCTCTGAGATTATAGCACTACTGACCAACTCCTCGCTGGTCTGGGGTCGGTGCATCCCGCTGTTCACGTTGAGTGCTATCTCAGGGTTCAGCATGCGGAGCATCAGTCTGACTCGCTCCTTCTCTGTGCTGACTAGCTCTGGGCAGAGGCGAGCTAGTCTGTTGAACTTTGCGACTGCTTCTCCCACTGGTAGGCTACCTTGTCTGAACTCCATGAAGTCCTCGTAATGCTTGTTGGTAACCCGCATGTGGAAGAACTCCTCATAGAACTCTTGCTCGAAATCTGCCCAGCTCATCTGGTTGACTATCCTCTTACTCTTGACTCGCTCCCACCACATACGAGCATCTCCAGTTAGGCAGAAGGAGGCACATTTGACCTTCTCGACTTCTGGCCAGTCAAGAAGCTCCATCGTGCTCTCTAAAGTCTTAAACCAAGCCTGGGCATCCCAGGGCTCAGTCGTGCCTGAGAAGCTTTCGGGTTTCAGCCTCTGCCACTGGACGAGGTATGCTTCTTGTCTTCGGTTCACAGCAGGGGTCTCCTGTGGGACTAGTGGAACTTCAGCCACCACTGGAGTTTCCACTCCTGCTGGCACTACAAGAAAAAAGTTAAACAACAACGCTTTTTCCGCGTTGTCGTTAAGGCTTAAAAAGCGTTGTTGATGAAGCCGTTGTAGAAAGTATATCTACGACAACGCTTTTTCCGCGTTGTGGTTTGGAGCAAAGACAACGCTTTTTTCGCGTTGTCTATTGGTTTTTAAAAAGCGTTGTTATTGACGCTGTTGTTAAAAGTTGGGTATCAAAGACAACGCGGAAAAAGCGTTGTGGTTTGGCACAAAGACAACGCAAAAATCGTGTTGTGTATTGTTACTTACAAAACGTTGTCTTTTTAATAGGCAGTGTTTTTCACAATTTATAATATTCACAATTTTTAAACATTTTTATTCACAATTGATAATATTCACAATTTACAATATTAACAATTTACAGCATTTTTATTCACAATTGATAATATTTACAATTTACACTGATAATAGTTTACAAAATTCACTTATAATACAGTGCATTATTTACAAAAGTGTTTGTATTCCATATTAAATACAAAAAATATCTCAATTCACAAGTTCTATAAAACTTCATCATTCACAAGTTGTTCTTTGGGGTTGCTTGTTAACTCGATCTGCTTTAACACTGCATAAAAAGAATTATCAACCATGAACCATTTGCAAAGTTCAAAGAGTTAAAAAAAATGAAAAAAAAGGCCAAATCTTCAAGGACTTACTTTTCTTCTGTTTTGTTGTCTCCTTCAGCAACTGTACCACTTGCTGAACTGGAAAAGCAAAGCTTACTCTGGAAATTGACATGAAAAAAATTACTCTGAAGCTTTATTCAGAAAACTGTAAAGTACAATTTCATTCATTCAGTACTGACCCAACAGCCCTGGTCAACCTAAAATAACCATGAATTCTATACGTAGGCTTTCAAAGCAGCACACTAGTTTTTTGTGCTTACTTCAGGGTGGTATATCGAATTTGTGGTCTTCCAGTAGAACAGGATCACAGAAGAGAGGCCTCACATCAGTAAAAATAAGTGAAGGATGAAAAAATTACAGCAATTGAGGTATTTTGTAGAGGTTAAAGCGTTATGATTTGTAAAAAAGTTAGTCCTGTTAAGAATGACTGCCATGACAACTAATAGTTATCTTCACGCCATCTTCCAGAAGAGAATAGAAGGTCTAAGTTTCTGGTCTCATGCTTTCACAACCCAACTATCAAAAGGACAGGTGAAAATATATAATGTATTGTTCTACATCTACTACCTACCAGGAAACAATAAGGGAGTTCGTAGAATCTAAACAATGTACAATGCCACATGACACTGAACTATTAAAGAAAAGAACTTGGCAAAATAACTATATGAAGTCATGCAAAAAAACATTCAGTATAACAAGATTCCAGACGAATACACTTCTAATATTTATTGTACAAAATTTATGTACATCTCCCTAGAGCTGTAAAGGGACTTGAAAGTTTGTTTTTGCTGAATGCTTAATTTCTATTTTTTTAGAAAGGGGCAGTTAGAAAAGCATGTGAATACTATATGAGTGTACAACCAATATTCATCAATTGGGTCTCCCAGTAAACATTTTATTCTGCCAAGTATATATCTAGGCTTTGTTCAAAAAGTACGCCTTGCAACGCTGGTTAATACAGAATTCTGCTATAGGTTTTGCCTACAACTAAAGGTGACTATGCATCATGCATCATAACAGAATTTAACCAAACAATGAAAAAAAGCTATATATACATATACCATTATTTCAAATCCATATATCTGTTTCTTCTGATATATATTGCGATTGTCATACTATTTCATATTTAAACAATTCCCAAACATCAAATGATCATGTTTTGAAAATCTAAAGTACCATTAAAGCATGGTGAATAAGCTTGTAGCTGAGCTAAAGCTTGTTTATGAAGTAGCATCAAAACTTGTCAACATATTCAACTTAAGTTGGGCTTCCAAACTGCTAGGGGACAATAACATTTCTGAAAATGAGCTAAAAAAAGGAATTTGAATTCAATAACAATTTATACAACATATTCATTTTAAGAAGCAAACATGAAATATTTTGAACACCAGTCATCCACAACCCTCCCGTAACAGCAATATGTAGACAAAATAGAAGGTGCATTGCAGGTAACAAATATCTAATGGTATCAAATAAAGTTAGTGAAATATCTGCATTAACACAAATAAGACTGCTTCACATACCTCCATATGTTACAACTACAAAAGAATATAAATCATACCTAGATGGACTTGTGAGGTAGAGACATGCTCGTTTGCAGTTTGTAGCATCTACATGCTCAACTAACAGGTCAACATCTTCCTCCTATATATTACACTGACAGAAGATTACAAAAGCTAGAAAATTTACACTGATAACTATTATACAGATATCTTGTACTTGCATATTAATGCAAGCAAACATCCTTTCACTGTATGTGACAAGTTTTCCAAACTCACAAGTTTTACAACACATCATCAATCACTTAAGAGTTTCACGAGTTTTTCAATTCACAAGTTTCATAATCAATCCGCGATTGGGGCCAACTTCTGAAGCTCGATCTCATAACTATCCTTTAACACTGCCTAAAAAAATGGAATTAGAAATTATAGAAAATACAATATAATGTAAGCTACTTTTAAAAAAAATATCATTCCATGAACTTAAATCTAAATAGAATAATGATCTTGTATGATTCCAAACCTATTCAGAAATATGATCTTGAATGCACTCCGTCAACTCGGCCCGAACCTTATCAATTTGATCACGAGAGTAACCTGTTTTTGTGAACTGTGAACACAGACAAATTAAATTGGCGAGTGGTTAATGGGAAAAACAATCAACACTGATCACTTTGCAATTCTAAATAGTTAATGTCAAAGAATTTGAGATAAGCTTAATATAGTTACTATTGATCTCAGTGAATCTCTCTCAATAGTCTCAACTTCTTCAATAATTTATTTCATGTATCTCATCACAAAAAAACCGCATTGTTTCGCATCCGGTTGTTGAGGAGCCTATATATGGTAATTATTGTCAAATAGTTAACGAAAATTATACACATTCCAATATATGTTAAACAAAAGTATACATACCTTAACTACTTCCCACTTAACATTTTTTCTCCCTTTCCTTCCCTTGGTAGAATTAAACAAGCGTATAATATTATGGGAAAGAACTGAAACGTGAAAGAACTGAAACTTCAGCTGCAAGAGAAAAATGACAAGAAATGTGGTGCAGTTCTAAGATTAGGGATCAATTTACAAACTTCATCTTAAATAATTTCTACAAATTGTTAAAAGTTTGTTATAGCTTTAGAGAAAAAAAATATGCTTTCTTAGTTGGGCAACTTGTTCTTATTCAAGAATTTAATAATATTATGGGATCCTAACCGTAGACTCAAAATGAGCCTATGTCGGTCTAACAAAAAGTTTATTTTTTTCTCAAAAATTACAACTGAATTCAAAACATTTTTAACGACCCATAGAAATTAAAAACATATAGAATCTTTAAACTTTAAAATTTAAAATGAGATTTCCAAATTGATCCACAAATTTCGAACTCAGTCAAAGAAATTATGGCAGCTATGATATCGGTGAAAAGTCAAGACTTAAAAATACCTGTTTTCTCATCCTTGATCTTCTGGCAGACTCTCTATTAGACTGTTTCCTTTTCTCCCGTTTCAGTGCCCGGTCGTCCTGAAAAAATGAAACTCCTCAGACTTAGCAGAAAATCAAGCAACTTCAGGAAAATTAACACTTAAACATATTAATGCGGAAGGTGAACAACAAATGCAAGGCCGATCATTTGTTTCTGCAAGTTTTAGTAGCAATTCCAAGGACGGAAGTACAAGACGAGCTGGGATGGAGATTGAACCTGCATCCATAGCTCAGAAGGTACACCAGTACAACCAGGCATCATGGGAATTGTTGTTGAAGGGACAGGGTTGCCAGTACTTTTCATTACCGATACTTGTGCTGGACAAGGAGAAGTTTTATTCCTCACTCGATTTCCTGAGATATCTGTAGGTGTTGCAGAAACTCCTAAAGAGACTTTCAGTGACGAACATTTCACCCCACCATTAGCAGGATTGATGTCTGAGTCAATTTTTCTTTCATCTGTAATAGGATAACATCTATAATGGTTTCAAAGTAATTTCACATGAAAAAATATTAATCACTTAAAATAATAGGCTCCAAAGATGGGAGACAAACAAATATTTCAAATTCATTGACAATGGGAAATAGAACAAGTTCAAACAAATTAGAAGACTGTTGCCTAATTTAGAAAGTAGACATAATAATGCAGTGATACCTGATGATGGTTTATCTTCTAAGCCAACCTTTTGTTGGTCGCTAGATCCCTAGAACAAGACAGAATATTCTGAATAATATTGGAAGTGATGTGATTTCAAAAAAGTAACAAAGATATTTTTGATAGGAGAAAAGAAATGAAGAGGGCAAAGGGCATTACTCCTGTCGAATTACTCCCATCACTTCCATTACTAGACCCATCTGCACTATTATATCCGCTAAATGTATAAAAAAAAAATTTAAGACATCTAATCAAAGTAAACCTACTGATGAATTTCAGCAATTAATAATTTGTGTATTTATAGATATCCAGTTGAATAAACCTTTGTGACAGCTCATTCTGATGAGCACCTGTTGCATTGTTTGAATTTCTGTTTCCCATAGTTGCGTTAAGTTTAGTCACTAGCCCTTTGTCCTTGCTCCCTGATGATATATCAGGAGCTTCTATGCTCAAAGGGGTTCCCATCTATAAAATAGGATAAAATAAGTTTTGCAAAAAGACCTAAGTAAAAGAATTTAAGCTTTTAATGATTTGCGGTACAAGCAAATTTAAGGGGAAAGGTGCAAGTAAATAGTGCTTACAACAACTACCTCAGTTGCTGCAGGATGCTGGGCTTGAGAACCCTGCAAATATAAGTGTCAACTTTGTTAAAAGTACTCTAACAATCAATTATCATCCATATAGTAAGTCCTATGTATATACCAGCTCTTATATATTCTAAACACTAAATGTAGTTCAAAGCCAATAAGATAGGGTGACAAGGAACAACTTACAAGAGGCATGGACGGGTGCGGATAAGCTCCATTCAGGTACATTGCAGCATATGGTGACCCAAAAGGAGGAACAATAGTGTGAAATAGTGTGAAATAGTAACAAAATATTCAAACAATTAATCAAAATTGTATGTAGCTGTATGATTAGCAAAACATAGGAAGTAAATAATGTAGTAATACGCAATTGGATATTGTGTTAGCTTATTTCCTCAAGAGAAAAGCAGGTAGAACACTGTATAATAGGCCTCAAGGAGAGATGATCATAGTTAAAATCTGTATCTACGATAGCAGCCATCATACCCTGTGAAGATGGAGCACTCGAATCAGTGGTCAAATCTGAAATAGCAACAGGAGAAGTTGAAACCTCCAGATCTAGTGAGATGGCGGTCGCCGGAGCTCCTTCCAGTATGAAGTCATTTGCCGTGACCGGATCTGCAGATAGATGATCGTGGCTGAGTTCGCTGGAGACACTCGCCACATCAGGAATCCCAATGCCCATGATCGCTCAATCTCATCACCTTCTACCCTAATTTTACTAGTGCATGTCTAAGCCATTCCAATCCTGAGACGAAGATTAATTGAACTAGTCATCACAATCTCCATCACACAATATCTTTACCTATAAGAAACCACAACCAGAAACCCTAGAATCATCTTTAGCATTAGAATCACAAAAATTGACAAAATCATTCACAAATACATTACACGACAGCAAAAGGGCCTGTTTCAGAAAATGAACATCACAAATCCAGAGTAACAAGATCGGAGCAAACACAAAAATATCACCTTCAGATATGCGAAAGAAACATCAACACGAACCAGGCGAACAAACGGGCACGGAACATAGAGAACAAAAGGGAGCAAAAACAAATTACTTTATTCAGAAATCAGCGCCTAAACCGAGAAAGAAAGGAGAAAAGACTGGAGTATCAAATCTATGACGAGGGGGTTCAGGCCATACCTCGATCGAGGAGTCGCAGGCGGAACCGGAGAGGGAGCGGTGGCGCCTCCGTCACTTGCGAGAGACAGACTATGTGAGGCTCCTTCGTTTGACCCTTGCACTCTATGATAACATGTCGGGAGGTGGAGGGAGATATTTCGCGGAGAAAAGAAGCGCGGAAAGATTTTTCGCGAGCCGCCGAGGGTTACAATGAGCGAGGTGGAGGGAGGGGATGTGTTTTTTATTTTAGCGGGAAATACGACAACGCTTTTAAAAAACGCTTTTGTAACAGCGTTGTCTTTCATCTGAAACCACAACACTAAGCACATCGCATCATTATAAAACGTTGTCGTTATTAAAAGGTAAAACACATAGACAACGCTTTTCACTAAAAACGTTGTAAAACAAAAAAAGACAACGTTTTTTTTAAAAAACGTTGTCGATTGGGCGTTGTTGATTGCAAAAATTCTTGTAGTGTGGGGGTGGTGTAGGGGGCACTGGGTGCTGATTTGCCATCAGTGTGGCGATGATCTTCTGTTGTTCTGTCATCTGAGCTTGCATTTGAGCAATGACTGCCATCAGGTCTGGCTGTTCTGTGCCAGACTCATTGTTATCTTGAACTGGGGTTCCGTTCCTTGCATTAGGAGCTCAGCCTCTTCTTGCCATCTAACAATGTATAAGGAAACAAGAAATCACTACTACTTCTCTAGGTATATCTTATCTTCTTACTTAGTATCCTAATGTCCATTCTAGGGATTAAACATGATTCCGTGATACTAAGGGATTAAACATGCTTCCTTGTTCTATGCACATGTGAGTAGTACTTAAGCATTTCTCTATACTGCAATTAAATAAAGGAGCAATAGAAAAAAACTGAAACTTAAAGCTTTCTTACTTGAAGACGGCAAGGTTGATGCTGATGTGTGTGTGATGCTGGAGAATGGGAACTGCTCTGATACCACCTGTAGCGACCCGCCTTCTCTTACCTTAGACGGATCGTTACTTTTGTCTACTTCTCGACTCTAATGCACGACTAAAAATGCGGAAATTTTTTTTTTATTCATCTAACAATGATATTCTAACTTAAGTAGTCATGCATGATACCATATCACCCTTTCTTTCTCAAAAACTCGTAAGATGATACTTATTGAAACTTGCCTCGCCCAACTCAGCTTTCGGGTATCAGTCGACTGATACTGTATCAGTCGACTGATAAGCCTGAAAACAAAATTTTCAGGTTTCGGCACTTGCTTCAAAAGCCCACCAATCATATAGTTTCGAGCCATATAAAATTTTGACACCATTTCTATACTCTATGCCAGTTTTCTAAACAATTTAGCCAATCAAAATGAATCTATAAACTTGAAATTTGGACTTTTACGGAAGAAAATAAGCTATTCAAGTTTATATGAACTTTAACATTAGAGTTTGTACCAATCTTGACTCCTATGTATTCATAACACCAAATACATGTTCGATATCCTTGCTAAAGCATTATGAAATATGAATGCAACTTTTCTAAACATATTTAAGCAATAAAAACTTGATTCAAAGAGAAATTAATACTATCTTGGCACATGCATCTATTTCTCTAACAAAGTATCAATATTTCCAACTACTCACACTTCTACTCATCCAATGCAATCATAAGGATATGTATGCTAAATGAAATGACATGGAATCTTTACTCTAAGAAATTGAGCATGTAAAACTATCCAAAACTTAAATGTTCGCTAAACTCCATAAAGCAAGAACTTGAAATTTGAATAAACTATAACATTGTAATTCAAATAACTAAATTGTCTCGTCTCAAAGATCTCTCCAAAATCAGCCACCACACACACTTTACTCAGCACCGCCTCGTCGCCTTCCTTCAGAATTGCTTGCCTTTACCTTTATCTGCAGTAAGAGGAAATGCAACTAGTAAGCAAAAAGTACTTATCTAGCTCACAAAACCTCGAAATGGGCAAACATGCTTCTTGAACAATATGAAAAACATATGAGATACTTATATGCTTGAAAGAAAACTAAGAACATGAATAACTCAAAACATGCATACTCAAGCATTAATAAATCTCAATTTACTTTTCTTGGCTCAACTTGGAACTTTAGCTATTCTTTAACTTTTTGAAAACTCTTTAAACTTTAGAAACTTTGCTAAAGCATATACTTGAAAATAATAATCACTCGGATCCACTGAAGACGTAAGTACCATCTCATGCGCGTTCCCTAAAAGGTTGGGGTAGCGAGCCACCAATCCTAATAGAGCAGACCTTGGTCTACCAGGGCCAAGACCTTGGAATTGGACACCTGGATTTCTTTAACGACGCCCTTGGGCGCCGGGTACTGGCCTTAGAAAATAAAATAGCTTTTCTTTCTTTTCTTTCTTATCTGTAAATGCCTTGGCATTTTCTCGAGCACCTTGCGTGCTAAAATCCCTAAGTCTTGACTTTTGGAGATTTCTTAAGGCCTTGGCCTTTTCTTTTCTTATCTTTATCTTCTCTTTTCTTTTCTCATAGCTTCCTTAGACCCTGAACTCATATAGGGTATGTGATTAAACTTATACATAAGCATACAACAACTAATGAACTAAGATCACATGCAAGAACTTAAACAAAAAAAGGAAATATCTCTTTTAAAAACTTTTAAGGGAAATTCTTGCGGAAAAACTGCCTCTTACTGCAGATGAGCAGTACTTACATTGATATCTTGGACTTACAACCAAGATTGACGTCTAGAGCTCGGGAGAAACTTGAGATCTCGGAGAATTCTTCGCGTCTACGCGTTCTCCTCGTCGAGACGGATGCAACGCTCCGCTCTCTTTGATCCCTCCTTGGCCGGCGCCCCTTGGAAGAGAGGAGAAAGGCTTGGGCGTGCGTGCGTGAGAGGGAGAGGGCTGCGTCGCGCGGCTAGGGTGAGGAAGAGAAACCCAAAATTCTAATTTCCTCTCTTAACTTATCTATTTATACTATCTTTATGGAAAAGACGTAACTACTCTATAAATATATTTCTCTCCATCCTTTGCTGTGCTTGATACCCTAGCCCAGCCGGTCGCGCTCGCTTCTGGTTTCCTGGTGGTCGCGGGTTCGAACCCCCGGCTGCCCTTAAACGTTTTTTCTTTTTTTTTATATACTAAACGGACTCGGAAAATTCCATAAAAATATTCTAAAAATCCCTAAAAATATCTAGAATATTTCTAAACCATTTTTAAATAATTCTAAGGACTTTAAGGACTAAAAATGGGAATTTTGGGGCGTTACAAGTACCATCTTATGCGCGTTCCTTAAAAGGTTGGGGTAGCGAGCTACCAATCCTAATAGAGCAGACCTTGGTCTACCAGGGCCAAGACCTTGGAATTGGACACCTGGATTTCTTTAACGACGCCCTTGGACGCCGAGTACTGGCCTTAGAAAATAAAATACTTACTTTTTTCTTATCTTGAATGCCTTGGCATTTTAACGAGCACCTTGTGTGCCCAAATCCCTAAGTCTTGACTTTTGGGGATTTCTTAAGGCCTTGGCCTTTTCTTTTCTTATCTTCATCTTCTCTTTTCTTTTCTCATAACTCTTCTTAGACCCTAACCTCATATAGGGTACTTAATTAAACTTATACAAGCATGGATTAAACTAGGGTTACATGCAAAATCATAAACTAAAGGAAAATTACATTTTTAACTTTCTAACTGGAAAAACTTGCGGAAAACCACCTCTTACTGTAGGTGAGCAGTACTTACTTTGATTTCTTTGGACTTACAACCAAAATTGACATCTAGGGCTCGGGAGAAACTTGAGATCTCGATGAACCGTTCGCGCCTACGCGCTCCTCTCGTCGAGACGAACGAAACGCTCCGCACTCCTTGATTCTTCCTTGGCCGGCGCCCCCCTTAGAAGAGGAGAGGAGGTCTTGGTGTCGGCGTGCGCACAAGAGAGGGGAAGAGGGGCGGCGTGCGTGCGGCTTGGGCGAGGAGGAGGGCTTTAGTTGAGAGAAATAAAATTTCTCTCTTTAATTATCTATTTATACTTAGGGTATTTAAGTCCAACTTATAACTTAACTTAATATCTCTCTATTTTCTTTCAGCACACCCCTGCTGGGGCTCCTGGTTAACCCGACCAACTTAAGTCGTTGGTCCCATGGGAGGTCTCGGGTTCAAAACTCGTCCCGGCAACTTTTTGCCGAAAACTCTATTTCTTTTAATAAAAATACTAAACGGACTCGGAAAATTCCATAAAAATATTCTAAAAATTCCTAAAAATATCTAGAATATTTTTAAAACATTTTTAAATAGTTCTAAGGACTTTAAGAACTTCAATATGGAAATTTCGGGGTGTTACAAACTCCAGGTACCTGCAAGACAACCAACACAAGACAAAAACACAAATAATCTTAGCCTTAATTGATTAGTTTTGACATTGGATTTCACCCGAAACCCTAGGTCGAACCGACGCCTAATGTTCCCTTTCCCAGGGAACGCATCCTCACCTACTCTAGCCTGGACAACCGAGACCTCTGGTTGGACTTTCGCTCAACCTCCGAGAATCCGAATCTCGAGACGTCCGACCTCGACCCGTCTCTACTTCTGTCCGTGATCCCCGCTCAGCTATGTCTTTTGCCTGATCCTTGACCAGGACTTCGTGCTCGGCCTCCGAGACTCCCGGATCTCAAGACGTTCGACCTCGACCCGTCTCTACTTTTGTCCGTAGTCCTTGCTCGGCTAAGACTCCATTGCCCATCTTCACTCACCAGGACTTAGTCCACCTAGCTTCACTCACTAGGACCCAGCTTTACTCACCAGAATTTAGTGCCCAGCTCTATGTTGGATAGCTTGCCAAGTTTCCTAAGCGAACACCGGGTCGTCCATGGGAAACCTTTCCATGTCTACGGATTAAAAAATTAATCCAAATTGAGACCTATCTCTCAAACGACTGTCTCATCGTCGTACCAATTGATTCGAGTTACAACTTAGCCAAACTCAAAGTTCAAGCCTTGTAACTCGCTTAACCAATTGGTCACGGAAAAGACGACGAGTGGATCGTCAATTTTTGTGTTTATTATCAGGGTCCAAAATAATTAATTATCAACAATAATTAATAAATAATTAAGAACATGATAATTAATTAAAACCACATGCAATAATAGAAACAAGGAACCAAAGAGAAGATTATGCCTTTTCTTTTACCTCTTGATCTTCTATTGTATGACCCTCCCCTCTTGGACGTCGTGTGAGCGATGATCTATCAAGAGCCGTAGTCACCAAGGCCTTCCAATATCACCGTCTTCTTCCCTCTTCCACACGCCAACAAACCCTAGAGCTAGGGTTACCGCCGACCCTCCAAGGAAGAAGAAGATGAAGGAGAAGAAGAGAAGAGCTCTTCTCCCTCACAACCACCCTATCCGGCCTACTCTACCTCCTCCTATCACGCGGCACCAAGCACACAAGGAAGATCTTGCTTCCTCTCTTCTTCCTTGCCCGTGGTCGAGCACCTCCAATGCACCCGCCGCCTCCTCCTTGCACTGGCCGCCGACTTCTTCTCTTCCTCGCCGCACACCACAAAAGGGAGAGAGCAACTCTCCCTTTGTCTAGTAGTAGTCGGCCACCAATCGGTTGAGACGAGGAGAAGGGAAGATGAAGAAAGAAGGAGATCCTTCTTCCTCCTTGCCGCGTGCCCTAGGAGAGAGAAGGGAGAGAGAGAGGAAGGGAAGACGGCTTAGGGTTGAATGAATTTGGATTACCTTGGTTTCATGACTCTATGGGGTATTTATAGGGTTACAATAGGGACCATGAGGAGGAGTTGGGTCTTGGCCTGTTAATGGATCCAATACCCGATCCATTAATGAAAAACCATTCCACTAAAGGTTCTCCATTGAACTACGTCACCAACCCCCATATTTACATATGGGTTTCACCTATTATGAGTACAATTTCTCCCCGTGTTTAAGATATCAAATGCCCGTCGATTAATTTAAATTACTGACAATTTTAATTAATCAACCTCTGACTCCTTGACTAGTACCACTCATCCTTATCATCATGTTGGACCAAGTCCACATACAGGATTTAACATGATGAACCTTATGAGCTCATCAAGGGAGCATCATCATCCTGACTCACAAGGACACGGATTCTATCTATAATCAACGACACACCATGTAAATAATATTATTTCCAACTTACCGGGCCTATCGATTTAACAGAATAAATCTCGCCCATTGGTAAATCAAAGAAATAAATACTAAGTACATGTTCCCGTTATTATATCGGGATTCAGAGCATGTACTCCATAATAAACCGAGGTCCGATCCAATTATAAAGTTAGTATAAATCGGATCACCTCTATGTCGGTCCTTCTCAATGCACACAAAGTGCACTAGTGTAATTCATTGGCCAAGATAAATCAATACCAAATTACACTACAACCATCCCAATGGTTTGTCCAAATCCATCTTGGTTGTGAGCTTCTACTTATACTATGCAAGGAACTGATAACATGATCTTCTGTGTGACACCACACACCATGTTATCTACAATGCAAGGTATGAGATAGAAATGCATATACAAATATAAACATGCAAATAGTGATGTTATGATTCTCTTTCAAAATGTAGATCTTCATACAGAAAAGGCAAGGCTTTTAGTATACATCCTAACACTCCACTCACCAGGACTTAGTCCACCTAGCTTCACTTACTAGGACCTAACTTCAGTCACCATGATTTAGTCCACCTAGCTTCACTCACTAGGATTTCTTCCACCTAGCTTCCTGTTAGGATGTATACTAAAAGCCTTGCTTTTGGTTAAAGTACATCTACATTTTAAAAGAGAATCACAAAATCACACGGTACATATTTATATTAGTATGTGCACAAAAATGTCTCATACTTTACATTATAGATAACATGGTGCGTGGTGATGCAAAGAAGATCGTGTTATCAGTTCCTTGCAGAAGTATAAGAAAGAGGCTCACAACCGAGATGGAATTGGACAAACCATCGGGATTGTTGTAGTGTAATTAGGTGTGGTTTGTCTTAACCATAGAATTACACTAGTGCGCTTTGTGTGCATTGAGTAGGACCAAAAGAGAGGTCATCCAATTTTGTATTGACTTCATAATTAGATTAGACCTCAGTTTATATTATGGAGTAAGATCTCTGAATCCCAAAATAATAACGGGCACATGTATTTAATTATTATTACTTTGATTTACCAATGGGAGAGATCTATTCTATTAGATCGATAGGCCCAGTAAGTTAGGTAATAATACTATCTACATGGTGTGTAGTTGATTATTGACGGAATCCGTATCCTGGTGAGTCGGGATGATTATGCCCCCTTGATGACCTCAAAAGGATCGTCATGTTAAATCTTGCAAGTGGACTATAGTCCAACATGATGAAAAGGTTGAGTGGTATTAATCAAGGATCAAGAAGATAATTAATTAAAATTATCAATAATTTAAACTAATTATCGGACATTCGATATCTTAAATATGGGGAGATGGACGACTCATAATAGGCAGAGCCCATATGAAAATATGGGGGTTGGTGAGGAAGTTCAATGGGATCCTTTAGTGGAATGGATCTCCATTAATGGATCGGATTTGGATCCATTAGCGGGTCAAGACCCAACTCCTCCTCATGGTCCCTACCATAGCCATATAAATATCCCATAGGAGTCATGATACTAAGGCTAATTAATCCCCAATTAATTTAGATTTAATTCAATTAATTAAAACCCTAAAACCTCTCCCTTCTCCTCCTCTCTTCTATCCCACCTCTCTCCTAGGGCAAACCCGGTGGTGAAGAAAGGAGGAGTTTTCTTCCTCCTCTCTTCTTCTCCTCTCTTCCATCTTGCTGCCAGCGTCCAATAGCTACTGGTGGAGCTCTCCTTTGCCAGTTTTGGTGTGCAGCAACAAGGGAGGAGGCGCGCTTTGCCGGCTTAAGGGAGAAGGGTGGCGCCGGCGGTGGAGGTGAGGAAAACCATTGGTTTTCTTCACTTCTCTTCTTCCCCTCTCCCTTCTTATTTGCTGTTGATGCTCATTGGACAAGGAGAGGTGTCCTCTTCCTTTGTGGCGTGCTGAATAAAAGTTGAAGAAGGGTGGTCGGTGGTGAAGTGACGTTCTCCTTTTGGTGTTTGTCGCCGGAAAAAGGAGAGGTTGGAGAAGCTCTTCTTCCTTGCGAGGTTGCTGCCGTGAGATAGGAAGAAGAAGAGGAGGTTGGCTTGGGCGAACGTGAAGGAGAGAAGCTCTTCTTCCTCAACTTCATCTCCTCTTCCTTGAAGGGTCGTCGGCGGGAGCTAAACCCTAACCCTAGGGTTTGGTGTTGGCGCACAGGAAGGAAGAAGTGAAAGGATTAATTGGTGCCTTGGTGACTCCGTATCATGGTAGCTCGTCGCCCACACGACGTCCAAGAGGGGAGGGTCATACGGTAGAAGACTGCGAGGTAAAAGACGAGGTATACCTCTTCTATGGCTCCTTCATTGTTCTTGTTATTTCATGCTTGTTTTTATCATTGCATGTGTTTTAATTAATTATTTTAGTTTAATTAATTATTAATTAATATTGATAATTAATTATGTCATGGACCCCGATAATAAACACAAGAACCGGTGATCCATTCGTCATCTTTTCCGCGGTCCATTGATTCGGAATGTTACAAGGCCTTAACTTTGATTTTGGCTAAGTTGTGACTTGAATCAATTGACACGACGATGAGACGGTCGTTTGGTAGACGGGTCTCTATTCGGGTTAAATTTTAATCTATAGACATAGAGAGGTCTCTCATGATCGACCCCGTGGTTGCTTAGGAAACCCGCCAAGCCATACCTGAGCTATAACCTGTTGATGTAGTCTGGCCCTGATTGCTGTTTTGGTGTTGACAACGATTTTAGTTTAAGAGAATGATTATGATATGGAAAATCCTAATCTGGGAGGTTAGGTGGATTATGATTAAGTCCTGATCGAGGATTAGGCATGATATGGAAAACCCTAACCTGGGAGGTTAGGTGTGATGATTGTGATGATTGTGATGATTGGATTAGGCATGATGTTGGAAAATCCTAACCTGGGAGGTTAGGTGTGGAAAATCCTAGCTTGGAGGGCTAGGTGTTGAAAATCCTAACCTGGGAGGTTAGGTGTTGGAAAAGTCCTAATTCGGAAGGGTTGGGTGAAAAGTCCTAGCTTGGAGGGCTAGGTGAAAAGTCCTAACTTGGAGGGTTAGGTGCAAATTCCCATCCTGGAGAATTAGGTGAAAAAGTCCTGGCTTGGAGGGTCAGGTACCTAGCTTGGAGGGCTAGGTTGGATGATGTTCTAACTCGGAAGAGTTGGGTGAAAAGTCCTAGCTTGGAGGGCTAGGTGAAAAGTCCTAGCTTGGAGGGCTAGGTGAAAAGTCCTAACTTGGAGGGTTAGGTGCAAATTCCCAACTTGGAAAGTTAGATGGAAAAATCCTTAGCTTGGAGGGCTAAGGTAGATGAATCCCTAGCTTGGAGGGCTGGGTAGAGTCACTGGATCGGTCTGGTGACCGATCAGGGACTGTTGGCACGCTGCTCATTAGTGGATCGGTCTGGTGACCGATCCAGCTATGTCTGATCGGACTGGTGACCGATCAGGGAGCGCACAGTGAGATTGGGAATCTACTGTGTGGCTCCTGATCGATCCGGAGACCGATCAGGGAGCAGGCTGCTTCCTTGCTGTCTTGCTCCTGATCGGTCTGGTGACCGATCAGGGAGCAAACAGTGAGTGAGTTCCCGTGCTGATCAGAGCCTTGGATCGGTCCGGTGACCGATCAGGAACCTTGGGTTTGATTAAAAAGTTACTGTTCATCTGCTCTGATCGGTCTGAGTGACCGATCAGGATCCAATCTGATCGGTCTGGTGACCGATCAGGATCAACCCTGATCGGTCTGGTGACCGATCAGGCGTGTATTGCTGTGAGAGCTGGGAATCCCAGCAGAGCAGTGGATCGGTCTGGTGATCGATCCACGCACCCTGGATCGGTCCGGTGACCGATCACTTTAATTCAAATTTCACTGTCAGACGTCGTCAGAGCGTCTGATCGTATCCGATTTGCTGATGTATGTGATATGCTTTGTGATCTTCTGCTCTAATGCTCTGATTGAGTTTCAGGTGACAGGGGAGGATTCAAACACTCAAGGAGAAGTCAGAAAGTGCTTTCCTTGGAGCAGGTTTGTCCCTTTTCCCATCTCAGGTTGCAACGGCGAGCTGCGGACTGGAGCTAAGACTGGAGCTCGACTGAGGAGCTCAGTGAGTCCAGAGATAGCTCAGTAGAGGCTGGCATTGGCAGAGGAGTAGCTGGGAGCTACAGAGATGGTGTCACCCGTCGCTTGGCGGAGAAACAAAAAGAACGCAAGAGTTGAGTTCAGAAAAGAGATTCAGTTTTTGAAAACCTGTGTGTTCTTGCGTTCTGCTGTGAGAAGCTTGCTGCTCTTGAGTTCTTCATCCATTCTAAGTAAGCTATTGAGAAGCATACATCATACTTGAGCGCTTGAAGGAGAAAACAAGAAGCTTGGAGTCCGACAGTGGGAAGACACGAAGCAGACGGGGTCTGCGTGAGATCGCCACTGGGTGGAGCTCGGGAAGCTGGCTTTGCTAAGTGTTTGAGTAAGATCTTTCTTGTTGTTGTTTCATTGTGCTCATTATATATCATTGTTTGAAACACACTGTGGAGAGGTTTCTCCACCGAGAAGGAGGTTGCTTCATATCCGGTGTTAACCGGGGCTTGATCTGCCGACGATCAAGGGATCGCCCACCTCAAGGGCACGCCAAGGAGTAGGGGCAAGTTATCCCCGAACCTTGTAAACCTTCCTTGTTAGCGATCTTGCTAGTTGTGTGTGCTTTGCAATCATTTGTTTTCTGCATACTCTGTTTTTCCATTCTTTCCGCTGTGCTACTGATATTTGAGTTGCAGAAATCGTGATTAGTTTTCAAGGGGCAAGCGATTGTCTATATTCACCCCCCCTCTATAGCCATCTCGTTCCCAACATAACCAACAATTGGTATCAGAGCTGAGGTTTCCGGTTTTGTGTATTTAGAATTGGTTAATTTATTGCGCATTATCATATATTTTATTTTTGCTGGATGATATGTGGATGTGCGTAGGCTAACACTTTATTGCAGGCACTAGATTCCAACTTATCATGGCCAAAATAATAGATGTATGTAATTGGTTATGCAATTTATGTAATTAATTAAATCCTCGGGGTTGACGAGGCTAAATTAGGTATTTAATTTTTGTAATTAAATACGGCACCTGTTTAGCCGAGCATTTATTTACTTTCAATCTAGATTGCATGTACACTCCTTAGTGGAGTATACGATCGATGGATGTAAATATTTAACTACTCATCTCGGCTCGGAGACCCCTTCATGGTGGCTTGCGCATGGATAGGGAGGAGCGGATGAGATGACAACACGACTGGAGGTGCATTGGAGACCAAGGCCATGATAGTTGGAAAATCTAGGATTTTCATATTCATTACTTTGGTTATGTGCTTGTTGTGTGTGTGCATGTGAAAATCCTCAAAATTAAATAACTAAGTGGGAGAGGGACCCTAAGGGTCCCATAGCCTCCATTACAATCTGATAAGTGATGCGAACAATCCCGCGCGTCAGCTCTAAGTGTCTTCCTCCATAACGGATAGGCTGGTTCTGCGGATCACTGGGTCAGAAAAGATTATAGAAAATTATCGAAGAGCGTGTGTACTTCCCCTATGGAAGACACATAATCGGAAATAATTTTCTTAGTGTCATGTAATGGTAAACACTTAGATACAAATATTAGTATCCTCCCCAACGGAGTCACTACTATTATTTGTAGGGCCGAAGAGGACCATCTATTAATTTTACTTGTCAAAAAGTTAGGTTGACAAGATAGTAAAATTAATGGGTAAAACCTCCTCTCACAAATGTAGAATTCGTATACGTTTACATCATCGTGGCATGCGATATTCTCGGTGTTTTGAGGTGTTGGTTAATTTTGAAAATTTATTGTTTTGAGGACTCAATTTATTTTCGAAATCTAAAGTGTGTGATTATTGTGATTCTCAGGTGTTTTAAAATGGATCTAGACCCACTTGACTTAATTCAAAGAGAAAACGAACTTAATGCCCCTACTAATAATATGGATTGGGAATTAAACCTGGACTTTGTCGAAACTGTCGAGGAATCCATGTGTGATCTTGTCGAGTTTTGTGCTGAAATACCTAGCGAGATCAATGATGAAGAGGAGTTTGAATATTTTAGGAAATGGTTAGAAGCAGACGAGATGACTCAGAGTCATCAACCTCAGGCTTCTTCCATTACCAGTGATAAAACATCCAAACTCGATGAACTCTTCGGACATCATGATCGGGCCGCTGGCAAGAAGTCATGAAGAACATGACAACGACCATCATGGTTGAGGGTATGCCCGTGAGGGAACATGTTCTCAAAATGATGGCTTGGATGAAAGAGATGGAAATCCTTGGAGCACAAATCGATGGGGAAACCCAGGTCGATCTCATCCTCTAATCTCTACCAAAGAGTTTTGAGAAGTTTCGCCTAAGCTACAATAAGGACAAACGTTCATATTCATGGGCAGAACTTTTGACAGAACTCGAGGCGGCAAAGGCGTTTTCTCTTCAGAGTTCACAGACTTTCATTACTCAAGGGGTTTCTACTTTTAAACCGAAAGAAAAGAAGACGAAGAAACATGCTGGGGCAAAGAAAGTAGCAGGATTATAGGGACCTCAGAGTTGCATGAAGAAGCTGAAAGGCAAGTGCTTCGTGTGCAAGCAGTGTGGACATTGGAAGGCGGACTGTCCCCGCCGTCAGAGTAATAATTCAGGTATACTTTTCTCTTTTGTCGTTGTAACATGTTTAGCGGTGATATCTACTGGTACCTGATGTGTAGATATGGATGCAACTAATCATGTCTGCATCTTTTTGTAGGGGTTCCAGGAAACCCGACGACTAGCTGAGGAGGAGATTACCATTTACATGGGATAGGCTACAGAGATGACTTTTACAGTAAGAGTTATTCATTTATGTCTTTTAGATAGGGTGATAAAGTTTTAGTTTTATAGAGATTACTTTTATGTACTTAAATTTTTTTTGAAAGAACTTTTGTTCAGTTTCTGGAATAAGATATTCTATTGCTTTTATTGTTAAAAGTGGAATAGAAGGATTATCTGTTAAAGTACATAGATAGGCAATTGGTTTACTTTAAAACCAAAAGCTCCCATGATGTAATTAGATGTTTAATAGCTTATCATCTAACCAAAGTAAGAGAAAGGTTCCTTTCGAGTTAAACCAAACATAGCTAATTTAGGCCCTAAGGCTTGGTCTTATTAACCTTTAGTAGGATTCAAAGGTTGATAGCCAATGGGCCCATGGGTTCATTGGTGGTGGATGACTAGACTTCCTTAAATCTTTGAATTTTACTAGGAAGGTAAGAAGACCAAGAGGTTTTTCAAGGCCACGGGGTATAGAGCCAAAAGTATGTTAGAGTCATCCAATAAGTTTAGGTCCTTAATCTATATAGAATAGAGGTAGCCTTGAATACTTCGTTTATTTTATAAACAATTATTCAAAGGACAAAGTACATTTACTTGATGTATCGCAAGACTGAATACCTTGATGAGATCAAAGAATTCAAGTCTAATGCGGAGAAATATCATGGTAGAAGTATGGCGACACTACGATTAGATCGTAGTGGCAAGTACATCTTGGGATAGTTGTAGGACTTACTTATCAGAGATTGGGAATAAGTCCTAATTTACTGCACCCGGTATGCCCCAACTGAACGGTATAGCACAGAGAAGGAAAAGGTCTCTTAAGGTAATGGTTAGGACAATGATAAACTACTCTGAGATTAGCCAATTTTGTTCCGGGGATATGCTCTGGATACAACAGTGTATGTGCTTGATACTATCTAGGTCAGTAGTCTCTAAACCCATAGAAATGTAAACTAAGCGAAAGCTTAGTCTAAGACATTTTCAGATTTGGGTAGCTCAACACATGTGCTGAAGAGAGATACTGATAAGTTGGAATCTAGTGTACCTGTTCATAGGCTATCCTAAGGGAACATAAGGTGGTTTAGTAGTCCTAGGGATCAGAGGATATTTGTTGGTACGAATGTCTGATTCTTCGAAAAGGACTATGTTATAAACCGCATACCCATGAATAGAATTATTCTTAAGTAACTAAGAAGGGGACATTCTGACCCTAGTACCAACTGTACAAGAGGGAATACCACAAGTCACTGCACATCATGTCACAGAAAATACACAAGGGATACCTTATCGTAGTGGGAGAGTTGTTAGGCAACCTAAAGGATTCATGTTCTTGGAGAGTCTTTGGACTGGGTCCTTGGTGAACATGAACCGGATCCTTGGACCTATGACGAGGATCATCCGCTTTGAAGAGATAAATTCAGTCATATGGATTTGTTCAAAGTACGGATAAGATTGTGTATATAAGTCATGTGACGGAAACGAAGTGGTATTCTTATGTTGTACGTAGATAATATTTTGTTGATTGGTAACAATAACAAAATACTATCAGGCGTAAGGGTATGATTGTCCAAATAATTATGAAGGACTTGGGAATAGTAAGACACATCTTTGGGGATCAAAGATCTAAGGGATCTCCAGACAAGGATGATGTGCTTATCCCAAGCTTCATAAAAGACATTGTCCTAACTCATTTTAGCATGGAAACCTCCAAGAAATGTTTTGTACTTTTTAGATGTGGAGCTACTCTATCTAAGGATATATGTTTAGATTATTAAAGGAGATAGAGCAGGTAATGACATTTCCTTTAGCGTCGGCTATAGGAAGTCTTATGTATGCTAAAAACAAGACCAGATATCTGTTATGCCGTGGGCATGGTTAGCAGATATCGGAGTAACCCAGGTCAAGGAAATTGGATTGCGGTAAAAGCATATATTAGTGCCTGAGAAGGACTAAGGATTATATGCTGGTTTACCGGGCAAACTAATCTCCTATAGGTTATATGGATACAGAATTTCAATCAGATAGGGACAAATATAAGTATTCCTTGGGGTTGTGTGTTTACTTTTAGGAGGTGGAACCATTGTATGGTAAAGTGTCGCACAGCGGCTGTGTGATGGACTCTACCATGGAACCTGGATGGATGGCAGTCTCTGAGACGACCAAGAAAGCTACATGGTTCAAGAACCACAAGATGAACTTCGATGTGATTCCTGGTTTGCTCAGGGCTATCACATTTTATTGTGATTAAAATGGTGCAGTTGCAAACTCGAAGGAATCACAAGTCCATAAAGCAAGTAAACACATAGAGCGCAAGTATCACCCAGGAGAGGAATAGCTGTTGTTGCCTAGATTACATCAAAGGATGACCTAGGGAGATCTTTTCACTGGCGCCTTGGTAGCGAGAGCTTTTAGGCATGTGAAGGGTCAAGGGGTCAGATGTATGACATTTTGAAAACAGTGAAGTCTTTAAGTATAAGTAGGAGATTGTTAGGATGTATACTAAAAGTCTTGCTTTTGGTTAAAGTACATCTACATTTTAAAAGAGAATCGCAAAATCACACGGTGCATATTTATATTAGTATATGCACAAAAATGTCTCATACTTTGCATTATAGATAACATGGTGTGTGGTGACGCATAGAAGATAGTGTTATCAGTTCATTGCAGAAGTATAAGAAAGAGGCTCACAACCGAGATGGAATTGGACAAACCATCGGGATGGTTGTAGTGTAATTAGGTGTGTTTTGTCTTAACCATAGAATTATACTAGTGCACTTTGTGTGCATTGAGTAGGACCAAAAGAGAGGTTATCTAATTTTGTACTGACTTCATAAATTGGATTAGTGCTCGGTTTATATTATGGAGTATGATCTCTAAATCCCGAAATAATAACGGGCACATGTATTTATTTATTATTACTTTGACTTACCAATGGGCGAGATCTATTCTGTTAGATCGATAGGCCCGGTAAGTTAGGTAATAATATTATCTACATGGTGTGCCATTGATTATTGATGGAATCTGTGTCCTGGTGAGTCGGGATGATGATGCCCCCTTGATGAGCTCAAAAGGATCGTCATGTTAAATCTTGCAAGTGGACTATGGTCCAACATGATGAAAAGGATGAGTGGTACTAATCAAGGATCAAGAGGATAATTAATTAAAATTGTCAGTAATTTAAATTAATTATCCGGCATTCGATATCTTAAACACGGGGAGATGGACGACTCATAATAGGTGGAGCCCATATGAAAATATGGGGGTTGGTGAGGAAGTTCAATGGGATCCTTTAGTAGAATGGATCTCCATTAATGGATCGGATTTGGATCCATTAGCGGGCCAAGACCAACTCCTCCTCATGGTCCCTACCATAGCCATATAAATACCCCATAGTGTTAGTGATATGAGAGAAGTGTCCTAAGGTGATCGCCTTATGATTGTAATCATTTATTCTAATAAATGAATATTCACTATTTGAGTATACATGTTTGTGTATTTGATTGAGATCTTAAACTCATTTACTGAATGTCCGCAATACAATTCACAGCATGAGAGAATTTGTGATGAATTCACAACTAGTGATTATCTCTATATGTGCAATTGTGAAGTATTGAAATTGTCCCTAGTCGATGAATTGATAAATACGGACACTATCAATTCTGTTGAGACTAGCATGGGTTATTCTCTAATCAGCTGATTCTCACTGGCTGGTGACATTGAGATGTCCGGAGATAAACATGAATGCTAGTTAAGGGAACTAGTTCATTGGAGTGACTGGCTGTAAAACTTCATATGGTAGTCTACATATAGATATGTCAGTGAAGTTCTTACTGCAGCTTAAGTGCGATGTTCCTTTGACTTGCAGTGTTCAAGTCATCTTGGTCATGGAGACTTATACTTTAACATCTTAAGCAAGCATCTCCAAGGAGGTGTGGACCCAGGATGATTAGGTATAAGCCGAAGTGCCCGAAGATGTTTGAACAGCCTACAAAGGATTCACCACTCCTTGCGAGGAGATGTATACCCGAGGCCTATCGTCGGATTGTTACTCGAAGCCTCTGTCCAGAGCATGACATGTTCAGAGTATGAATCTCTTAAATACATGAGAGTAATTAGAATCCATAGGACGAGAAAACGTTACTTGGGCTAGGTGTGACGTAGTCAGCCTAGTGGGGACTGACACACATAGACCATGTCCTGAACCAAGTGGGTATAAGATGGTGAAGGGAATGAGGCACGATTCATTATAGCTGCTAAAGGGTTTCAGAATTGTTTCTGAGGTCAACCGTTGATCTTTCGATTAATTGGGGATCATGATGTACTACTAGGTGTCACTCATGATCGTTCTATAATTGATTAATTATAGATGGCCAACATAAATTGAAAGCCTATTTAGTCACACGCACTACGAGTAGTCTGAGGGATTTAAAACGAGTTGAAAATTGGATTTTCCAATCAAGAGAGATTAAGTTTGGTTGACCCAAACGATAAGTCGAATCTGAATTTTTCAGAGACGCATCGGAAGCATAAAATGGCTAAGTCTTTTGAAGACTTAATAGATGAATTAAATAAGTTTAATTCATTGGGGCTTGGCTTGGATGGGCCGGCCAAAGAGGGCCTCCATCCTCTTTGCTTGGCCGACCACAACAAAGGGAGAGAACCAAGTTTTTGGTTCAATTTATAAAATAAACCAAGTGTGGTTTGTTTTATAAAATTATGGATGATATAAATTTTTATATAATAAACCAAGGTTTGGTTTATTTTTCATGGAAATTAAAATGAACCATGGATTGATTTATTTTATAAAATCAATCATGGATTGATTTACCATGATAAGGAAATTTATTCCATAGGAGAGAAGATTTTTATAATGAATTAAAATATGATTTTAACCATGATATAAAATCAAACTTGGCATGATGGAATAAGTTATTCTATATTTGAGAGGCTTGATGGTTGAGAGACCACTATATAAAGGACCCAAGGCAAGGCTTGGGTGTGGATTGTAGAGATGAAGGCATAGGCTCTCTCCCTCTCTTTCTCTCCTTCTCTTCTCCCCTTCTTGCCGTGCGCCAACCAGCCCCAAGAAGGAGCACCAGCCGGCCGCCCCTGCCCTTTCCCTGCCGACCACCACCTGCTGCCGGAGAAGGAAGCTCCGGCTATCTCTTGGTCGGAAGAAGGTGCTGCCGGAATTAGAGTTTGCCGCAAGCCTCTTCTTTTGCTTCGCCGGAATTTTGATTCCGGCCATCCTTTTATAGTTAGTCTTCCGACTTCTCTCTTGGTTTTTCTCATCGCGTTCTCGGAGAATCTAGTAGTTCTCGAGAACACAAAACTCGTGGCTTTGCGAAGTCATCCCGAATATACTCGGCGTGGACGCGAATAGAGGCGGAGCTTCCAAGGGGCGCTTACGGTTGGATCTCGTCCCTTCCTTTGAGTTACGCGAGATAATACGTAAATTAGTTTATGTTTCTGCAAAATTTCAAATATATGATCATGTCTACACAAGATAAACTTGCATACGTAGATGTGTGGTTAAATGATTTAGAGAAAATATTTATGCTAAAACTTCCGCTGCACGTAATTAATTTTGAAATTACGAACCCGCATCCATGTCAACATGCACCCGGTGCCAACACATAGGAGTCATGATACTATGGCTAATTAATCCCCAATTAATTGAGATTTAATTCAATTAATTAAAACCCTAAAACCTCTCCCTTCTCCTCCTCTCTTCTCTCCCACCTCTCTCCTAGGGCAAACCCGATGGTGAAGAAAGGAGGAGTTTTCTTCCTCCTCTCTTCTTCTCCTCTCTTCCATCTTGCTGCCAGCGTCCAATAGCTACTGGTGGAGCTCTCCTTTGCCAGTTTTGGTGTGCAGCAACAAGGGAGGAGGCGTGCTTTGCCGGCGTAAGGGAGAAGGGTGGCGCCAGCGGTGGAGGTGAGGAAAATCATTGGTTTTCTTCACTTCTCTTCTTCCCCTCTCCCTTCTTATTTGCTGTTGATGCTCATTGGACAAGGAGAGGTGTCCTCTTCCTTTGTGGCGTGCTGAATAAAAGTTGAAGAAGGGTGGTCGGTGGTGAAGTGAGGTTCTCCTTTTGGTGTTTGTCGCCGGAAAAAGGAGAGGTTGGAGAAGCTCTTCTTCCTTGCGAGGTTGCTGCCGTGAGATAGGAAGAAGAAGTGGAGGTTGGCTCGGGCGAACGTGAAGGAGAGAAGCTCTTCTTCCTCAACTTCATCTCCTCTTCCTTGAAGGGTCATCGGCGGGAGCTAAACCCTAACCCTAGGGTTTGGTGTTGGCGCACAGGAAGGAAGAAGTGAAAGGATTAATGGGTGCCTTGGTGACTCCGTATCATGGTAGCTCGTCGCCCATACGACGTCCAAGAGGGAAGGGTCATACGGTAGAAGACTGCGAGGTAAAAGATGAGGTATACCTCTTCTATAGCTCCTTCGTTGTTCTTGTTATTTCATTCTTGTTTTTATCATTGCATGTGTTTTAATTAATTATTTTAGTTTAATTAATTATTAATTAATATTGATAATTAATTATGTCATGGACCCCGATAATAAACACAAGAGAACCTTGTGTGTACAAGAAGGTTAGTGGGAGTGCAGTCGTATTCCTAGTACTATATGTCGATGACATATTGCTTATAGGAAATGATATATCAGTCTTACAGTCGGTTAAAATTTGGTTGTCCAAAACTTTCTCCATGAAAGACCTGGGAGAAGCAACCTATATCCTTGGGATTAGAATCTATAGAGATAGATCAAAACGGTTGCTTGGTCTTTCGCAGTCTACATATATAGACCGAGTGCTAAAAAGGTTTAGCATGTCGGAATCCAAGAAAGGTTACCTTCCCATCAGGCATGGGATCAACCTTTCAAAGTCTATGTGTTCACGCACAGAAGACGAGAGGATTTGCATGAATAAGATTCCTTATGCATCCGCGATAGGATCTATCATGTATGCTATGTTATGTACTAGGCCCGATGTATCGTATGCTCTGAGCGTCACGAGCAGATACCAGTCTAATCCAGGAATGGATCATTGGGTGGCTGTCAAAACAATCCTTAAGTACTTAAGAAGAACCAAGGATGTGTTCCTAATATATGGAGAAGGAGATATGGTAATACGTGGGTATACAGATGCCAGTTTCCAGACAGATAAGGATGACTCCAAATCTCAGTATGGATACGTATTTACTTTGAATGGAGGCGCAATAAGTTGGAAGAGTTCCAAGCAAGATACTGTAGCGGATTCTACCACGGAAGCGGAATATATAGCGGCTTCGGAAGCAGCAAAAGAAGCAGTCTGGATCAAGAAGTTTGTCTCGGAACTTGGTGTGGTTCCAACCATTGATGAAGCAATACCGGTTTACTGCGACAATAATGGAGCTATTGCACAAGCAAAGGAACCAAGGTCTCATCAGCCATCCAAACACGTGCTTCGCCGCTATCATCTGATCAGAGAGATTATAAGTAGGAATGATATACAAATTGAGAAAATTCCCACTGAAAGGAATTTAGCGGATCCTTTAACTAAGGCCTTGCCTCAGAGCAAGTATGAGGGTCATGTTAGAGCCTGGGTATTGGATACCGTAGCGATTGGCATTAGGCCAAGTGGGAGTTTGTTAGTATTATGAGAGAAGTGTCCTAAGGCAATCGCCTTATGATTGTAATCATTTACTTTAAAAAAAGAATATTCACTATTTGAGTATACATGTTCATGTATTTGATTGAGATCTTAAACTCATTTACTGAATGTCCGCAATACAATTCACAGCATGAGAGAATTTGTGATGAATTCATAACTAGTGATTATCTCTACATGTGCAATTGTGAAGTATTGAAATTGTCCCTAGTCGATGAATTGATAAATACGGACACTATCAATTTTGTTGAGACTAGCATGGGTTATTCTCTAATCAGCTGATTCTCACTGGCTGGAGACATTGGGATGTCCGGAGATAAACATGAATGCTAGTTAAGGGAACTAGTTCATTGGAGTGACTAGCTGTAAAACTTCATATGATAATCTACATATAGATATGTCAATGAAGTTCTTACTGCAGTTTAAGTGCGATGTTTCTTTGACTTGCGATGTTCAAGTCATCTTGGTCACGGAGACTTATACTTTGACATCTTAAGCAAGCATCTCTAAGGAGGTGTGGACCCAGGATGGTTGGGTATAAGTCGAAGTGCCCGAAGATGTTTGAACAACCTACAAAGGATTCACCACTCCTTGCGAGGAGATGTATACCCAAGGCCTATCGTCGGATTGTTACTCGAAGCCTCTGGCCAGAGCATCACATGTTCCGAGTATGAATCTCTCAGAAACATGAGAGTAATTAGAATCCGTTGGACGAGAAAGACATTACTTGGGCTAGGTGTGACGTAGTCAGCCTAGTGGGGACTGACACACATAGACCGTGTCCTGAACCAAGTGGGTATAAGATGGTGAAGGGAATGAGGCACGACTCATTATAGTTGCTGAAGGGTTTCAGAATTATTTCTGAGGTCAACCGTTGATCTTTCGATTAATTGGGGGTCATGATGTACTACTAGGTGCCACTCATGATCGTTCTATAATTGGTTGATTATAGACGGCCAACATAAATCGAAAGCCTATTTAGTCACACGCACTACGAGTAATCCAAGGGATTTAAAATGAGTTAAAAATTAGATTTTTCGATCAAGAGAAATAAGTCGAATCTGAATTTATCAGAGGCACACCGGAAGCTTAAAATGGCTAAGTCTTTTGAAGGCTTATTGGACGAATTAAATGAGTTTAATTCGCGAGGAGGCGGCTTGGTTTGGCCGACCAAAGAGGGTCCCCACTCTCTTTGGTTTGGCCGGCCACAATAAGGAGGGAAACCAATTTATTTGGTTTAAATTATAAAATAAATCAAGCGCGATTTGTTTTATAAAATTATGGATAAATAAATTTATATATAAAGAAATTTATATAAAGAAATTTATATAAAGTGATTTATTTTCATAGAAATTAAAATAAACCTTGGATTGGTTTATTTTATTTTATAAAATCAATTATGAATTGATTTTTCCATGATAAGAAAAATTTATATAATAAATTTCTTGTGAAAATTTATTCCATAATAAAAGGGGAAGATGTGTTTGTTTTATTATAAATTTAGTTATTATAAAACAAGACATAACGGAATAATTCATAGGAAAATTTATAAGATAAATTTCTTATGAAAATTTATTCCGTTAAAGGGGAGATTTGGCAATGGAGAGGCTACTATATAAAGGAACCAAGGCAAGGCTTGAATTCCAATCAAGAGATAAAGAAGCAAGCTCTCTCTCTCTCTCCTTCTCTCCCTCTCCCTCCTCTAGGGCCGGCGCCCTCTTCATCCTCTAGGGCCGGCGCACCTCCTAGGGTTGCCGTGAGCCTCCTCCACCAAGAAGGTGCCAAAGAAGAAGAAGAAGCGGGTCGCAACTCCTTCCTTTCCCCGGATCTTGATTCCGTTACTTGGTGGTTAGTCTTCCATCTCCCTCTCTTGATATTCTTGTCGTCTCTTTGGAGAATCTAGTAGTTCTTGTCGGCACGAAACTCGTGGCTTTGCGAAGTCATCCCGAAGAGGACTCGGCGTGGACGTAAATAGAGGCGGAGCTTCCAAGGGACGCTACGGTTGGATCTCGTCCCTTTCTACGAGTTACGCGAGGTATTAAGTAAATTAGTTTACTTTCTGCAAAATTTTAATTTATGATCATGTCTCCACAACTTAAGGTTGCATGCTAGATACGTGGTTAAAATAATTTAAGAAATTATTTATGCTAAACCTTCCGCTGCATGTAATTAAACTTTAAAATTACGAACCCGTATCCATGTCAACATGCACCCGGTCCCAACAGTGGTATCAGAGCCGGTTAGTGTTCGACATAATCATATAATTGTTTTGCGAAAAACTTTGTCATGATCTCAATTTTGGAAAATTTTTCAATTATGGAAACTTTCCAATTATGATAAATTTTAGATTTAGGAATTTCAAAGTTTGGAAATCCTCATGAAATTTCGCAAACTTTTGAAATATCCTAGTTTCTGAAATTTTATGATAATTGTGAAAACTTCCCATTTTTGGAAACTTTCCAATTTTGGAAATTTCCTATTTTGAAAATTTTCCAATTTTGGAAATATGTAAGTTTTCTTTGTACCAGAAACTTACAAATATTCTAAAAACCTATTATGAAATCTCGCAATTTTGGGCACTTTCTTTCAAGAAAGTCTAGACAAATTTATGGATCATTAATTGACAATTAAAATTCGAATTGGTTTTAAATTATTAACAAAATTCTTTATTTTGGATTGAGCCTCGGGGAGCCGTCCAATTTAAAGTTAGTTGTTGTAATTTAATTTCCCATTTTGAATAAAATTGTCATGTTTAATTTGGTTACGCCTCGGGGAGCGGACCAAATTGGATTTACGACAAATTTCTTTTCTTTGGGTATCTGAGCCTCGGGGAGCCACCCTTAGAAAACAATTTGTTGTAATTAATTAATCCATAAGTAAAATATGTGATCAAATCTTGGAAATTTAGGATAATTTCCTTATTTGATTTAAGAGGTGATGCTCTTACATATTGTTGTCTCCAAAATTAATTAGGAAAATGGTTTCATATAGAGTTTTCTTAAATAAGATTTTCATGAAAATAATATGTGGTTGAATTAAGGGAATCTGTCTCTTAATTTAATAAGATTTGATTTAGAGAAATCAAAGTCTTAAACATATTATTTCCGAAATTGATTATGGCAATTTAGGAAATTGTTTCCCAAAATAATTCCTTGAATAAAGTATGAAATTGGGATTAGGAAATCCGATTCCCAATCTAATTAATAAGACTTGATAAATTAAGTCACATACATACTTTATCAAGGAAATCGTTAGTCATGACATAATTATATGTCATGAATGTGCTTTGAAAAGAAAGGATGAGACCCAAAACCTCTTACAAAATATTAAAGCTAATACCTTCCATTAATATGGATAGAACCGGAGTTTTGTTTCTCGTTTGGGTTGATGGACACATCCATGCCCGGCTTGAACCTCAACATGTTCAAACCATGGAATTAGTTTATGAATAATATAGTTGGAGTCAGAGGTCAATCCTTAGTTTTGGTTGTTGGACACATCCAAGCCTGACTAAACGGTTGAATGAGCTCCAACCATATTAAAATTATTTCTTGATTAATGGGTCAGCCTTTAGCTTGGAGCATCGATTTGTTGTGCCACAGCCAAGGTCGATGTAAAGAGAGGTGCAGTTGGGTGCTATGTATATTGTTGCATACTTGTTAATGAGTTAACAACCCAATGATTTATGCAAACATTCAATTAGTTGATAGCATAAAGTGATAGTTACATATATATGATATGTAATCGGTATAATTACCTACCTTCATAGCTAAGAATAACTTGATGGCCACAGCCATGGTTGTTCTTATCTATGGTTGGATATCAACCTATTTGGAGGATTCGGAAAGTTACAATGCCTTAACTTTGGTTTTGGCTAAGTTGTGACTTTAATCAATTGACACGACGATGAGACGGTCGTTTAGGAGATGAGTCTCTATTTGGGTTAAATTTTTAATCTGTAGACATAGAGAGGTCTCTCATGATCGACCCCGTGGTTGCTTAGGAAACCCGCCAAGCCATACCTGAGCTATAACCAACACTTTCCTTGCTAGGACCCAGCTTCACTCACCAGGGTTTCTTTCACCTAGCTTCACTCACTAGGATTTCTTCCACCATCATCACCTCTTTGCTAGTCATCTTGATCCTGACTAGACTTCTTCCAATCATCAGGTAAATATAATCCCAAACCTCAAGTTCGGTTTGGTTTAATTCCTTGGTCAAACTGACCAACCCTGGGTTCTATTCATTCTGCCAAACATCAGATCCTGTTTGGCTTAACCCTTTGTCAAACTGATCAAACATGGGTTTACCCTACCAAACATAAGGTCATGTTTGGTTTAACCCTTAATTACTTTGACTACACCTTATATTGTCAAACATCGAAACACTAGAGATTGACTATGCATAACTGATGCACTTGCACCAACAGTTCGCTGGCTGGATCAGAATTGAAGACATGGAGGGTGCCCCTATGGGCACTCGCCCGCCCGGATGCTTACTATATAAGGGGTTTCACCCCCTCAGATTAGATCATCAATCTTTCCATCTGATTACTCATTTCTTGCGAAGAAAAAGTGCTAAGATGAAGCTCTGCGACCAAGGAGACTCCAGGAAATAGTGTGCGGCGCTTCAGACTTCTAGAGTTGGCCGAGACCTCCACATTTGGTTTGCATATTATAAGTTCTATTTATTTCATTATTATTATTTTGTTTATAATCAAAACTATAAGACGAGTTTCTCCGCCTTCAAAAAACTTTCGGAAAGGAGACCACTAGTAGACGGACACTACCTGTAATTAGACCTTGGATGTACTGACCCTGGGGGGTTGGGAACCAAGTAAAAAATCTCACTTGTTTGTGTTGTGTGTTTTCTCTTTATTTATTATTCCACTGTACTACTAACGACTCTGTTACGAAGTTGAACGAATGAATGACTCAAAGACGAAAGAAAGTATGAGTCGATATTCACCCCCCCCCATCTATCGATGCCACCGATTCTACAAAATCTGCTCGATTTTACCAATGGAATCAAGTATTTCATCGTTGGTCAATGACGGAAGCTCATTTTCATTTGTGGTTATAGTTGACCAATGATAGAAACAAGTATTCCATCATTGGATAACAATGGCCAATGACAGAATTGAGTTTATGTGGATGATCATCGTTGACCAACGACGAAACACTCGATTCCATCGTTACGTAACAATAGGATACACTCCCGTCATACATTTCATTGCTAAAATGGGCTTTTTTTGTAATGTCTTTCTCTCCAATAAAGTGGTATTAAAGTGAGTTTAGAGTGCGAGGTGGAGGGAAGAGTCGGTGCATTAGATTTTAGGGCATGGACGAGGGAGGGGCGTGGGAGAAAAGAAGAAGAAGAAGAAGAAGAGGGTGTGCGTTGGGGGAAAGTTAGGGTTCGGTGAGGAGAGGTATTTATAAGGAAATGTTTTATATAAATATATATGATAGAACTTGGGTTTTCTCCTAACCGCATGAATTATAGAAACAAAATAAGAATTCGAAAGAGAAAACACAAGATATATCAGCATGGATCTATTATTTTTTCGAATCATGGCATAACAAGAATAAAATATAAATCGAATGACAAGGAATCTAATTGAAGAGTCATTGTCCTTGTCGTAGTGTCGTCGGCTTGATCCCTGTGGAAGAAGATACAGCAGAAAGAAGAAGAAAGATCTTCCAAGGGGCTTAGGATTGACGGCGTCGTAAAGTTTCTTGTCAATGGGGAACAAGAAACTAGGTCAAGATGATGCCCTAAACCCTCGGGGACCTTCCCTTTATATAGGAATCCAATTTATTATCAGCTCATAGATAATAACAGATTGGCCTAAAGTGTTATATACATTGAACCTGCATCCAATAATCTGAAACCCAATAAACATAAGTTAGATCACTTTAAGTGCTCAGATTGTATTTACATGTACAACTTACAAATAAGCTCACCTAATATGGATAATAATATCCAACAATCTCTCACTTCGGTTATATGGGAGTTGTATGTTAAATACAAGTAAAACATTAGTTGATATCAAACTTTATGGGTACAAAATACCCTTATAAACAATCTGGTCCATTAACTTCATTGGTATAGGATTAAAGAAGTCATAACTACTATATATGATTGTAACAAGCCCCAAGAGTAATCACAATATCAATATCATTAACGACATAGATCAAGATGCGGATGTATAGAGTAGAAAATACATAAAATGTGATCAGCACATGTCAATTTCCAACTGGACCTCATTGACCCCAAAGAGTCTGATCATATTTGCAAATTCCTTATGCAAAACTGCAATAGCAAATCATGATCTAAACTTTATGATTCCAAAGGAATCTATATCATATTTACAAACACCAAATGCTAAACAATAACAGTAAATGATGATATCCTATTCAAAGTGTCAAATAAATATATGAATTCCCATTAATGTTTTGAACTTTAAGTACGTACAATAAATAAAACAAAATGTTTGTCTTTATTAACATAGAGCAACAAAATAAATACAGACTCTCATTGGATGAGTTCTTCTCCCATGAGAAGAACTCATATATCCACAACATGTGCATGAAATACCTTAGGCACCAAGCCTTTGGTGAGTGGATCAACCAACATAAAATCTGTGCTGATGCGCTCTACCATGATTTGATGACTCTGAACTCTCTCTTTAACCGCTAGAAACTTGATATCGATGTGCTTGGACTTCAACAAACTACGATTGTTCTTGGCATAAAGTTCTGCGACTTTATTATCACAGTAGATCCTCAGTGGCCTGTCAATGACATCAATGATCTGCAATGCTGTGATGAAGTTTCGCAACCAAATTCCGTGATTGGATGCTTCATAGTATGCTACCAACTCTGCTTCCATAGTAGATGTGGCTACTAGCATCTACTTGACGGTCTTCCAAGATATAACCCCTCCAACAAGCATAAAGATATAGCCCGAAGTGGACCTCCTGCTATCCAAGTATTCAACAAAATCGAAGTCTGAATAACCAATCACTTCTAGGTGATCTGACCTCTGATATATGAGCATGTGCCCTTTAGTTCTTTCTAAATATTACATCACTCTTTTAACTGCTTTCCAGTACGATGGTCCTGGGTTATTAAGATATCTGCCTAACATCCCAATTATAAATGATATATCTGGTCGAGTGCAAACTTGTGCATACATGAGACTTCCCACTGCTGATGCATATGAGAATTGTTCCATCTCCTTTACTTCAAGTTCAAATCGTGAACACTGCTACAAACTGAACTTGTCACCTCTTGACACAGGTGTGTCACTAGGTGTACAAGTTTGCATGTCATATCTTATAAGCCATTCTCAATATAGGTCTGTTGTGAAAGTCCAAGAATGTCTCTTAAACGATCACGACAGATCTGAATGTTTAGAACAAAAGATGCTTCACGAAGATCTTTTATTTCAAATTTACCAGATATAAATGACTTAGTTTCATGTAACAGACCCTTATTATTGCTCGTAAGCAATATATTATCCACGTACAGAACAAGTATAACAAACTTTCTCCTACTAAACTTGACATATATGCACTGATCAATGAGATTCTCTTTAAATCCAAATGAGTTAACCACTTGATCAAATTTCCGGTACCATTGATGGGATGCATGTTTTGAATCATAAATTAACTTCTTTATTCTACATAGTATGCTTTGAGTCTGAGGAATCAAAGTTCTCTGGTTGCACCATATATATAGACTCCTCTATGTCTTCATTGAGGAATGCAGTTTTTACCTCCATTTAATGTAGTTCCAAATCAAAATAAGCTACAAGTGTTATAATTACCCTAAGGGAGTCTTTCATCGACACAGGTGAGAAAGTCTCCTTATAATCAATGTCTTCCTTCTGAGTGAATCCCTTGGCAACAAGACGAGCCTTATACCTTTCGATATTTCCCTTCGAGTCCCGCTTGGTTTTAAATATCTATTTACAACCAACGGGTTTTGAACCTTCAGGAAATTTGATAAGTTCCTAAACGTCATTGTTTTCCATAGACTCAATTCTTCTTGCATGACGTTAATCCACCTTTCAGGATTAGAGCATTATTTGACTTCTTGGAAAGATGTAGGATCACTCTCCAACCTATATCTATAGGGTTCTATATGTAAAATATTTAAAAATCACAGTGGAAAACTCATGAGTGATCCATGAGAAAGAAAACTCATACAAAGTTAATTTACAAATTCATATCGTATAGGTATATCTTTGACGCGTGCCCTCCGGTTATCCCGCTTGTCCGAGGTATGCCGGATCTCTTGCACGTTCAAGTGTCCATGCCTCAATGTGTATCCACACGAACACAATCTCTTAAGTTTCAGAGAAGAATCGTCTTTGTAGTGCTAGTCATAAGAGGAAATTCACAAAGTGAGAAGGAGAAGAAGAGGGTTTTCGGCCAAGAGAAGGAGGGGAAAGAAAAATGACAAGTTCTTCATCTAAATGTAAGAAAAACTCTTTTATGCTCATCCTATGAACATGAAGAGTTTTTTTTATCCCTTTAGCTTCCCTCCATTAATGCCAATAAAAACCCAATTAGAGTAAATTTTCTCATGTGGCTCTTCAATTTCTCTTCATCCAATGAAGGGAACTTTTCATCTTCCTCTATTATTAATTTATTAAACATGCAAAGTTCCATTTGCTTCAGCTCCCTAATAAATATTGCTTTACCAAATTGCCCTTATTATTTTTGGTACAAAAAGTCCATAATGAGATATAGTTCCTCCTAAATTCAGTATCTTATAATTAAAATCTAGTATATTTTCTATCAAATTAAGTACAATATTTTTTATATGTATAAAAAGTCTAGGAAAAAGTATAATTCTACCTAAATTCAGTATATTTTAATTAAAATTTAGTATATGTTCTATCAAATTGAGCATAATTTTTTTCCACTGACCAATTGATTAGGAGTTCATACATAATTGCCCTTATTATTTTTAGGTACAAAAAGTTCAAAATGAGGAATAGTTCCTCCTAAATTCAGAATCATATAATTACAATCTAGTATATTTTCTGTCAAATTAAGTACCACACTTTTTATACGTATAAAATGTCTAAAACTAAGTATAATTCTTTCTAAATTCAGTATATTTCAATTAAAATTTAGTATATGTTCTATCAAAATGAGCACAATTCTTTTTCCACTGGATCAATTAATTAGGAGTTTATACCAATTGATTAGTTTAAGATGAATTGATTAGGTTATACTCAATTTGATAGAAAATATACTGAATTTTGGTTAACTGATGCTGAATTTAGAAAGAATTATACTTCATTTCAAACTTTTTGTACCTAAAACAATTGAGGGGTAATTCGGTAAATCTGTAGTTGAAACACATAAAACATTACATGTAGGGAGTCGAAATAAATTTTTTCTGACGCAGAGACTGAGGAGAAAGTTAAATTTATATACAAGGACTTTATGATAATTTTCCCTTAAAAATAAATGTCATCGAATTCTCCTTCATTTTTTTCCTCTATGTAAAAATCCTCATCTTCTTTCTTTTTTTTCTCCGACATTAAGATTAACCAAAAAAGACTAGGATAAAATGCAAACTGAAAGCAAGTTTTGTTTTTCTTTATCAAAATTTAATTAAAGAAAAAAAATTTGACACAGATTCGCGCGGTACATTCTCATTCTCTTCTGCGTCATCGAAATCCATATCCATCTCCTTCTGTGTGTGGTATCAATTTAGACGGTGTAATGTTGCTGCATGTTATCGATATCGAGCCCCTTGAGCTTCACCACCGACTCAACGTGCCCTTTCAACGTGTGTAGCTCCCTCAGCCTTGCAATCTCAGCACGTCGCTTGGCCTGCTCGGCGATCTTTGAAAGCTCCTCGTAGCTGCTTTTGCCCTGGGAGGTATTATTAACTGTGTGAAGGCCGTGCAGAGTCCTCTGTGCCAACGCCCACTGGGCCTCCCTTTCCTCCTTGCCATAATCCTTCTTGGTGGTGAACGCAATCTGCCATTAATTCATGCATGCATTTTGATCGATCAGACAGATTGATTGATTAGACATGCGATCGAAGAAATTAATTTGATGCATGGAATTAATATTAATGATCAATGTAATCAATGGATGCATGACCTTGTTGTCGAGGAGGTTGCCCCAGGCCTTGCCGCTGAGAGCGTAGCGGATGATGAACTTGAGGACGTCGAGAGGGAAGTAGGTGACGATGCTGTACAGCCAGATGACGCCTGCCCATCCCCATCCCATGCCTTGGATCCTGGCGAACTCCCAAGAAGCATACACCGCGATCGTCGTCGCCACCAGTTGGGCCAGGAAGAACGCTGTCAGGAGGAGAAGACCAGGGCGCTCCACGAAGGACCAGCTCCTGGACCTGGTCACGAAGATGAGCGCTTGGCTGATGATGCTCACTTGGAGGTACAGCGCTGCCATCAATTCGTAAGGACTGTCCCTGATGGGTCTCACCCCAAACTTCTCCTGCAGTTAAATTAATTCATACATTATTAATTAATTATATATACATTGATGGCAAAGAAATTAAATAAAAAATCAGGAGTTAGCTAGCTAGGTAGAATTAAGAATTGAATGGAATAATAATTAATTAATGCCGATCGACGACGTACGGGGAAGAAGTCGGTGTCATGGGCGAGGTAGAAGAAGACGACGGTCATGATGGCTTGGTAGGTGCCGAGGACGACGCCGGTGGCAAAAATCTCCTTGAGCTTCCAGGAATCGGGTAACGGAGAAGGCTTGACTCTGTCCTTGGAGATGGTCATGATGGTGCCGTCGTTGAGGATGGCGATGATGAGGATCATGAAGGGGGAGAAGTCGAACTGCCAGATGAGGGCGATGAGTAGGAAGCCGAAAACGATGCGGATGGTGATGGAGACGGCGTAGATAGTGTAGTTCTTCATCCGCTGGAAGATGGCGCGGCTGGTCAGCACCGCGCTCACAATCACGCTCAGCCCTGGCTCCGTCAGCACGATGTCGGAGGCGCTCCGAGCTGCGTCGGTGGCGTCGGCCACCGCGATCCCGATGTCAGCCTTCTTCAGCGCCGGCGCATCATTAACGCCGTCACCGGTCATGCCGCAGATGTGCTTCCTATCTTGCAACCTCTTCACGATCTCATATTTGTGCTCTGTATGTATGCCACAAATTACAAATTGTCATCGACTGATCATCCACTAGCAGATAGATGTATTTAATTGTTCAAATTTATAATTAATTCCAATTACCGGGGAAGACTCCGGCAAAGCCGTCGGCCTTCTCGATGAGTTCGTCAATGTTGAGCCCGTTGACATCGGCGTTCTTGTCGCCGAGTAGGGTGGAGGAGGGGTACATGTTGGTGCCCATGCCGAGCCTGCGACCGGTCTCCTTGCCGATGGCGAGCTGGTCGCCGGTGATCATCTTGACGTTGACGCCGAGGTTGAGTGCCTGGCGAATAGTCTCGGCGCTGTCGTGCCTCGGGGGGTCGAAGAGCGGAAGGAGGCCCATGAACTGCCACGGTCCGCCGGCGCTCTCCTTGCTCGCTTCGGGAACCTCCTGCCTCGCAATGCCGAGAGAGCGAAGGCCGCGGTCAGCGAACTGGTCGATCGCCTCGTGGACCTTCTTCTTGGCTTCGTCTTTCAGTTGGCAAAGGTCGATAATCTGATGCGTTCGATATAGACAATTAATCGATCCTTGATAGTAATTAGAGAAGATCATATATAAAGGTTTGATGGGTTGATCATCGACGATTGTTAGTAATTTTCGCCGTACGTACTTGTTCGGGTGCTCCCTTGCTGGATCGGTGCCATTTTCCATCAGAGTCGACGTAGGTGATTGCAGTGCGCTTGTCTACCGGATTAAATGGCAGGAAATGAACCTCGGTGATTCCTGCACGTGCCTCCTTTGGATCACCCAACATGTTAACAATTGAAGCGTCAATGGCATCTTGGTTCTCCACTCGGGAAGCCCTTGCAGCATACAAGATCACCATATCCTTATCAACGCCATTAGAACACACCTGAATTGAAATTAAAGAAACCACGATATATATATATCATATGCTCTGCTCTGATTATGAAAGATAGATAAGGTGAAAGTTGAGTGGAGGCATCGATCAATCACCTCGATCAGGTTCTTGTCCACAGTGAGCTTGTTGAGCGTGAGCGTCCCGGTCTTGTCGCTGCAGAGCACATCCATGCCGGCCATTTCCTCGATGGCGGTCATGCGCTTGGTGATGGCCCCCTGCTCGGACAGGCGGTGGGAACCAATGGCCATGGTGACCGAAAGCACAGTGGGCATGGCGATGGGGATCCCTCCGATGAGGAGGACGAGGAGGTTGTCGATGCCCTCGCGGTACCGGCGGTGCTGGATCGGGTACATGACGATGATCTCGATGAGCATGCCGACGGCGATGGAGCAGATGCAGAAGTTGCCGATGGCGGTCAGCACCTTTTGGAAGTGGCCGACGTTGTTGGTGCTGTCGACGAGGTGAGCCGCCTTCCCAAAGAAGGTGTGGACGCCGGTGGCTATGACCACGGCCTCGATCTCCCCCTGCTTGCAAGTCGAACCAGAGAAGACCTCATCGCCAGGGTATCTGGTAACGGGAAGGGACTCCCCGGTGAGGGCGGATTGGTCGATCTTGAGAGGGTCTCCCTCGAGAAGCCTGGCGTCGGCCGGGATGATATCACCTAGCTTGACGCTGATGATGTCGCCGGGGACGAGGATAGATGCCTCCTGCTCCGACCATTTGCCGTCCCTCAATATCTTCGTTTTAGGAGCAAGGCCGGCCATAAGAGCTGCGGCGGCATTACCCGCGTTGTTCTCCTCGATGAAGCTGATGGTGGAGTTGATGAATAGGAGAACCACGATTCCGACGAAGTCTTGCCAGTCAGGTGGCTGGCCCTGCAAATTATCAATATATTTTTGTTCAAATACAAAATGGGAGATCTGATTAATGGTCGATCGACGCAATTAATTGTTAAATTAATGCATCGAATCATGAATTTTAGCTTAATTTGCTTACTCCTCCATTGTCCAACACAATGGCCATAATAGCAGCAAGCTCCATCACCCACGAGAGCGGATTCCACATGAATCCTAAGAACTTGAGCAGTTTGCTTTCCTGTAATAAATATCATCAAGGAGAAGAAAAAAAATTAATAATAATGCTTTTTGTATTCATTTTTTTTTTAAAAAAAGAGAAGAAAAATCTTAAAGTTAAAAACCTTTTTCTCCTCCAGCTTATTGAATCCGAAGATCTGCAAACGCTTCTCCCCTTCCGCCGACGTCAGTCCCTCCTTCCCACATTTCAACTGAGCAAACACTTCCACCACCGGAATGCTCTCCTGCACATCCAAATCAAAAAAGCCAAATTAATCCCCAAAACGAGAAGTTTAGTCACCCAATCGAGGATCCATTGACTCGATAATTACCAGATCGACTGTCTCATTTTTTATGAGCTCTAAGCCTTCCGCCGCCATCGGAACAACGTACGATCAATCAAAACCCTAAGGATTTTACTTTATTATTTTTTAATCTTCTTTTGAAGTTTACACTGCTTGCTACGAGGAGAGGAGATAATTCGTGTGCCAATACTCCAGCTATCCAATTCTCTACCACTCCCGCGAGGTAAAGGGGACAGAGGAGACGACTCCACACGAATTTCTTCTTCTCCTCTCCTTATTCGAGAGCTGCAAGCAAGCAGTGGGAGAGAAGAGGAAGAAGGGTTAGTATTTATTGTGGAGGAAGAGAGGTCGTGTGGGGATAGCCACCAGGAGCGGCTGCGAGGTTCACGGTGTATCAATCTTTACATCAAAGATTATCATATTGAGTTTGTTCAATTATAAATCTCTCTCTGTGTGTGTATATATATATAATTTGCTCATCGTTATAAAGATGAGGATGAATAATTTTCGATCTGGTATAGCTATAATATAAATAATTATTTTTTTTAAAATTTTTCTCTTTCCTATATATAAGACAGAACTGATTTAAAAAATTAGCTCTACTTGGGTCGGATTGAAAATTACTAGCTTATGCTATCTAAATTATCAATATATTACCCACCACTGTAGGCTGGGCATCTCTCTGTATGCAGGCGCCTCCCATTCGTCAACACATAACTCTTTCGTTTCAGTGACTATAAATATAGCCTGTCAATTCATCGACTTGCAACTCTAATTCCTCTTCTCCAGAGCTTTGGTCCCCTTCCTCTCAAAATCGTCGAGTCCTCCCTTTCCAGATCTGTAGATCCGACCTAGGTTTGTAACCCTAATCTATCCCTTCTTCAGTTCCTCGTGTTTGCAATTTGAAGTGCTACTGCTTGGTTGGTGCCGATCGATGCCGTAGAGCAAAATCCAGAGGAGCATCTCCTCGCCATGATCGCGGACCACTCTATGGTCGGCTTGCATTGCTTCAACTATTGTTGCGTAAAATAGGGGCAACAACCTCTCAACCTCTAATGCGCCGCAGAAGAAGAGGAAGAGAGAAAGAGATCGCGCGGCATAGCGAGGCAAAGATACACAATAGAGAAAGAAAAATACGAGGAAGAAGTAGAAGAGGAGAGAGAAGAAAAGTTACCATGGTTTGGCGACGTGTCTTCTCCACAAAAAAGATCGATGTTTTATTAGAATTCTCTTTACATAAGAGAATACACCTTATTCTCTTAATACTAATGATAATGATACAATGACTTACAATGATCCCTATAAATAATGCCTAAACTCAAATCCAGTAAAACTATAACAGAATTTTGTTAGGAAAAATCTTAACAAAATTCTATTAGAAAAACCTTAACAGAAAAACCTTATCAGTAATGATCGGATGCGGACCATTGCTGCGGACCAGCTGCAGACGTCCTGCGTGGAAGCCAGCGTGGACGCGAGCACTGGCCGCTAGAGGGGATCTAGGGAAAAAATCACAGCGCTGGAAGTTTTTGCGACAAACCAATCCTCGCGCCTGCTCGCCCGCCAGCCCTCTTTCTTGCAGCGTACCCTTTCCCTCTTTCCCGCAGCCCTCGCGAACCCTCGCGTCCCGCCTCGCGTCCCGCAGCCCTCGCGAACCCTCGCCCTTGCCAGCCCTCTTTCTCGCGAACCCTCAGAGTTCTTGAGCTCGTGCCGACGCAGTCCCATCCCTCGGCACTGCGCTAGGATCCTGCGTCGCCTCCCTCTCTCGCGCCGACCATCCCCTAAACTCGCTGCATCGCCCCCCTCTCGCGAACCCTAAACTCGCTGCGTTGCCGTGGTCCGGCCATCCCCCACCTCCCTCTCTCTTTTGCGTCCGAAGCCTGCGCCTACCCCTGCGATTTTCGTTGCCGCCTGCGCCGAGCCACCTTCACAGGTACAAATCTCGCTAGTCCCGTGGTTTTCGTTTTCCCTGAACCCATTGATAACCACCATTTTGTTGATTATTTTAGGTTCTAAAATCCATGTTTGATCCACATTTTATATACTTAAGTTTGCAATTGTATTAGGTTTCATGTATTTCCTCTATTTTGGTTTTAATTCAAATCTTTGTGTATTTGGGATATTGTTTGGCACTAAATTTGAATATCATTTTGTAGGCTTCAAATGATCATGGACCTAGATCAAATCGGGTCAGACTTGAGTCAGCATTGGATCCAGATCAAAGGGATAAAGCATCGGATTAATAGGAGTCGTCCATTCCAGAGAACGGCTAGATCTGAGCCATCGGTCAACTTCTGGTCAATCCGAGTCCAAGATAGAATCAATCATGACCATAGATCAAGATCTGAAAATTTTAGCCAAATCAGAAGTAATCTGACCGTTGGATCAAGCTCAAGATGTCTAGACCATCCATTCAAGAAAAAGGAAGATTCGGACCATCCGTCACTGATCTAGTTAATCCGAGCTGGGGATAGGTAGATCAAGACCATTGATTGAGATATGTGGAGTTTGGTTCAGATCTGAAGAGATCCGACCGTTGGATGAAGCCAAATCGATCTCAACCGTCCGTTGCTAAGGAATTAATAATTGGCTGGCTGAATTAAGGCTGAACCGAACTGCTTGGTCTACTGACTGAACCAAGGCGAACCCAACTGCTGGGCTAGGGCTGAGCTGAACCAAAGGGCTGAGCTGAACCAACAGGGTTGAACCCACGCGCAGCCAGGGAGAAAACCAGGGAGGAGCTGACTCATCCACTTGATCTTCGATCCATCTTCTCCACACGCGATCGGAGAGAGGCGATTGAGATGAGGGGTTCCCGTCTCAACTCAGCTTCTCCACCTTCATCACCGCCGGCCGGTCTTGCATCATCTCCATTCCCTCTCCTCGCCATCCCACTCTCGATGCGGTTGCTCGGGAGCGGAGAGGGGCGAAAGGGGATTATCCACTTCTTCGCAGCCATCGCACCAGAGCTAGGGCTCGGGGTTCTGAACCCTAGCTGACCTCCTATCCACTCTCACTGCCAGCCGGATGATCTAGGGCTTGGGGTTCCGAACCCTAGCCAAACGCAGCCGTCACACAAGATACCAACTGCCAGCTTTCTCTTGGGTTGAGGGAAGCGATGATCAACTTCACCGCCGGAGATCCATTTCTTTACAGCAATTTCTTCATAGCATTTTTGTTTTTCTTCTTCACAGCAGCTTAATTTTCTTCCAGTAGATTTCTTCCAGCAGTTTGTTTTCAGCAAATTTTTCTTCACAGAATTCCAGCAGATTTCTTCCAGCAATTTATTTTCAAGCAGAGCTTCAGCATCCAAATTCCGGCAGCAGACCATTTCTTTCAAATTCCGGCAGCCATCTCTTCACGACACTACTTCTTCACATTCAAAAGATTGGACAACAGTACTTTTTCACTCACGGCAGCAGCTTCTTCAAGCGAATTTCGAACCAAAGATCCATTTGAGCTTTGGGTTTTCTTCACGAATTGGTTGTGTTGATTGTTGAGATGTTTCTTTCGATGAATGCTTGTATTTAGCTTGATCTCCCATATTAGTTTGCACGTACTTTTGCTATTTTGATCTATGCTCGCAAGTTGTTTGACAAAATGCTTATTCCAATAGTTAGGTTTAAATTCTTGTATTTTCTTTTGCTTAATCCTTTCTTGTCTTATCCCTTCAATGTCCTTGAGTTTCTGTCTTTAATTGAGTGCAATTAGATTAGTGAAGGTTTTGTTGATGCTTTACCTTATGACCCTTTTCTTTGCTGCAATTGTAGTTAGGTTAAACTAGATTTCCTTACCTGCATTGTCTTTTCTTAATTAGAACTAGATTTAATACCTGCTTGCTATTTCTTTTCGTAGTATTAACGTTCAAATCCAAACCCCAATTTCATATCCAAAACCCAAAAGCAATAACATACGATCCTAATGTTTATCATGCATCGACTACATTCGTTGGGAGACGACTCGAGTTACTCTATGCTACATTAGTTTAGAGGAGTTCGATACTTAAATTGTATTTGAAACCGTGACACGACTGAAACGGTCATCACCCATCCGATTGTTACTCCAATTTTTACTGCGATTTTCACTGCAATTGTGCAATTTGTTACTTCTCTTGCTGTTTTGTGCGATTTTGTTCCTACTCGTGCTGCAAATTCAGTTCATACCATACAGTTGATGATAAAACTTCTCTTGCTGGTTGTAGACCTCTTTCGGTTGCTCTTTTTTTTTTGATACCCGACTGAAATAATCTTTTTATAAGGAATTCAAGTACCTCTTCCATTTTGACATTCTTAAGCTTGAGCAATGTTTCCACAAGTTTTGTCATCTCGGATGCAGTTCGAGTTTTGTCTTCATTTTGGAGCAATGTTTCGACAAGTTAAAAGAAACAATATCATTTTGGAGCAGTCAATTAGCCTAAATCATTGTACATCATTCTTCTACATATCATATCACGTTTGACTAAAGCATGTTTTACATTCTTATTTAGTTGATTCATTAAACAAGCATAGCATAGGACCGAATGCTATTAATTAAATAAGGGTGTTTATACCTCTATGGGGGAAAAGTACATCAAGCAAACACAAGATACGATCTCTATGGGGGAACAGCTTAACCCTATACCATTTCCTATACTTATTATCTGCCAAAGCAGAATACTTCTACATCCATCTTTAAGCTTGAATTCAGAATATAACTGCTTATTATTCTCTTCAATTACGAGGTCATAAGTTAGAGAACAGGTATGGTAAGTTAGAGAACTGGCTTGATATTAGAGAACTGGTATGGTAAGTTAGAGAACTGGCTTGATATGCAGTTTCCTACTTTAACCTTCATTAGTTTGTTGCTAATTTTACCTGTTATCCACTTCTCGTGTTCAAGTTGATGCTCCTGTTATGTATATTTATTTTGTACTTCTATCCTTGTGGATAACCAAGATTTATAGTCAAAAGTTGGTATCAATAAAGTCGATACATAGATTCTGCATTGGTATGGGAGATTGGATTCATCATAACTGACTCATAAATCGTAAGTGCTCTTTTATAATGAGATTAGAGGAACTAATCTGTTATCTAGGAAATAGGCAACACATGTTAGCATACATGAATTTTTAACTACTTGAATGATAACAAAGATGAGTATAGGTAAGTGATGCATCACCAAATGCATACATAAAAGTGGCAGACCCAACCTAGCTAATTTATGTGATATATGATACTTAAGGGGGCAATTTTGTGTAGGGTATCTTTGTGTAGACTCATTTTATTATTATTTTTTCAATGTTCCTCACTCTTCTTGCCTAAACCAAGCTATCACCGGTTGATTTCTACCATAAACGAAATAATCTGGAAACCCATCATCTGTTAAAGAAACTTATTTGGAATTTTAAAAAATTATAATTAGACATACATCAAGATTGATCAAAGTGGTTTATTGCCCGTGCTTTATTAATTGTTATTTTTTGGTTATAAGCAGTATTTGTTTGTTCTCAGGAAAATTACAAGGTGGTGTTTCCTTTTATTAAAAATGGTAAGTTGTTCATTTTAAGTTCTAATATTATGGTTATATATAATTATTAATGTTGTTTTTAATGTAGGGAAAAACTTATGTTGTATTTGTCAGACATCACCCGGGCATTTATGATTCGTGGATGGAGGTATCACATCAAGTTGATGGGTTTAGTGGTAACGTACATAAATCTTACAAAAGTAGAGAGGAGACAGAAAAAGCTTATCAAACATACTTGGATAAGAAATGTGCACCAGTTTCTATTTCATCTGATGCAACTTCAAATTTGACTTCGAGATCAAATCCAAATTCTGAATGTAGTCTTTCAAAGTCCGAAAAAAAAGTTTAAGGATACAATGAAACAGATTGTGCATCTTTTGGATTCTTTAGAAATTAGTGATAGTGATTAGACATGTTAAGTTATTTCAAGTTGAAGTTGAAACAATGTTGTTATTTGAACAAAGGTTTTTCAGCATCTTGATTAAGTTATTAATTTGGTTTTTATTTTTCGAGTTTGTTAGCAGTCATTTAGCCACTGAATCTGATCTTTATGCTTTACACCTTCATGGCTGTGCTTTACTTCGTGGTATATCTAGTAAAATATTTACAAACGTGGATAAGAGTGAATCATTTTCCTCCTTTCTGGTAAAATATATCCTTCTTTTATTCTCTTTTGCATGATACATGGAAATGCCTCGATCGATTGCAAGGGTTAATAATTATATAATGAAAGTGGATTTTTTTAAGATGTGGACTTGGAGTAATTACTTAGAATCAACTATATATAATTACTCAGTGACATCTTGCCTTCTCCATTTGTTTTTATGAAAGATCAAAATGTATCTCTGGATGTACATTAGAAGATGGGAAAATATTTAGAATGTTTTGGTTACACACCATCTTTATTCCTCCTTTTGACTCCATTCCTTGTCTCCTAAAGCTTCTTAGCTATTTATTCCTCCTTTTGACTCCATTCCTTGTCTCCTAAAGCTTCTTAGCTATTTTTCTAGTGAGAACTGTAGTCTAGCGTTCGCCAATGTAAATGAAGATTTGAGTGAAAATATCTTTTCAGAAATTAGTAAATGGGCACTAAACATCCTCAGCTTACTGCACCCGTATCGCAATTCTCTCTTTCCAGGGGAAAACACTGCTTGCAATGGGCCAATCAGCCACCACAATTGTAAGAAACAACAATTGTATAAGTTTACAACTATCATCGAAAGCACGATTTTGAAAAGGCATGACAATTTGAAATACAGTCGAACACCAAACGAAATGGTTCTTATGCATAACTACTAACATCACAGAAGTGACACGTTATTGTCGGAGGACAAGCCGACTCAGTGTCGCAATAGTTAGGTACTGCTGATTCAAATAGTTTCTTCGAAAGAGCACGGAAAATATATGAAGGATAGTTACTTGGGGCCAATATCCTTGAGTGCACAAATCTGCTCTTCGCCCATTGCAGACATGACCGTCACCACCAGGTCTTTCCCCTCAGCAAAACCATCTTTGATCTGCGCCATCAAAAAGGTTGAGTTTGGAAATCAAAACTTTAAAACGAGAAACAACAATTCTTAATAGGTGCAACATGAGCCTATTCCAAACAATTAAAACTAACATGGGGGCGATAATGATTCAGATTTCCAAAGATGAGGTCACGTTTCTTCACATCATTAGAGAAAAGTAGTAAAATGGGGATGCGTAAGCATTCTATATAACAACCAGCAGACATGCAGTATCTATAGCACTAACTTGAGTAAGCAAAGCTTCATCAGTTGGGAGTCTAAGGTCATCCTTTGTGCCACCACTGTCAGTCAACAAACTCACCTGCATGTGCATTAAAGGGTTAACGACCAACTGCAAACTGTGGAACAAACAAAGCAAAAGTAACAATACAAAGCTTAAAGATCATACAAATCCATCCTCCGAGATATCGATAAGCTGATAGTCAGTGCGATTTACATGGGGAACCTGGACATCACTGAAAATTTAGCGGCGATTCGAGCAAACAAATGGTAAGCCATGAAAAACAAAACGATACTTACATCACAATTATGAGATGATGGGAGAATATCTTCAAGCTGATAGATTGGACTGTTGCTGCTCGCCGCTGCTGGATGTGATCCACGCATTGCACCACAAGTTTACGAGAAACTGGGCAAACTCACTGGCAACTCTGCATGGAAAGATTACCTCTCAACCCATCCATCCAGCAAAACGAGGGCACAATTGCTGTCTCAAGCTAAAGTGATGGAGGAAGCACTTTCTATCTACAGAGAAGCCATGGCTGGCCGTGGAATTGAAGGATTCTTATAGCGCTGCTCTTTCCAGGTACAAACTCCACAATATTAAGAAACAGATAAATCTAATACAGCCTTTGTTTTTGATTCTTTTTTTTAATAAAAAATAAAAAATCCAGAACAATATTAAGAATAAATAAATGCGGACACAGGACACCAGATAAACAGATAAATGCATAACAAACAGATAAATGCAGTTCTAGAATGTATAATGAAAAAATATATTACACAGAAAAAAGTGACAATAGAGATGCAAAATTAAGTAATCAAGGACAAATGTTAGTTTCAAATACTCACATGAATTACCAACACAAGACACCTAACTAATGGAATCTTATTAATGTTCTACAAGAAGAAGAAAAAAGATTCATGTTAAACCCATTACAACAGAAGAAGATCAATAAGTATAGTATAAAAGAATGATGAGAGATAACCTTATATATGTCAATTCACTGAGGCAATTGAGAAGCACCATTGAACATAAAACCACCTGCATTGCTTTAGAAAGGCCACTTCACTGATTAGAGAACTGAGGTTCAAAACCAAAATACACAAGGCAATCATACAATGATAATAGATTAACCAAAATTACTGATCAACAGTTTACTCTAAAATAGTTTTCAAGTTCAACAGTTTACTCTAAAACAAACATCATATCGAAAGCATCGAATACAATCTGAACAGCTAAAGACAGATGTCTAGATACAGAAGCAGATACTATCAAATCAATCCGCCATGATATCAATCGAAGAATCCTAGCGCATGTTACTAGAACCTGCAACATTAAAGCTAATTATTGGTTGCATTTTCTCAATGAAACAATATAATTTAATAAATCTAAACTATGAAAATACCTGCTATAGATGGCAAATCTGGTTCATATGTGTCAGCATTGTTATAATTATTATCTTCAATTGATCTGATGATTAACACATTAACATATTTACAAAATGTAATCAAATAAGTTTGTATATGCAAGTAAAATTAAAATAAATATGAATTCTTATTGGGCATATACCTTTGCTGCAAATTTGGACAATTGCGCTTGTCATGTGACACTCCTCGATGCCCACATCCATGACATAACCTAGAATTTGAGCTTGATTTCTCCTTCGATGATTTAAATCTCTTCCCACATCTCTTTGTTCTAACCGAAGAAGGATCAAGAATACCAAGGCCCTCATCTATGGATTTCCTCCTTTTACTTTTATCACTGCATGTTGGACTAATGTTCATCTCTTGAAGTTTCTTATAGATACAATCAAATTGCTCATCCAAGAAGATTGTCCCCTCATTAGTCAAAGATGCATGATCAACTAATACTGAAGCTTTATAGGATAACCTCGAGTGTCTTGACATCAACAACTTTTCTGGATCTGTATCATTGATGAAATTTTGCTCTCCCAAAGCATATGTTGCTCCAACTTTTGCATTACGTGTCCATTGTTTGAGTATATATGTATCAGGCAAATGAAAGACTTGGTTGAGGCAGAAAAAAGCTAACATATGCCTGCATGGAATCCCCTTAAACTCAAATTTCATACAGCTACACGAAATGAAATCCTTTTGTTTGTCATGTGTGAGCACCCTTGGTTTGGAGGAAGAAGAACTATCAAATTTCATCACATGATAAACCACTGAGTTAACTCCTGTAAATATTGATTGCACATAATAGCCATGACTCTCACTCATTTCACTTTGAAACTCCAGCCATTTCTTTTTGGTGTACAGCTTAACTATTTTAGTTTCCATTGGAAAAATTGTCTGAATTTTAGGAATCTCATTCATATCAATATGGTCCGCAACTAATTCATTGTGTCTTTGATGTCTCAATGCTCTATTAAACCGGGTGATAAAATCCATCAATGAATTCTTATTTGAGACATATCTCTAAAAAAATGTATGTGAGCCTTCAGATCTTTGGCTGCTAGTCATTCCAGCACAAAATACATTGCTAAAATATGCTGGCACCCATCTGTGTCGCAATTCATACATTAAGGACAACCAATCATTGTTCTCCAAATTAGCACACTTAATAGTCTCTTCCCATGACTTCTCAAAATCAGCAGGTGTTGTAGAATTTGCAATGACATTCTTTATGCTTTGGTAGTGGTCTCGAAAAGTCAAAGGAGGTAATTTTTCTGAGAATTTATTCAGTATGTGCCACAAACAATATCGATGCACTGTTTGAGGGAATACTTGTGCAATGACTTTTGTCATAGCAGGATCCTGATCAGTGATTATAACATTTGGTGCTCCTTTAGGCATGACTTCTATGAACTTGCTAAGCAACCAAACAAATGAATCAGTTTTCTCATCACTTAGAAACCCGCAGGCAAAAACAATAGTCTGATGATGATTATTAACTCCCACAAATGGTGCAAAAATTAATCCATATTTATTGGTGATATATATCGTATCAAATACAACAATATCACCATATACGCTGTATGCCCTCCTTGATATATGATCTGCCCAAAAACATCTACTAAATCTGTTATCCAAAACAGTCTCATAATCAAAGAAAAAATCTGAATTCTTCTCTTGTTCAGATGTGAAAAACTCGATGAGTGTTTCGGCATCAATACCCTTTTGTTCTTCCCTTAGATTTCTTTCAAAATTTCTAATATCTCTTTCTGTGNCCTCAGAAATATTCTGAAACCCTTCAGCAGCTTTAATGAATCGTGCCTCATTCCCTTCACCATCTTATACCCACTTGGTTCAGGACATGGTCTATATGTGTCATCCCCACTAGGCTGACTACGTCACACCTAGCCCAAGTAATGTCTTTCTCGTCCATGGATTCTAATTACTCTCATGTATTTAGAGACTCATACTCTGAACATGTCATGCTCTGGCCAGAGGCTTTGAGTAACAATCCGACGATAGACCTTGGGTATACATCCCCTCGCAAGGAGTGGTGAATCCTTTGTAGGCTGTTCAAACATCTTCGGGCACTTCGGCTTATACCCAACCATCCTGGGTCCACACCTCCTTGGAGATGCTTGCTTAAGATGTTAAGTATAAGTCTCCATGACCAAGATGACTTGAACACCGCAAGTCAAAGGAACATCGCACTTAAGCTGCAGTAAGAACTTCACTGACATGTCTATATGTAGACTACCATGTGAAGTTTTACAGCCAGTCACTCCAATGAACTAGTTCCCTTAACTAGCATTCATGTTTATCTCCGGACATCCCAATGTCACCAGCCAGTGAGAATCAGCTGATTAGAGAATAACCCATGCTAGTCTCAACAGAATTGATAGTGTCCGTATTTATCAATTCATCGACTAGGGACAATTTCAATACTTCACAATTGCACATGTAGAGATAATCACTAGTTGTGAATTCATCACAAATTCTCTCATGCTGTGAATTGTATTGCGGACATTCAGTAAATGAGTTTAAGATCCCAATCAAATACACAACATGTATACTCAAATAGTGAATATTCATTTATTAAAGTAAATGATTACAATCATAAGGCGATTGCCTTAGGACAATTCTCTCACATTACTAACAAACTCCCACTTGGCCTAATGCCAATCGCTACGGTATCCAATACCACAGGCTCTAACATGACCCTCAAACTTGTTTCGAGGCAAGGCCTTAGTTAAAGGATCCGCTAAATTCCTTTCAGTGGGAATTTTCTCAATTTGTATATCATTCCTACTTATAATCTCTCTGATCAGATGATAGCGGTGAAGCACATGTTTGGATCATTGATGAGACCTTGGTTCCTTTGCTTGTGCAATAGCTCCATTGTTGTCGCAGTAAACCGGCATTGCTTCATCAATGGTTGGAACCACACCAAGTTCTGAGACAAACTTCTTGATCCAGACTGCTTCCTTTGCTGCTTCCGAAGCTGCCATATATTCCGCTTCCGTGGTAGAATCCGCTACGGTGTCTTGTTTGGAACTCTTCCAACTTATTGCGCCTCCATTCAAAGTAAATACGTATCCAGACTGAGATTTGGAGTCATCCTTATCTGTCTGGAAACTGGCATCTGTATACCCACGTATTACCATATCTCCTTCTCCATATATTAGGAACACATCCTTAGTTCTTCTTAAGTACTTAAGGATTGTCTTGACAGCCGCCCAATGATCCATTCCTGGATCAGACTGGTATCTGCTCGTGACGCTCAGAGCATACGATACATCGGGCCTAGTACATAACATAGCATACATGATAGATCCTATCGCGGATGCATAAGGAATCTTATTCATGCAAATCCTCTCGTCTTCTGTGCGCGGACACATAGACTTTGAAAGGTTGATCCCATGCCTGATGGGAAGGTAACCTTTCTTGGATTCCGACATGCTAAACCTTTTTAGCACTCGGTCTATATATGTAGACTGTGAAAGACCAAGCAACCGTTTTGATCTATCTCTATAGATTCTAATCCCAAGGATATAGGTTGCTTCTCCCAGGTCTTTCATGGAGAAAGTTTTGGACAACCAAATTTTAACCGACTGTAAGACTGATATATCGTTTCCTATAAGTAATATGTCATCGACATATAATACTAGGAATACGACTGCACTCCCACTAACCTTCTTGTACACACAAGGTTCGTCAGGATTTTGTGAGAAATCAAACTCTTTGATTGTCTCATCAAAACGGATGTTCCAGCTCCTGGATGCTTGCTTCAGTCCATATATGGATCGTCGAAGCTTGCATACTTTGGTTTTATCAACCGATGTGAAACCTTCAGGTTGTATCATGTATACATCCTCAAGCAGGTTTCCATTAAGGAAAGTTGTTTTCACATCCATTTGCCATATCTCATAATCATAATGAGCTGCTATGGCTGGAGCATCTGAATGGATTTAAGCATAACTACTGACGAATAGGTTTCGTCATAATCAATTCCTTGTTTCTGACGATATCCTTTTGCCACTAATCTAGCCTTAAAGGTAACAACATTACCTTCCATGTCGGTTTTCTTCTTGAAAACCCACTTGCACCCTATGGGTTTAATCCCTTCAGGTGGGTTAACCAAGTCCCATACTTGATTTTCGTACATGGAATCCATTTCCGACTTCATGGCTTCAAGTCATTTGTCCCTTTCTGAACTTTTCAGAACATCTTCATAACTGATAGGTTCACCATCGCTTATGAGTACCACGTCGTTCGATTCACTTATGAGAAATCCGTATCTCTCTGGAATATTGCGTGTCCTATCAGACCTACGAAGAGGTGGTGTTGTTTTAGGTTCAACTGATAGCTCATCATTATGAGTTATTGGTTGTGGGTCTAGACTAGGTGTCTCTGTAATGTCTATTGGAGTTTCTTGAACTTCATCAAGTTCAATGCCACTCCCACTATTTTCTTGTAAAAGAAATTCTTTTTCCAGAAATACAGCATGCCTTGAAACAAACACCTTTTGTTCCAAGGGATGATAGAATTGGTAACCCTTTGTTTCCTTAGGGTATCCAATAAATAGACATTTATCAGACTTAGCATCTAATTTGTCTGATACAGTCGGCTTCACATAAGCAGGACAACCCCATATCTTAAGGTGAGTTAAGTGAGGTTTCTTACTATTCCACGTCTCATATGTAGTAGTAGAGACTACCTTGGTCATGACTCTGTTTAGCAAGTAAACAGCTGTCTTAAGTGCATAGCCCCAAAAGGATTTTGGAAGTTGCATGATTCATCATAGATCTAACCATGTCCATCATGGTTCGATTACGCCTCTCAGATACACCATTATGCTGTGGTATATATGGCGGAGTCCATTGAGACAATATCCCATTGTACCTATGATAATCTTGAAACTCTTGACTTAAGTATTTACCACCCCGATCGGATCGAAGTATCTTACTTTTGTCAAGCTGTTTCTCTACTTCATTTCTGAACTCTTTGAATTTCTCAAAAGCTTCAGATTTGTGTTTCATCAAGAACACATACCCGAATCGTGAGTGATCATCGATAAAGGTAATGAAGTAGCTATAGCCTCCTTGTGCAAGAGTTGTCATTGGTCCACATACATCAGTATGTACTAGACCAAGCAATTCTCCCACTTGTTTACCTTTTCCGGAAAAGGATAATTTGGCCATCTTGCCTTTTAAACATGATTCGCATGTATCAAATGAACCGGGTTCAAATGATTCCAGAATTCCACATCGGTGTAATTTGATCATGCGTTTCTTACTTACATGGCCAAGACGACAATGCAACGTATAGGAGTCTATTCGATTATCTATTCGAGCACGTTTGTTTCTAACTTTGATATTGAAAACGTCACCGGATAAATCTAACATGTAGATACCATTGCACAAAGTTTCGATCCAATAAAGAACACCATTTAAAGTTATGTAACAACAATTGTTACTAAAAGTTAAATGATAACCCTTTTCATTCAAGCATGAAATAGATGCAATGTTCATTATTAACGAAGGAACAAAATAACAATTATCCAATTCTAAGACACGTCCAGCAGGGAGCTTTAGCAAATATGTTACGATGGCAACAGCAGCAATCTTTGCTCCATTTCCAACTCACAAATTCGCTTCTCCCTTGACGAGTCTTCTTCTATTCCTTAGCCCCTGTATGTCATTACATATATGTGAGCTACACCCAGTATCAAGTACCTAGGTATTTGAGGAAATAGAGTGACATTCAATAACGAAGATACCTGAAGAGGATGGGGCATTAGATGCCTTCTTCTTCAAGGACTCAAGATAAACCTTGCAGTTTCTTCGCCAGTGACCCTCCTTGCCGCAATGATGGCAAGTGCCTTTTGGTGTCCTTTCAGTCTTTTTGGCCTTTTTCTTCTTTCCTTTATTCTTGTCTTTTGCCTTCCTCTTAGAACCTTTCTTTGAGGAACGAACTAACAGTGCCGTCTTCTGATCCTGCTTTACAGAAGGCTCTATAGTCTTCAGCAGGTTGAGCAACTCAGGAATGGTAGTCTCCAGCTTGTTCATCCGATAGTTCATCACAAATTGTGAATAACTTTTGGGCAAACAATGCAGAATTAAGTCAATACTTAGTTCATGATCCATTGCAAAACCGAGTGTGCCCAGTCGCTCAATGTACCCCAACATCTTCAACACAAACTGTGAGACAGAAGTGCCTTCCTGCATCATAGAGGTGAAGAGGAGTCTGGAGACCTCGAACCTTTCGGATCTCGCCTGCTCGTCAAATAACTCATGAAGATGGATGATGATGGTATAAGCATCCATATGCTCATGCTGCTTTTGCAGCTCAGGTACCATAGCGGCTAGCATGATGCAACTCGCAAGTTCAGAATCGGTCACATGTTTCTAATAGGCCACTAACTGGTCTGGAGTTGCATCTTCTGGAGGACGGTTGGGAAGTTGATTTTCAAGGACATAAGCAAGCTTCTCTGCCTTGTGGACTATCCTCAGGTTTCGAAGCCAGTCCATGAAGTTTGGCCCAGTCAGTTTGTTTGTGTCCAAAATGAAACGCAAATTCAGAGAAGACATGATCGAGTGATTATCCTAGAAATACAAATTGAGCTTATGTGAGAAGAATTATAAATAATGCATCAACATACATTAATCAAATCCTATTTATTTTTCGAATTGAATAACCCTTTTTATCAATTCGGGAGATCGTAGGGATATCTCCAAATAGGTTAATATCCAACCATAGATAAGAACAACCATGGCTGTGGCCATCAAGTTATTCTTAGCTATGAAGGTAGGTAATTATACCGATTACATATCACATATATGTAACTATCACTTTATGCTATCAACTAATTGAATGTTTGCATAAATCATTGGGTTGTTAACTCATTAACAAGTATACAACAATATACATAGCACCCAACTGCACCTCTCTTTACATCAACCTTGGCTGTGGCACAACAAATCGATGCTCTAAGCTTAAGGCTGATCCATTAATCAAGAAATAGTTTTAATATGGTTGGAGCTCATTCAACCGTTTAGTCAGGCTTGGATGTGTCCAACAACCAAAACTAAGGATTAACCTCTGACTCCAACTATATTAATCATAAACTAATTCCATGGTTTGAACATGTTGAGGTTCAAGCCGGGCATGGATGTGTCCATCAACCCAAACGAGAAACAAAACTCCAGTTCTAACCATATTAATGGAAGGTGTTGGCCTTCATATTTTGTAAGGGATTTTGGGTCTCATCCTTTCTTTTCTAAGCACATTCATGACATATAATTATGTCATGTACTAACGATTTCCTTAATAAAGTATGTATGTGACTTAATTTATCAAGTCTCATTAATTGATTAGGAACCGGATTTCCTAATTCTAATTTCATACTTTATTTAAGGAATTGTTTTGGGAAATAATTTCCTAAATTGTCATAATCAATTTCGGAAATAATATGTTTAAGACTTTGATTTTTCTAAATCAAATCTTATTAAATTAAGAGACAGATTCCCTTAATTCAACTACATATTATTTTCATGAAAATCATATTTAAGAAAATTCTATAGGAAACCATTTTCCTAATTAATTTTGGAGACAACAATATGTAATAGCATCACCTCTTAAATCAAATAAGAAAATTATCGTTTGAGAATCACCTCAAAATTTCCAAGATTTGATTACATATTTTATTTATGGATTTATTAATTTCAACAAATTATTTTCTTTGGGTGGCTCCCCGAGGCTCAGATACCCAAAAAAAGAAATTTGTTGTAAATTTAATTTGATCCGCTCCCCGAGGCGTTACCAAATTAAACATGACAATTTTATTCAAAATAGGAAATTAAATTACAACAACTAACTTTAATTTGGACAGCTCCCCGAGGCTCAATCCAAAATAAAGAATTTTGTTAATAATTTAAAACGAATTCGAATTTAATTGTCAATTAATAATCCATAAATTTGTCTAGACTTTCTTGAAAGAAAGTGCCCAAAATTGTAAGATTTCATAATAGGTTTTCAGAATAATTGTAAGTTTCTGGTACAAAGAAAACTTACATATTTTCAAATTTGGAAAATTTCAAAAATAGGAAATTTTCAAAATTAGAATGTTTCCAAAAATGGGAAGTTTTCACAATTATCATAAAATTTCAGAAACTATGATATTTCAAAAGTTTGCAAAATTTCATGAATATTTCCAAATTTTGAAATTCCTAAATCTAAAATTTATCATAATTGGAAAGTTTCCATAATTGGAAAATTTTCCAAAATTGAGATCATGACAAAGTTTTCTGCAAAACAATTATATGATTATATCGAACACTAACCGGCTCTGATACCACTGTTGGGACCGGGTGCATGTTGACATGGATACGGGTTTGTAATTTTAAAATTTAATTACGTGCAGCGGAAGGTTTAGCATAAATAATTTCTCAAATTATTTTAACCACGTATCTAGCATGCAACCTTATATTGTGTAGACATGATCATAAATTAAAATTTTGTAGAAAATAAACTAATTTACTTGATACCTCGCGTAACTCGAAGTAAGGGACGAGATCCAACCGTAGCGTCCCTTGGAAGCTCCGCCTCTATTCGCGTCCACGCCGAGTTTTCTTCGGGATGACTTCGCAAAGCCACGAGTTTCGTGCCGACAAGAACTACTAGATTCTCCAAAGGCACGACAAGAATACAAAGAGAGAGATGGAAAACTAACCACCAAACAAAGAACGGAATCAAGATTCCGGGAGGAAGGAAGGAGTTGCGTCCGCTTCTTCTTCTTCTTCGGCCTCTTCTTGATGATGGAAGCTCACGGCAACCCTAGGGAGAGCCTCTAGGGCCGGCGCCCACTTGAGGAGGGAGAGGGAGAGAAGGAGAGGGAGAGAGGCTAGGCAAGAATCCTTGATCTCTTGGATTAATCTCCAAGCCTTGCCTTGGTACCTTTATATAGTAGCCTCTTAATCGCCAAGTCTCTTCTTAACGGAATAAATTTTCATAAGAAATTTATCTTATAAATTTTGCTATGAATTATTCCGTTATGCCAAGTTTTTATTATAACTTAATTTATAATAAAACCAATCATGTCTCCCTTTTCTTTATGCAATAAAATTTCATAAGAAATTCATTATATAAATTTTTTCTTATCATGGAAAATCAATTCATAATTGATTTTATAAAATAAAATAAATCATTCAAGTTTATTTTATTTTCCATGAAAATAATACACCAAAATCGTGGTTTATAAAATTTATATTATCCATAATTTTATAAAACAAACCACGCTTGGTTTATTTTATAACTTGAACCAAAAAACTTGGTTCTCCCTTTTTATTGTGGCTGGCCAAACAAAGATGGTGGGGACCCACTTTGGCTGGCCAAACCCAAGCCGAATTAAACTCATTTAATTCGTCCAATAAGCCTTCAAAAGACTTAGCCATTTTATGCTTCCGATGCGTCTCTGAAAATTCAAATTCGACTTATCTCTCTTGATCGGAAAATCTAATTTTCAACTCGTTCTAAATCCCTCGGATTACTCGTAGTGCGTGTGACTAAATAGGCTTTCGATTTATGTTGGTCATCTATAATTAACCAATTATAGAACGATCATGAGTGGCACCTAGTAGTACATCATGATCCCCAATTAATCGAAAGATCAACGGTTGACCTCAGAAATTACTTTGAAACCCTTCAGCAGCTTTAATGAATCGTGCCTCATTCCCTTCACCATCTTATACCCACTTGGTTTAGGACATGGTCTATATGTGTCAGTCCCCACTAGGCTGACTACGTCACACCTAGCCCAAGTAATGTCTTTCTCATCCAATGGATTCTAATTACTCTCATGTATTTCAGAGACTCATACTCTGAACATGTCATGCTCTGGCCAGAGGCATTAAGTAACAATCCAACGATAGGCCTTGGGTATACATCCCCTCGCAAGGAGTGGTGAATCCTTTGTAGGTTGTTCAAACATCTTCGGGCACTTCGGCTTATACCCGACCATGCTGGGTCCACACCTCCTTGGAGATGCTTGCTTAAGATGTTAAAGTATAAGTCTCCATAACCAAGATGACTTTGAACACCGCAAGTCTAAGGAACATCGCACTTAAGCTACAGTAAGAACTTCGCTGACATGTCTATATGTAGACTACCATGTGAAGTTTTACAGCCAGTCACTCTAATGAACTAGTTCCCTTAACTAGCATTCATGTTTATCTCCGGACATCCCAATGTCACCAGCCAGTGAGAATCAGCTGATTAGAGAATAACCCATGCTAGTCTCAACAGAATTGATAGTGTCCTTATTTATCAATTCATCGTCTAGGGACAATTTCAATACTTCACAATTGCATATGTAGAGATAATCACTAGTTGTGAAATCATCACAAATTCTCTCATGCTGTGAATTGTATTGTGGACATTAAGTAAATGAGTTTAAGATCCCAATCAAATACACAGACATGTATATGTTGGTGCAGGAAGCACCATCTCGAACCTTGTTTTGATATTGGCAAAGGATTCGAAGTTAAGTATTATTGGTTATCTAACATGTCACTTGAGTGTGCAGAGTAAAAAGCCCTAGTGAAGGACTGCTAGGCACTGGCGAAAGAATGCCAGAGTGAAAAGCCCTAGCGAAGGACTGCTAGGCACTGGCGAAGGAATTCGAGAGTGAAAAGCCTTAGCGAAGGAATGCTAGGCACCGGGCGAAGGACAGTTCGGCATCCAAGACCTGGCAAAGGACCGTCAGGCAAAAGACCAACCAGAGGAACGGTTGGCATCAGGTACACTCTCCCGAGAGGAGTAGGTGAGGACACGTTCCCCGTCGAGGGAACAGTAGGAGTCGGTTCGACCTAGGGTTCCATTTTGGAGACCCAAAGTCAGAACCAAGACAGCTAAGGCTGTATAATCTAATATTTTAGGGCGCCCCCGTGCTGCCGGGCGCCCCCGCTGCTCCCGGGCGCCCCCAGCGCTCCGGGCACCCCCAAGCGCAAGCATCGAAGCTTAACCCAGCAAAGCCAAGGGATAAGGCTTGACCCAGTCAACCCGGGCGCCCCGGTCAAACCTGATCCCGATTTTGAAGGGATCAGATGTTGACCGCACTGGAGACGGATCGACCGCCACGTGGGGGGGCGCCCTCGATGTCCCGGGCGCCCCCAGGCCCTATATAAAGGGCCCTCGACCCCAAGCTTCGTACAACAATTTTCTTCAACGCTTCTACGCTCTTCTGCTCCCGTGCACTGCTCCAGAATCCTCCCAACTCGAGCCGACGACGTCCCTCCGCTCCAAGATTCAAGATACATTGGACGTCGGTAACGAAGAGCAATTTTTCTTTAAGTTTACTATACTGCAATTGTAAAATTCCTGTAAACTGTTTTTCGCGCACTTATAGAATTGCCCGCAGAAAACGGTCAACGACCGTGGGCCTTGGAGTAGGAGTCGACCTAGGCTCCGAACCAAGTAAAACCACCTGTGTCTGTGTGTTTTTAACTTTAATCTTCCGCTACGTATTCTCTATTCAAATCCGAACGATTTCCGATATTCACCCCCCCCTCTATCGGTTCTCTCGATCCAACAAGTGGTATCAGAGCGGGGAAGCTCAAATTTGGTGCAACCACCAATTTGAGAGTTTTTCGGATTTACAAAATTTTTTATTTTATTTCTTTCCTTTTTGTTAATCAACACCACTCGATCAGTCTCGCTTTTTATTTTTAAATAAATAATATCTGTTGGTTCTCTCGATCCAACAAGTGGTTTCGCCTTTTTTCAATTTTGAATTTTCATATTTTCACCATAAGTCTGAATTGATAAAACAAACAATTTTTGAAAATTTGTCGTAAATTTTTTTTATTATTATTTTAATATTTTTCTCGAAATTCATGCTACTTTAATTCGAGCAAAATTTTTCCCAAACATTAAAATCTTACTTTTTCATTATTAATCAGAATTAACAAAATCATCATTTTCAAAAATTTATCATAAATTATTTTTATTATTTTATTATTATTTCGCCTCGAAATTTGTGTAATTTTTTTTGGGGCTACTTTTTTTTTCTCTCGCACTACTAATCCAAGACCAAGTCTTGGTACATTTCTGTTGTTTCTTTTGTGTGCAAGAGATCATTTTAAATGGCGAACCAAGAATGGAACAGTGCCCGTCCACCACTCTTCTCTGGCGAAAATTTCAACTCCTGGAGAAGTCTAATGGAATCCCACCTGAAGGCCAATCTGGATCTTTGGTTGATAATCCAAACGGGGTTTAAATTCTTGATAAATACTATTTTATTGATTATTTGAGTTGCTTAAATCCATGTTTGACCTATGTTTTTATTTCTAAAATTGTGAAATTGCCCTAGGTTTTAGAACTTACTCTTATTTTGGACTAAATTGCAAATTTGCACTAAATTGGATTATTTGGCCACTAAATTCTTGATCTATTTTTGTAGGCATCAAAGGTTCAATGACCTAGGGCATATTGGGTCAGACTTGAGTCGGAAGTGACCCGGATCGAATTATCAAGATTATGATTTAATCTGGGTCGTCCGATTCAAGAGCGGCTAGATCTGAGCCATCCGGGATCATCTGAAGCAATCCGAGCTAGGGCTAGGGTTGATCAAGCACCCTGATCAAGATCTAAAGGTTTCATCCCAATCAGAGCTCAATCAACCGTTGGATCAAGCTTGGAGGGCTCTAGATCATCCATTCAAAGATTAGCTTAATTTGGACCATCCGTTGTAAATCTGGAGGATCCGAGCTACCACAAGGCAGATCCTAACCCCAGATCATCATCATCAAAGTTTGGCTCAAATCAGAGCAAGATCAGCCGTTGGATTGAAGTGGATCAATCTGGACCGTCCATTGGTTCCTATTTAATCAAAATTGTCGCAGCTTCTTCCCTTCATCGCGTTTTCGCCGCAACAGTAGAGTTCTTCATGTTCTTCATCGTTTTCTTCCATTTTTTCATCCAATCGAAGGCGTGATCACTCAATCCATCATCAGAGCAAGGGCTAGGTCAGTGAAGATAGTTTCAGTGAAGTTTCAGATTGGATTTTTGCTCAAAAGTGAAGCTGCATGAGGTTTCAGCCGTTTCACTACCCGAATTCAGCGAGCTCAGCTGTGCTCCATTTCCACTACATCCAAGCTGACCAGAGGGGTTCCCTGGAAGGTCTCGGTCATTTCCAAATCCAAATCGCAATCAACTACAGCGAGTTTGAAGGATTCGGAGGCATATTTCAGCTTAAGCATGGTCTGATTTGATTCGGTAGCAGAAATAGATCTTCAACGAATTTGTTGAGCTTGCGGGTCCGAAGCTCACTCTTGATTGACGACCAAGAAGTTCTTGAGTTGGAGAAGGGTTGAGGAGTAGTTTAGATATTTAATTTTCATTTGTTTAGTTGTAATTTACAGTTTCGAAAATGAGCAAGAGGATGGAAGCAAGTGGAGAATCTAGAGTCTTTATCATAATTTGAAGATCCAAGCTTACATGACCAAGCTCAAATTGGTTGATGAAGAGAATTCTGTGCCAAAGTCTGAAAATGGCACGCAAATTGCAAGCTATAAAATCTGAACTGCATTGGATTTGTTGCTGCCAAGTGATGGAATCTGATCTCCAGCTGAAGACCATCTGAATTGATGCTGATGTAGACACAAAATGGGTAATCTGCAGTCAAGAAACAGAGAAACATTTTGCAGCTAAAGACAAGAAGGAAGAATTGGGAACTTAAACAGCAAGTAGTTCAGAATTCAGCTGTGCAGAGCTGCAAGGAATTTCTGATCAGTGAGGAAAACATTAATTGTTGCTGCCGAGTGCTCCATCTGGGAGCTACTGAGTGAAAACAAGATGGACTGCAGCTGTATAATCTGATGAAGCTGATTGAAGATTGATCAAAAGCTGAGAAAAGAAAAATTCTGGAACTGCTCAAAAACTGAACTGCATTCCATTGGAAGAATCATTGTATCTGAAGTTGAAGGTGCACATTCAATTTCGAATAAAAGAAGAGCCACTTGATGCTAAATGCCTGAAGAAATCAGAGAATGGAAGGAGTGGCTTGGCTGAATTCGATTGCTGAGCTGAATTGAATTGTTTAGTGGAACACTTAAGGTTTTCACTACCATTTGATGCAAGAACTATGTGATGCCAATTGTTTCGAGCTGAATTGAGTAGAATATAAGCTGAGAATCTGAAGGAAATTTCTATGAACTTGATGAAGAAGAAATGTTTTGCCAAAGAAAAACTCTGTAATTGCCAAGGATGAATTGCAAGGTACAACCATTCGAAATTCTAAAAAGCAGAAGGGCTGTAAACATGGCTGAATTATGGACGAATTCTTGATGGAGCTATTGTCAATTCCTGCATTAGAAGCTGAGAAAACAGTTTGGAAAATAAAGGAAATCAGATTGGCATATTTCCATGCAAGCAGTTTGGTATCAATTGGAAGTGAATTTGATTTTTCAAGGGGCTGTGAATTACGAATTGAAGTGTGTGAAGGTATCACAAATTGTAAGCACATCCCAGCTTATTAGAATAAGAAAGTAATTTGGATGCTAGACTTAAAACAGAAGGAAAAGAAAAAAAAAATTTAAGGAAGTGTGCCAACTTAAGAAGAGTGTGTCAAAAAGGAGATTGTAAGAGATGGTTAGTGGAGATTACATTTGGAGCATCTAACTTCCTAATTGTCATTTAATGTTTCATGTTCTAGAATGCAAATTCAATACTGCAGAGCTCCAATTGCACATTAGAAGCTTAAAGAGCAGAAAAAAAAGAAGAGAGCAAAGATAGAGTTGGCACAAAATTAGAATTTCGGCACCATGAAGAAAATGGGATTGATCTCATCCAAATCCAAGCCTTGCATCACTACACTCTGAATTTACTAGAAAGAAAGAAGGAGGAAAAAGAAGAATGAGAAAAGAAAAGCAAAAACAAGTTGGCACGAAATAGGGAAACTTGGCACAAGGAAATCAAGGAAGGATTTTTCATCCAAATCAAAGGAATCTATTCAAGTTTGACTTCACAACACTTTTGAGATCATTAGGGGACTGCATGGAGAGCAAAGAGCATCAAAAATATCCCCAAGCACTCAAGTCTTCCACTTTATCTATTTTTCCATTTTTCTTGGCTTTTGTCCCATTTTTCACCATATTCTATGCTTTTCATTTGTTTTTGTAGATGTGAATCGTAATCATGATTAATGGTGGAGAGTAGTTAATAAGCAAGCCTATGGTAGTGCAAGAATCATATGTGTTTGAGTGAGCTCCACTTCCATCATCAAGTTAGAACTTAAGGAGAGAGCCACCAAAATTTTCCTTGAAAGGCTATGAGTTAGATTCATCTCAATGACTCATGATGGATGAAAAGGCTAAGTTGTTGATTTAAGGACAAGATACTAATCCATAGAGCTTAGACTTATGAGAATTAACAACCCTAGGTAATTTCTTTTCAATTGTTTCTAATTATGCCTAAGTGAATCTAGGGGATACATATTTATTGTTTTCGCGAGACGCTCAAGCTCAAGTGTGGGGGAGTTGATAAATACTATTTTATTGATTATTTGAGCTGCTTAAATCCATGTTTGACCTATGTTTTTATTGCTAAAATTGTGAAATTGCCCTAGGTTTTAGAACTTACTCTTATTTTGGACTAAATTGCAAATTTGCACTAAATTGGATTATTTGGCCACTAAATTCTTGATCTATTTTTGTTGGTATCAAAGGTTCAATGACCTAGGGCATACTGGGTCAGACTTGAGTCGGAAGTGACCCAGATCGAATTATCAAGATTATGATTTAATCTGGGCCGTCCGATTCAAGAGCGGCTAGATCTGAGCCATCCGGGATCATCTGAAGCAATCCGAGCTAGGGCTAGGGTTGATCAAGCACCCTGATCAAGATCTGAAAGTTTCATCCCAATCAGAGCTCAATCAACCGTTGGATCAAGCTTGGAGGGCTCTAGATCATCCATTCAAAGATTAGCTTGATCTAGACCATCCGTTACAAATCTGGAGGATCCGAGCTACCACAAGGCAGATCCTGACCCCAGATCATCATCATCAAAGTTTGGCTCAAATCAGAGCAAGATCAGCCGTTGGATTGAAGTGGATCAATCTGGACCATCCATTGGTTCCTATTTAATCAAAATTGCCGCAGCTTCTTCCCTTCATCGCGTCTTCGCCGCAACAGTAGAGTTCTTCATCGTTTTCTTCTATTTTTTCATCCAATCGAAGGCGTGATCACTCAATCCATCATCAGAGGAATGGCTAGTTCAGTGAAGATAGTTTCAGTGAAGTTTCAGATTGGATTTTTGCTCAAAAGTGAAGTTGCGTGAGGTTTCAGCCGTTTCACTACCCGAATTCAGCGAGCTCAGCTGTGCTCCATTTCCACTACATCCGAGCTGACCAGAGGGGTTCCCTGGAAGGTCTCGGTCATTCCCAAATCCAAATCGCAAACAACTACAGCGAGTTTGAAGGATTCGGAGGCATATTTCAGCTTAAGCATGGTCTGATCTGATTCGGTAGCAGAAATAGATCTTCAACAGATTTGTTGAGCTTGCGGGTCCGAAGCTCACTCTTGATTGACGACCAAGAAGTTCTTGAGTTGGAGAAGGGTTGGGGAGTAGTTTAGATATTTAATTTTCATTTGTTTAGTTGTAATTTACAGTTTCGAGCAATTCTGTTCTGTTCCTGCAATTTTAGTTTTCAGTTGTCTCAGTTTGTAAGTTCTGAATTGTTTAGCTTAATTAGGATTTTAATCTTCAATGTCAGTAAGTTAGGAACTCGTTTAGTGATAGATTGAGTTAAATTTCAGTTGAATCATAGCTTATTTCTTTGTCAATTGTTGCGTGCCAAATTCCCAGCTTGCGTGCCAATTAATTCTGCAATTTCCTTTCAGTTTCTAAGTTTGTCTCAGATCTTTTGTTTCCTGAATGTTTTCGAGTTGTTTAGTTGTTGATTTGTGCTCTAGCAACAGATAAATAGATTGCTTAGATATCATAGCATTGAATCGTAGTTCCTTGCACCAGATTTAAATTCTGCAGTTTTTTTTCTTAGCTGTAGTTTCTGTATTCGTATCAAGGCATCCTTAGTTTTTCTTTAGTTTTTTTTCAGCACTCTCAATTAATAACTTAAGTTATGTTGGAATTGTAGCTTTAGCCCTCAAATCTGGCATTGCAGCCTTGTGTTCGATTGTTCAAGCATTGCATTTTTCATCACTGCATCCATATCAGTTTTCTTTTCCCTGCATTTCTATTTCTGCAATTCTGCTGCAGCTTGCATTTGTTGATTTTGCATCCAAGTTGAGACATCTAAAACCTTGCATTTAATTCTTGATTATCTGCGCATCAACTCTGAATTTAGATTTCTGAATTTCTGCACTTTGAATACTTGCAATCAATTTTCGGCAGCTTTTGCATTAGTGTCTTAGCTTATTCCTGCATTAGTGTCTTAGAATTTTACATTCCAATCAGATTAGTTCTGCATTTCTTTCCCTTCAGTTCTGTAATGTTTTTGTATCCATCAGCTATTCAGAATTGTTAGGTTACAGTTTTGGTACTTAGCATTTACCTTGGCACATAAGATCTTCCTTGGTATCAAGTTGTATCAACTACTTTACCTTGTATCAAGAGAGGAATTGATGTTAACTTGGCACCAAGTTAGATGCAGATTTTGGTGAATTTTTATGTCTGAAATTAATTAGGCTTGCATTCATCCATTTCGAATTTCCTTTGTATTTGTGGTTTCTAGAATTGTAGTTAGTTGAGTTAACATTTGTAGCTTGTTTAATTTCCGAAATGCATAATTAGTAATTGCTTTAAGCTTGATTTGCTTCCAGAAAACTTACATCACAGTCTCAATTTCCTTGCATCAGAATTCATTGTGCATTTGAATTTAGGCTTGCTTTTCCAAACTTTGGTTAAATCCTATAGCTTGACTTGGTTTCCATTGGTGGAAGTATCAAGTGCCATCTCTTTGCTTAGTTCCATTGTTCACTTTCCTTTATTTTCATTTCATTTTCATTCTCAATTGCTATCCAAATTCAATCACTTATTTCGAAACCCAAAACACAAACGACACATAAATACAAGCTCGAATCAAACAACGTCAACTAGCCCCGAGAAAAATACGACCTGAGGCCCCTATGTTACATTTTCATACTTTTGATTGTAAAAGGGTTTCCAGCATTCATTTATAAATTCTAAATTTGAGGCCCACATTCGTGACAGTCCATTTGGGGCCATCAAATTTTTGGCGCCGTTGCCGGGGAATCTACTAGTTGACTTGTTTGATTTTTGTTTGTGCACTTATTTCATATCATTCTGGACTTATTTTTGTGCTTATTGCTATATCTTTTGATTTGATTTTATTTGTTTTATCTCTCTATCACTTTTACTGCGAGTTGTCTTATTTTATGACCAGGTCTTTAGGTGGTGATTTAGAAGATTTCGACCCTGAGATTGAGAGGACTTTCAGAGTCAGGAGGAGGCAGGCCATTCTTTCTGAGACTACAGATATCCCTCCTATTCAGACTATTTTCGCTCACTCAGGCAGTGACATGGCAGACCACCAGAGAACCATGAAGGAGCTCGCAGCGCCTGATGCTGCATTTCAGTACTCCAGCATAGCTTACCCAGAGCTAGGGGGAAATTTTGAGCTCAGATCTGGACTTATCAATTTGCTGCCAATGTTTCAGGGACTTACTGGAGAGGATCCAAACAGACACCTGCATGAATTCCATGTGGTATGCTCCACTATGAAGCCTCAGGGCATTTCTGAAGAAGACATCAAGCTGAGAGCTTTTCCCTTCACACTGACAGGAGCAGCAAAAGACTGGTTTTATTATCTGCCTACAGGACATGTGTCTAGTTGGATCGCTATGAAGAAGGCATTTTTGGAAAAATATTTCCCAGCCTCCAGGACAGCTATAATCAGAAAAAACATCTGTGGGATTCAGCAAGTGTTGGGTGAAACGCTATATGATTATTGGGAAAGATTTAACAAGTTGTGTTCAAGTTGCCCCCAGCATCAGATCAGTGAGCAGCTGTTGATTCAGTATTTTTATGAAGGATTGCTGCAGATGGACAGAGTCATGATAGATGCTGCAGCTGGAGGGGCCCTAGTGAACAAAACGCCAATGCAAGCTGGGGAGCTAATTTCTAATATGGCGGAGAACTCCCAACAATTTGGAAGTAGAGCCTTGACCACCAGAGGAGTGGGTGAAGTTCAGGTAGTTCCTACTGATCAGAAGGAGGTTGCGAATGCATTGATGGAGCTCACCTCGTCTTTTAAGCAAATGGAATTAAAAATGGAAAGACTTAATTCGACTCCTTCAGTACCTCCACTTTCAAGTCAAATGATAAGTGTGTGTGGCATTTGCTCTAGTCAAGAGCACACTTCAGACTCATGCCCCACCCTCCAACAGGATGAAACAGTAGCAGCATTAGCAAGAGGACAATTTCCAGCAAGAAACAATCCGTATTCCTCTACTTACAACCCCGGTTGGAGGAATCATCCTAACTTGAGGTATGGGAACACTTTCTATCAACAAGACCCTCAAAATCAGTCCTCACAGCAGCAACAACTGAATTTCCAGCAGCCCCAGCAAAATCAGATCAATCAGCAACAATTTCAGCCATCAAACCAAAATTTTTAGCCCCCGTTTCAGCCTAATTCTCAACAATTTCAGCAACAATTTCAGCAATTCGAACCTCAATTCCAGCAATATCAACAAGGACAGCAAGGTTCGCAATCATTTTCAGCTTTTCCAGCTCAAAACCAACAAAATTTTCAGCCCACACAGCCCTTGAATCAGAATTTCCAGCCCTATAATCAAGGGTTTCAAGGTCAGAGTTTTCAGCCCTCGCCACCTAATTTTCCACCTCAAAATCAGAACTTTCAGCCCTACAATTCCCAACAAGGTTTCCAAGCAAATCAGCCATTTAATCAGCCCTATCAACAGCCCAATCAGTCCTTTAATCAGCCCCAACAGCCATTCTTTCAAGGTCAATCAAGAAGCTATTCTAACCAAGGAGGCTATGGAAGCTCAAGTGGAGGAAATGCACAGAATCAACAAATGATGGAGATGCTACAACAAGTTGTACAAACGCAACAACAACAACAAGCTTGGCAACAACAACAACAAGCTTGGCAACAACAACAACAAGTTTGGCAACAACTACACAATCAAAACGTTGAGAGGCAAATAGGGCAATTGGCGAGTGGAATTAATCAAAATCAAGCTCAAGGATCAAGCCAACTAACTTCCCAAACTGTTCCTAATCCTAAAGGAAACGTGAGTGCTATTTATTTGAGGAGCGGGAAGGTCACTTCATCTCCAAAGAGTCCAAGAGCAGATTTTTCAGAAAACCGGACAGCAACTTCGATTCCAGCTCAGAACATGCATGAAACGACTTCAAATTCAGCTGATTCCACCCCTAGCCCGTTCCTAACTCTTCCTCAAGCAACTCTCCAAATTTGGTGGCAAACGGAGAAGAAAACAGTGCCGAGACGCAAGGGACAGCAGCCACTTCGCAGGGGACAGCAGGGCAGAATTCAGCCTCTCCACTTCCGGCCAAAGAAGATGATTTTAGGGTTCCCTTACCCTTTCCACAGCAAAGAACACATGCCAAAAGACAAGGGGAGAAGGAGAAACTAAGGAACTTAATGACCTAGTGGAGCTTTTCAGCAAAGTGGAGATCAATATACCTTTGTTGACCATGATCAAACAAATTCCAAAGTATGCTAAGTTTTTGAAGGATCTTTGTGTTAACAAGAGGAAGCTCAAGGAAAATGAATTGGTCAGCATTGGGAAAAATGTTTCATCGCTCATCCATGCTCTACCTCAGAAATGTGAAGACCCTGGGATGTTCACTGTTTCTTGTGAGATAGGGAGCACTACATTCCATGATGCTATGCTTGATTTAGGAGCTTCCATAAATGTGATGCCCAGGTCAGTCTTTCAGATGCTTGGCATAGGCCCTTTACAGACCACTGGCGTGGTGATACAGCTAGCAGATAGGAGCCAGACCCGCCCAGCAGGTATGATTAAGGATGTTTTGGTTAAGGTAAAGGAGCTAATATTTCCTGCAGATTTTTATATTTTGGATATGGAGGGAGATTACTTGGCACACCGTTCTCCACTTATTCTAGGCAGACCTTTTCTGAAGACGGCCAGAACAAAGATTGATGTATATGCCGGTACACTTTCCATGGAGATTGGAGATACGGTTATTCAGTTTAGCCTTTTCGATGCTATGAAGCATCCGAGAGAGGATCACTCTATCAGGAGCATGGATATTCTTGAGAAGCTGGAGCAGACAGAGTTAGAGGCTGAGGGATTTTTACCTGATTTTTTGGAGGAGCTATTGATTCAGAGGAGGCTGAGAGAGTACATACTGCTGAGACTGAGGATTTTTCAGAAGACATTTCAGACATACTTCCAGCTGGAGAGGTTTTTCAAAGTGTAGGGGATTGCACAGAGCCCCAAGGATCACCTATTTCTGTTGAGATTCAAAGTGTAGGGGATTGCACAGAGCCCCAAGGATCACTTGTACCAGTAGAGTGCTTACTAGAACTTAAACCTGATGTGGAACCTCCAGGTATTTTTCAACGCGATCAGGTAAGTATTTCTTTTACTTTTTTGGAAACATCAAGAGAGGTACCAAAAGTTGATTTTATTGGCTGCGATAGAATTCTTGATATATCATGTGTGGAAAATAATTGTGAAAATTTCATTGAAGTATCCAAAATAGATTTCATTGATTATGATAAGTTTCTTGATGCATCTTGGGTAGGTATTCATTGTGAAAAATTTTTTGAGTTGCCTAAAATTGATTTTATTGGATGTGATGCACTTTTGGATATATTTTATGCAAAGACTGATATTATTTCATTTCCTTCGTACCCTGCACGGTTGAGAGGGGTATTACATTATTTTGCAGGGTCCAGAAGACTTCTGGAGTGGGAGCTTCATCTGAACAGACTCAAACCTCCTGGAGGGTGTTTCAAAAAGAATAAAGAGGGAGGAGATGATTTTAGTTTAATTCAAAACACTCTACCTCTTAATTGGGTCTTGTATTTAAATAACCTTCGTCCACCTGAACAGGTTGCTGTAAAGTCCAAGTGTGGGGGAGCGATGCACTGTAAAGTTGAAGAAATGGAAGAAGCTCTTTCGCACACCCAGACTCCTCCACTACCACGGTGGAGGCTATTTCTTGACAGACTCCGACCGCCAGAAATAAAAGGGAGTTTGATCTTTGTTGCCTTTTCCTTTATTGCATGTTTTCACTCTTAAAATAAGTTCTTGTTAATAAATAAGTGAGTAGAGTAACATGAATAAAAGTCATTGTAAATACCATGTCATTTCTTTTAGCACTTTTTCTTGCATGATTAGGAATAAATGTATCCCTCTAGGTTATCTTATTATCATTTTAGAGTCTCTTGGAAAATAAATTAAATTTGGTTGTCAAAACTTAAGGTTTGAGTTCATGGATGAAATCTTGGATGCTTGAGTACGATTTTACTTTAGATTCTTAATTGAGGATTTGAGATGGATTATTTTTACCCAGTGAGATTAGCCTTATTTTGTGATACACATATGTTATTGTATTCTAGAACTTACTTAGGTTCTTTCAAAATCATATTTCAATGATTCGATCACATCTATAGAGACTAATCACTTTGTTTACCTTTCCAATTCAATTTTGGCAAAAATCATGTCTATTCTATTTACCTTTCCTTATTGCTAATCTTAACCCTAATTTTTCTATGGATTTGTTTGCTTGGGATGTTTTTCTTGATGCTACTTTGCCCGAGACGGACAAAGAATTAAGTGTGGGGGAGTGATTAGTGATTTGGAATCAATTTGTATCAAAAGAGGGAATTCATGTCAAAAAGGAAAAAATTCATGTCAAAAAGAAAAAAAAATTTTTTTGCCAAGTTGAATCCAAAAGGTGCCAAGTGAGTTGAATTTGAATTTCGAAAATGAGCAAGAGGATGGAAGCAAGTGGAGAATCTAGAGTCTTTATCATAATTTGAAGATCAAGCTTACATGACCAAGCTCAAATTGGTTGATGAAGAGAATTCTGTGCCAAAGTCTGAAAATGGCACGCAAATTGCAAGCTATAAAATCTGAACTGCATTGGATTTGTTGCTGCCAAGTGATGGAATCTGATCTCCAGCTGAAGACCATCTGAATTGATGCTGATGTAGACACAAAATGGGTAATCTGCAGTCAAGAAACAGAGAAACATTTTGCAGCTAAAGACAAGAAGGAAGAATTGGGAACTTAAACAGCAAGTAGTTCAGAATTCAGCTGTGCAGAGCTGCAAGGAATTTCTGATCAGTGAGGAAAACATTAATTGTTGCTGCCGAGTGCTCCATCTGGGAGCTACTGAGTGAAAACAAGATGGACTGCAGCTGTATAATCTGATGAAGCTGATTGAAGATTGATCAAAAGCTGAGAAAAGAAAAATTCTGGAACTGCTCAAAAACTGAACTGCATTCCATTGGAAGAATCATTGTATCTGAAGTTGAAGGTGCACATTCAATTTCGAATAAAAGAAGAGCCACTTGATGCTAAATGCCTGAAGAAATCAGAGAATGGAAGGAGTGGCTTGGCTGAATTCGATTGCTGAGCTGAATTGAATTGTTTAGTGGAACACTTAAGGTTTTCACTACCATTTGATGCAAGAACTATGTGATGCCAATTGTTTCGAGCTGAATTGAGTAGAATATAAGCTGAGAATCTGAAGGAAATTTCTATGAACTTGATGAAGAAGAAATGTTTTGCCAAAGAAAAACTCTGTAATTGCCAAGGATGAATTGCAAGGTACAACCATTCGAAATTCTAAAAAGCAGAAGGGCTGTAAACATGGCTGAATTATGGACGAATTCTTGATGGAGCTATTGTCAATTCCTGCATTAGAAGCTGAGAAAACAGTTTGGAAAATAAAGGAAATCAGATTGGCATATTTCCATGCAAGCAGTTTGGTATCAATGGAAGTGAATTTGATTTTTCAAGGGGCTGTGAATTACGAATTGAAGTGTGTGAAGGTATCACAAATTGTAAGCACATCCCAGCTTATTAGAATAAGAAAGTAATTTGGATGCTAGACTTAAAACAGAAGGAAAAGAAAAAAAAAATTTAAGGAAGTGTGCCAACTTAAGAAGAGTGTGTCAAAAAGGAGATTGTAAGAGATGGTTAGTGGAGATTACATTTGGAGCATCTAACTTCCTAATTGTCATTTAATGTTTCATGTTCTAGAATGCAAATTCAATACTGCAGAGCTCCAATTGCACATTAGAAGCTTAAAGAGCAGAAAAAAAAGAAGAGAGCAAAGATAGAGTTGGCACAAAATTAGAATTTCGGCACCATGAAGAAAATGGGATTGATCTCATCCAAATCCAAGCCTTGCATCACTACACTCTGAATTTACTAGAAAGAAAGAAGGAGGAAAAAGAAGAATGAGAAAAGAAAAGCAAAAACAAGTTGGCACGAAATAGGGAAACTTGGCACAAGGAAATCAAGGAAGGATTTTTCATCCAAATCAAAGGAATCTATTCAAGTTTGACTTCACAACACTTTTGAGATCATTAGGGGACTGCATGGAGAGCAAAGAGCATCAAAAATATCCCCAAGCACTCAAGTCTTCCACTTTATCTATTTTTCCATTTTTCTTGGCTTTTGTCCCATTTTTCACCATATTCTATGCTTTTCATTTGTTTTTGTAGATGTGAATCGTAATCATGATTAATGGTGGAGAGTAGTTAATAAGCAAGCCTATGGTAGTGCAAGAATCATATGTGTTTGAGTGAGCTCCACTTCCATCATCAAGTTAGAACTTAAGGAGAGAGCCACCAAAATTTTCCTTGAAAGGCTATGAGTTAGATTCATCTCAATGACTCATGATGGATGAAAAGGCTAAGTTGTTGATTTAAGGACAAGATACTAATCCATAGAGCTTAGACTTATGAGAATTAACAACCCTAGGTAATTTCTTTTCAATTGTTTCTAATTATGCCTAAGTGAATCTAGGGGATACATATTTATTGTTTTCGCGAGACGCTCAAGCTCAAGTGTGGGGGAGTTGATAAATACTATTTTATTGATTATTTGAGCTGCTTAAATCCATGTTTGACCTATGTTTTTATTGCTAAAATTGTGAAATTGCCCTAGGTTTTAGAACTTACTCTTATTTTGGACTAAATTACAAATTTGCACTAAATTGGATTATTTGGCCACTAAATTCTTGATCTATTTTTGTTGGTATCAAAGGTTCAATGACCTAGGGCATACTGGGTCAGACTTGAGTCGGAAGTGACCCAGATCGAATTATCAAGATTATGATTTAATCTGGGCCGTCCGATTCAAGAGCGGCTAGATCTGAGCCATCCGGGATCATCTGAAGCAATCCGAGCTAGGGCTAGGGTTGATCAAGCACCCTGATCAAGATCTGAAAGTTTCATCCCAATCAGAGCTCAATCAACCGTTGGATCAAGCTTGGAGGGCTCTAGATCATCCATTCAAAGATTAGCTTGATCTGGACCATCCGTTACAAATCTGGAGGATCCGAGCTACCACAAGGCAGATCCTGACCCCAGATCATCATCATCAAAGTTTGGCTCAAATCAGAGCAAGATCAGCCGTTGGATTGAAGTGGATCAATCTGGACCATCCATTGGTTCCTATTTAATCAAAATTGCCGCAGCTTCTTCCCTTCATCGCGTCTTCGCCGCAACAGTAGAGTTCTTCATCGTTTTCTTCCATTTTTTCATCCAATCGAAGGCGTGATCACTCAATCCATCATCAGAGGAATGGCTAGGTCAGTGAAGATAGTTTCAGTGAAGTTTCAGATTGGATTTTTGCTCAAAAGTGAAGTTGCGTGAGGTTTCAACCGTTTCACTACCCGAATTCAGCGAGCTCAGCTGTGCTCCATTTCCACTACATCCGAGCTGACCAGAGGGGTTCCCTGGAAGGTCTCGGTCATTCCCAAATCCAAATCGCAAACAACTACAGCGAGTTTGAAGGATTCGGAGGCATATTTCAGCTTAAGCATGGTCTGATCTGATTCGGTAGCAGAAATAGATCTTCAACGGATTTGTTGAGCTTGCGGGTCCGAAGCTCACTCTTGATTGACGACCAAGAAGTTCTTGAGTTGGAGAAGGGTTGGGGAGTAGTTTAGATATTTAATTTTCATTTGTTTAGTTGTAATTTACAGTTTCGAGCAATTCTGTTCTGTTCCTGCAATTTTAGTTTTCAGTTGTCTCAGTTTGTAAGTTCTGAATTGTTTAGCTTAATTAGGATTTTAATCTTCAATGTCAGTAAGTTAGGAACTCGTTTAGTGATAGATTGAGTTAAATTTCAGTTGAATCATAGCTTATTTCTTTGTCAATTGTTGCGTGCCAAATTCCCAGCTTGCGTGCCAATTAATTCTGCAATTTCCTTTCAGTTTCTAAGTTTGTCTCAGATCTTTTGTTTCCTGAATGTTTTCGAGTTGTTTAGTTGTTGATTTGTGCTCTAGCAACAGATAAATAGATTGCTTAGATATCATAGCATTGAATCGTAGTTCCTTGCACCAGATTTAAATTCTGCAGTTTTTTTTCTTAGCTGTAGTTTCTGTATTAGTATCAAGGCATCCTTAGTTTTTCTTCAGTTTTTTTTCAGCACTCTCAATTAATAACTTAAGTTAAGTTGGAATTGTAGCTTTAGCCCTCAAATCTGTCATTGCAGCCTTGTGTTCGATTGTTCAAGCATTGCATTTTTCATCACTGCATCCATATCAGTTTTCTTTTCCCTGCATTTCTATTTCTACAATTCTGCTGCAGCTTGCATTTGTTGATTTTGCATCCAAGTTGAGACATCTAAAACCTTGCATTTAATTCCTGATTATCTGCGCATCAACTCTGAATTTAGATTTCTGAATTTCTGCACTTTGAATACTTGCAATCAATTTTCGGCAAGCTTTTGCATTAGTGTCTTAGCTTATTCCTGCATTAGTGTCTTAGAATTTTACATTCCAATCAGATTAGTTCTGCATTTCTTTCCCTTCAGTTCTGTAATGTTTTTGAATCCATCAGCTATTCAGAATTGTTAGGTTACAGTTTTGGTACTTAGCATTTACCTTGGCACATAAGATCTTCCTTGGTATCAAGTTGTATCAACTACTTTACCTAGTTTTGGTACAGTTTTGGTGAATTTTTATGTCTGAAATTAATTAGGCTTGCATTCATCCATTTCGAATTTCCTTTGTATTTGTGGTTTCCAGAATTGTAGTTAGTTGAGTTAACATTTGTAGCTTGTTTAATTTCCGAAATGCATAATTAGCAATTGCTTTAAGCTTGATTTGCTTCCAGAAAACTTACATCACAGTCTCAATTTCCTTGCATCAGAATTCATTGTGCATTTGAATTTAAGCTTGCTTTTCCAAACTTTGGTTAAATCCTATAGCTTGACTTGGTTTCCATTGGTGGAAGTATCAAGTGTCATCTCTTTGCTTAGTTCCATTGTTCACTTTCCTTTATTTTCATTTCATTTTCATTCTCAATTGCTATCCAAATTCAATCACTTATTTCGAAACCCAAAACACAAACGACACATAAATACAAGCTCGAATCAAATAACGTCAACTAGCCCCGAGAAAAATACGACCTGAGGCCCCTATATTACATTTTCATACTTTTGATTGTAAAAGGGTTTCCAGCATCATTTATAAATTCTAAATTTGAGGCCCACATTCGTGACAGTCCATTTGGGGCCATTAATTCTCCACAGAAGATGGGATAGCACTCGCTTGAGACAAATTGGACGAACCAACTTTGAGGAAGATCGAGACTGATGCCAGGGCAACAGTAATCTTACAATGTGGCCTGACCAAAGAAGAACTGAAGCGGGTCGGATCCTTCAACTGTGCCAAAGAAATGTGGGAAAAGCTAATCAGTCTACACGAAGAGAGCTCCGATGTTGAGATCTTAGAAGCTCAAGAACAAGTAGTTGAGACGAACTCGACACCCGACGACGAAAACGAACCAGAATCAGACGACGAGTTGACTGAGACAAAAATTGTAACCAATTTCAAATCTTCTTTTAAATTAAAGTTAAATAATCAAGTTGATACTGCAATGGTCTAGGAAGGTATAGTTTTTATTGCAGGGAAAACCCCAAGAGAACCACCAAAGAAGAAGATTCAACCTGTACCTGAGTCCGACTCAGACTCAGAATCTGACGACGAAGGAAGGGATCCTTGGAAAATAGTCTGGTTGGCTCGCGACCGCTACAAAATACCAAAGAAACAATCAAGCAAAAGAAAGATGGCTAGAATCAAGGGGGAGACCCCAACCGGGAATCAAAAGGTAAATTTACAGTATTTGAAAATCCATTATTTACCATGAATAATATGATTGAATCTTATAAGGCTAATGTGTTAGAAATTCATAATATTGCTGATTTTGATAATCCAAAATATTATTACGATTATGATGTAACTTAGATAATTTTTTTTGTATGTTTCTTTTTATTTCATTTTTATTTTTTTTGAATTAGGATTGATTAGTTTAAGGATAAAACAGTTTAACTGAAATTTGAACAACATAGTATTGGGTGGCGGTGAGATGATAGTACGTTAGGAAAGCCATCTTGGCGGAACTAGCCGAAGCTACCGATCCAAGACCCAAACTAGTTAGACCAGAATTTATCAAAAAGTAATTTTTGAAGATGAAATTTCACTAAAAGGCTTTGTCTAGGAAAGGGTTGATGATCCAATAAGGCTACGGCCAAAGAAGGCCTAGTGGCTCGCCAAGACCTGGAAGCCAATTTTTGAAATTCAAATTCAAGTTACTTCTTGTCAAATTCAAATCTAACACAAATTTCAATTGATCTTAGACTCAACTACTTTTTCCAAAATAAAGTTAAAATTCATTAAAATGGTTTTCAAAGATGATTCAATTTTTCAAAATTAATCATGACTCTTCAAAGTAAAATCCTTACTTCTATTTAAATCTGTTTCACAAAACTCATAAGGTTAACATGCTTGATCATGTAGAATTGAGTGAGACATCTAGGGCCTAAAAGCATAATTCACTATCCTTTTAAATAAATAAAAAGGTTTGCAAAAGTTATTCAAAATTTTTCAAATTAATTCAGTTTACTGTACCCTCCTATTCATCTCTATTTTTAAAATATTGAATTTCATGTTAAAATAGACCCATTTTAAATAGAATCTTGTTTGGTTTAGTTATTGATTGGTAAAACATAGTCAACTGAGTCAAGCTTGGGGAACACAGTCAAACCCTAGCCAACATAGTGAAACCTGGTCAACACTGAAGTTCCTTAAAGAACTTAGATAAAAGTCAGACTGTGTCAGATACAGGGGGAGTTTCTTTTAATACTTTTCAAAAAATTAAATTATTTTTCAAAAATCTTATGCTCTAAATCTTATTATCATCTCGATAAGGTTTTCAAAAATTAATTCAAAAACCTTCGTATACTACTATCTGTTTGAAAATTATCATCATTTCAAAATATTTTTCGAAAACTATTTTCAAAAATGTATCTCCTTGAAAGTTATCATACTCAGAAGGTTATTCAAAATTATTCTTTTGATTTTAATAAACCCTAAAGATACAGAGGAAGGTCCACTTCATGATCTACAAGGACTCCTAGAATGTGTCAAATTTAGGGGGAGTTTGAGTCAAAAGAAGAATTTCTGAAATGTTTTTTTGGTAATTATTTGTTTTGAAATTGTTAGATAAATTCCTTTGATCTGAACTGAACCCTAAAGACTTAGAGGAAGAATACTTGTGGTCAACAAGCTTCCGAGGACTATATCAAGTTTACGGGGAGGTTAAATTAAAAGAATTATTAAACATTTCAAAATAATATGTTTTAATATACTAAGTTTTCAAAATTCTTTTGAAAATATAAGTAATTTGCCTTTAAAAATATCATTATTTTTCAAAATATTTTTGTGGTTTAGAAAATCATTGTTGAAATACCTTTAGAAATAATATTTGCTTGAATCTTGAGAATTTCCAGGACACTTAGGAAAATGTCCTTGTAGTTAACAAGAGTTCCTAGGATTGTGTCAGACTGGAAAAGAAACCTAGTCAAGTAAAATATTATATTTTCAAAATGCATAAGATTTTTTTTCAAAAGTACTAATACTGCTCTAAGGCAGTAATATTCTAAGTACGTGAAGTTTTTAAAGAGTTGCCTACAAATACAAATTTTTTTTAATCGCATAATACCTTTCAAAGTGGAGTCTTGTTGATACAATTCAAGCTTTTCCTATGCTTTTAAAAGTTATACTAAGTACTTTTATATTTTCAAAACTCATAGGCTCTGATACGTAATTTCTTCTCAAATCTTCTTTCAAAATATATTTCGTTATTGATATATATGGCCTAGGGGGAGAGTATAAAAAGTAAAAATTAAACTCCTCATTATAATTTTCCTTCTTTTTCAAAGAAAATTTATTTTAGAAATGGTCTAAAACAGGAGAAGAATTTCACATTAAAGGGGAGAGAAAGCAAAGAGAGATTTTTATCAAAAAGTGCTTCAAAAGTGTCTAAGTACTTCTAAGTGTTTCAAATTTTTGTTAAATACATGTCTTCTCCTAAATAAATTTTTTTTGTTCTTAGTACACAAAATATGCCCGAGCAAAAACTTATTCAGATCTTGTTTTCCAAAATGCACAAAGTGTTTCCAAACAAATATTTCTAAGTGTGCAAAAAGTTTTGGTAAATAATTTTTTTTGGGAAATTTGCCTTCAAAATTTTCCCTAAGTAAAATTTTTTGCAAAGCCTTGTAAGTAAAAGTTTTTTTAACAAAATTTATGTTTGCAAAACTTCTCAAAATTTTACCCTGTTCATCCATGTTTTGTTTTTGATATATGTCAAAGGGGGAGGAAATGTCAAAGTTAAGTGTTTTAAGAATTCAGGGTTTTAGGGGGAGTATGAGAAATAAAGAATTTTTTAAATCTATTCTGTTCATACTCCGTTCATACTTCATTGTGTTTTTATCTTCTGTTATTAACTGTTATATATTTTTACTTAACTTTGAATTGTGTTGCCATAAATCAAAAAGGGGGAGATTGTTGGTGCAGGAAGCATCATATCGAACCTTGTTTTGATATTGGCAAAGGATTCAAAGTTAAGTATTATTGGTTATCTAACATGTCACTTGAGTGTGCAGAGTAAAAAGCCCTAGCGAAGGACTGCTAGGCACTGGCGAAGGAATGCCAGAGTGAAAAGCCCTAGAGAAGGACTGCTAGGCACTGGCGAAGGAATGCAAGAGTGAAAAGCCCTAGCGAAGGAATGCTAAGCACCGGGCAAAGGACAGTTCGGCATCCAAGACCTGGCAAAGGACCGTCAGGCAAAAGTCCAACCAGAGGAACGGTTGGCATCAGGTACACTCTCCCGAGAGGAGTAGGTGAGGACGCGTTCCCCGTCGATGGAACAGTAGGCGTCGGTTCGACCTAGGGTTCCATTTTGCAGAACCAAGACAGCTAAGGCTGTATAATCTAATATTTTATTGTTTTATTGTGTTTTGGACTAACCCTGGATGCAGGACCGAAGGAACGTGTGTCTGCAACTCAGAAAGCCTCAAAGGAATGAGGCAACAGCTGACCAGGGCGCTCGGAGTGTCCCGGGCACCCCCAAGGTGAACACAAAACACAAGAAAGCAAGATGGGCTTCGACAGTTCAAATCCCGAGCGCCCCGGTGCTCCAAGGCGCCCCCGCTGCTCCCGGGCGCCCCCAGCGCTCCGGGCGCCCCCAAGCGCAAGCATCGAAGCTCAACCCAGTGAAGCCAAGGGATAAGGCTTGACCCAGTCAACTCGGGCGCCCCGAGCGCTCCGGGCGCCCCGGTCAAACCTGATCCCGATTTTGAAGGGATCAGATGTTGACTGCACTGGAGACGGATCGACCGCCACGTGGGGGGGCGCCCCCGACGTCCTGGGCGCCCCCAGGCCCTATATAAAGGGCCCTCGACCCCAAGCTTCGTACAACAATTTTCTTCAACGCTTCTACGCTCTTCTGCTCCCGCGCACTGCTCCAAAATCCTCCCAACTCGAGCCGACGACGTCCCTCCGCTCCAAGATTCATGATACATTAGACGTCGGTAACGAAGAGCAATTTTTCTTTAAGTTTACTATACTGCAATTGTAAAATTCCTGTAAACTGTTTTTCGCGCACTTATAGAATTGCCCGCAGAAAACGGTCAACGACCGTGGGCCTTGGAGTAGGAGTCGACCTAGGCTCCGAACCAAGTAAAACCACCTGTGTCTGTGTGTTTTTAACATTAATCTTCCACTATGCATTCTCTATTCAAATCCGAACAATTTCCGATATTCACCCCCCCCCTCTATCCGTTCTCTCGATCCAACAGTAAACTCAAATAGTGAATATTCATTTATTAAAATAAATATTTACAATTATAAGGCGATTGCCTTAGGACACTTCTCTCGTATTACTAACAAACTCCCACTTGGCCTAATGCCAATCGCTACGGTATCCAATACCACAGGCTCTAACATGACCCTCAAACTTACTTTGAGGCAAGGCCTTAGTTAAAGGATCCGCTAAATTCCTTTCAGTGGGAATTTTCTCAATTTGTATATCATTCCTACTTATAATCTCTCTGATCAGATGATAGCGGCGAAGCACATGTTTGGATCACTGATGAGACCTTGGTTCCTTTGCTTGTGCAATAGCTCCATTATTGTCACAGTAAACCGGCACTGCTTCATCAATGGTTGGAACCACACCAAGTTCGGAGACAAACTTCTTGATCCAGACTGCTTCCTTTGCTGCTTCCGAAGCAGCGATATATTCCGCTTCCGTGGTAGAATCCGCTACGGTGTCTTGTTTGGAACTCTTCCAACTTATTGTGCCTCCATTCAAAGTAAATACGTATCCAGACTGAGATTTAGAGTCATCCTTATCTGTCTAAAAACTGGCATCAGTATACCCACGTATTACCATATCTCCTTCTCTATATATTAGGAACACATCCTTAGTTATTCTTAAGTACTTAAGGATTGCCTTGACAGCCGCCCAATGATCCATTCCTAGATCAGACTGGTATCTGCTCGTGACGCTCAGAGCATACGATACATCGGGCCTAGTACATAACATAGCATACATGATAGATCCTATCGCGGATGCATAAGGAATCTTATTCATGCAAATCCTCTCGTCTTCTATGCGCGGACACATAGACTTTGAAAGGTTGATCCCATGCCTGATGGGAAGGTAGCCTTTCTTGGATTCCGACATGCTAAACCTTTTAAGCACTCGGTCTATATATGTAGACTGCGAATGACCAAGCAACCGTTTTGATCTATCTCTATAGATTCTAATCCCAAGGATATAGGTTGCTTCTCCCAGGTCTTTCATGGAGAAAGTTTTGGACAACCAAATTTTAACCGACTATAAGACTGATATATCGTTTCCTATAAGCAATATGTCATCGACATATAATACTAGGAGTACGACTGCACTCCCACTAACCTTCTTGTACACACAAGGTTCGTCAGGATTTTGTGAGAAACCAAACTCTTTGATTGTCTCATCAAAACGGATGTTCCAGCTCCTAGATGCTTGCTTTAGTCCATATATGGATCATCGAAGCTTGCATACTTTGGTTTTATCAACCGATGTGAAATCTTCAGGTTGTATCATGTATACATCCTCAAGCAGGTTTCCATTAAGGAAAGCTGTTTTCACATCCATTTTCCATATCTCATAATCATAATGAGCTGCTATGGCCAGGAGCATCCGAATGGATTTAAGCATAGCTACTGGCGAATAGGTTTCGTCATAATCAATTCCTTGTTTCTGACGATATCCTTTTGCCACTAATCTAGCCTTAAAGGTAACAACATTACCTTCCATGTCGGTTTTCTTCTTGAAAACCCACTTGCACCCTATGGGCTTAATCCCTTCAGGTGGGTTAACCAAGTCCCATACTTGGTTTTCGTACATGGAATCCATTTCCGACTTCATGGCTTCAAGCCATTTGTCCCTTTCTGAACTTTTCAGAACATCTTCATAACTGATAGGTTCGTCATCGCTTATGAGTAACACGTCGTTCGATTCACTTATGAGAAATCTGTATCTCTCTGGAATATTGCGTGTCCTATCAGACCTACGAAGAGGTGGTGTTGTTTTAGGTTCAACTGATAGCTCATCATTATGAGTTATTGGTTGTGGGTCTAGACTAGGTGTCTCTGTAATGTCTATTGGAGTTTCTTGAACTTCATCAAGTTCAATTTCACTCCCACTGTTTTCTTGTAAAAGAAATTCTTTTTCCAGAAATACAGCATGCCTTGAAACAAACACCTTTTGTTCCAAGGGATGATAGAATTGGTAACCCTTTATTTCCTTAGGGTATCCAATAAATAGACATTTATCAGACATAGCATCCAATTTGTCTGATACAGTCCGCTTCACATAAGCAGGATAACCCCATATCTTAAGGTGAGTTAAGTGAGGTTTCTTACTATTCCACGTCTCATATGGAGTAGTTGAGACTACCTTGGTCAGGACTCTGTTTAGCAAGTAAACAGTTGTCTTAAGTGCATAGCCCCAAAAGGATTTTGGAAGAGTTGCATGATTCATCATAGATCTAACCATATCCATCAAGGTTCGATTACGCCTCTCAGATACACCATTATGCTGTGGTGTATATGGCGGAGTCCATTGAGACAATATCCCATTGTCCCTAAGATAATCTTGAAACTCTTGACTTATGTATTCACCACCCCGATCGGATCAAAGTATCTTAATACTTTTGTCAAGCTGTTTCTCTACTTCATTTCTGAACTCTTTGAATTTCTCAAAAGCTTGAGATTTGTGTTTCATCAAGAACACATACCCGAATCGTGAGTGATCATCGATAAAGGTAATGAAGTAGCTATAGCCTCCTTGTGCAAGAGTTGTCATTGGTCCACATACATCAGTATGTATTAGACCAAGCAATTCTCCCACTGGTTTACCTTTTCCGGAAAAGGGTAATTTGGTCATCTTGCCTTTTAAGCATGATTCGCATGTATCAAATGAACCGGGTTCAAATGATTCCAGAATTCCACATCGGTGTAATTTGATCATGCGTTTTTTACTTACATGGCCAAGACGATAACGCCACATATAGGAGTCTATTCGATTATCTATTCGAGCACGTTTGTTGCTAACTTTGATATTCAAAACATCACCGGATAAATCTAACGTGTAGATACCATTGCACAAAGTTTCGGTCCCATAAAGAACACCATTTAAAGTTATGTAACAACAATTGTTACTAAAAGTTAAATGATAACCCTTTTCATTCAAGCATGAAATAGATACAATGTTCATTATTAACGAAGGAACAAAATAACAATTATCCAATTCTAAGACACGTCCAGCAGGGAGCTTTAGCGAATATGTTCCGATGGCAACAGCAGTAATCTTTGCTCCATTTCCAACTCGCAAATTCGCTTCTCCCTTGACGAGTCTTCTTATATTCCTTAGCCCCTATATATCATTACATATATGTGAGCTACACTCAGTATCAAGTACCCAGGTATTTGAGGAAATAGATTGACATTCAATAACGAAGATACCTGAAGAGGATGGGGCATCGGATGCCTTCTTCTTCAAGGACTCAAGATAAACCTTGCAGTTTCTTCGCCAGTGACCCTCCTTGCCGCAATGATGGCAAGTGTCTTTTAGTGTCCATTCAGTCTTTTTGGCATTTTTCTTCTTTCCTTTATTCTGTTCTTTGGCCTTCCTCTTAGAACCTTTCTTTGAGGAACCAACTAACAGTGCCGTCTTCTGATCCTGCTTTACAGAAGGCTCTATAGTCTTCAGCAGGTTGAGCAACTCAGGAATGGTAGTCTCCAGCTTGTTCATCCGATAGTTCATCACAAATTGTGAATAACTTTTGGGCAAACAATGCAGAATTAAGTCAATACTTAGTTCATAATCCATTGCAAAACTGAGTGAGCCCAGTCGCTCAATGTACCCTAACATCTTCAACACAAACTTTGAGACAGAAGTTCCTTCCTGCATCTTAGAGGTGAAGAGGAGTCTTGAGACCTCGAACCTTTCAGATCTCGCCTGCTCGTCAAATAACTCATGATGATGGATGATGATGGTATAAGCATCCATATGCTCATGCTGCTTTTGCAGCTCAGGTACCATAGCGGCTAGCATGATTCAACTCGCAAGTTCAGAATCGGTCACATGTTTCTGATAGGCCATTAACTGGTCTGGAGTTGCATCTTCTGGAAGACGGTTGGGAAGTTGATTTTCAAGGACATAAGCAAGCTTCTCTGCCTTGAGGACTATTCTCATGTTTCGAAGCCAGTCCATGAAGTTTTGCCCGATCAGTTTATTGGTGTCCAAAATGGAACGCAAATTCAGAGAAGACATGATCAAGTGATTATCCTAGAAATACAAATTGAGCTTATGTGAGAAGAATTATAAAGAATGCATCAATATACATTAATCAAATCCTATTTATTTTTCGAATTGAATAACCCTTTTTATCAATTCGGGAGATCGTAGGGACATCTCCAAATAGGTTGATATCCAAACATAGATAAGAACAACCATGGCTGTGGCCATCAAGTTATTCTTAGCTATGAAGGTAGGTAATTATAACGATTACATATCACATATATGTAACTATCACTTTATGCTATCAACTAATTGAATGTTTGCATAAATCATTGGGTTGTTAACTCATTAACAAGTATGCAACAATATACATAGCACCCAACTGCACCTCTCTTTACATCGACCTTGGCTGTGGCACAACAAATCGATGCTCCAAGCTTAAGGCTGACCCATTAATCAAGAAATAGTTTTAATATGGTTGGAGCTCATTCAACCGTTTAGTCAGGCTTGGATGTGTCCAACAACCAAAACTAAGGATTGACCTCTGACTCCAACTATATTAATCATAAACTAATTCCATGGTTTGAACATGTTGAGGTTCAAGCCGGGCATGGATGTGTCCATCAACCCAAATGAGAAACAAAACTACGGTTCTAACCATATTAATGGAAGGTGTTGGCCTTAATATTTTGTAAGGGGTTTTGGGTCTCATCCTTTCTTTTCTAAGCACATTCATGACATATAATTATGTCATGTACTAACGATTTCCTTAATAAAGTATGTATGTGACATAATTTATCAAGTCTCATTAATTGAATTAGGAAATGGATTTCCTAATTCTAATTTCATACTTTATTTAAGGAATTGTTTTGGGAAATAATTTCCTAAATTGTCATAATCAATTTCGGAAATAATATGTTTAAGATTTTAATTTCTCTAAATCAAATCTTATTAAATTAAGAGACAGATTCCCTTAATTCAACCACATATTATTTTCATAAAAATCTTATTTATGAAAACTCTATAGGAAACCATTTTCCTAATTAATTTTAGAGACAACAATATGTAAGAGCATCACCTCTTAAATCAAATAAGGAAATTATCGTTTGAGAATCACCTCAAAATTTTCAAGATTTGATTACATATTTTATTTATGGATTTATTAATTTCAACAAATTATTTTCTTTGGGTGGCTCCCCGAGGCTCAGATACCCAAAAAAAAGGAATTTGTTGTAAATCTAATTTGGTCCGCTCCCCGAGGCATAACCAAATTAAACATGACAATTTTATTCAAAATAGGAAATTAAATTATAACAATTAACTTTAATTTGGACGGCTCCCCGAGGCTCAATCCAAAATAAAATTTTTTTTTAATAATTTAAAACCAATTCAAATTTAATTATCAATTAATAATCCATAAATTTGTCTAGACTTTCTTGAAAGAAAGTGTCCAAAATTGCGAGATTTCATAATAGGTTTTCAGAATAATTGTAAGTTTCTGGTAGAAAGAAAACTTACATATTTCTAAAATAGAAAATTTCCAAAATTAGAAAGTTTCCAAAAATAGGATGTTTTCACAATTATCATAAAATTTCAGAAACTAGGATATTTCAAAA